>JAZKJV010009023.1:0-333356 GCA_037367405.1 Ottelia alismoides
TTATTGCAGTGTATCTCATCAATTGTGTTCTTTCATATGTTCTCAAAGGGGCAACACCATTTTCCTTACTTGATCCTACTGAGTCTTCTTTTCCTATACCTCTGCGAATTTTTGGTTGTATTACCTTTGTTCATAACTTTCATGCAGCTGACAAATTTATCCTCTCGTGCCATCAAATGTGTCTTTCTTGGGTACTCTCGTATCCAGAAAGGCTATCGCTGCTATGATCCTATTGGACGTCGATACAATGTGTCTGCTGATGTCACCTTCTTTGAGCAAACATGTTATTTCACACAGACTGTGAGTGACATTCCTCTGGACCTCCCTCCTCCGCCAATCGTCTATACTCGCCAGAGTACCTCTATACCTTCTACACCAGTGTTTGTATCTTTGACTGGCCCTTTTATGCAGGATGATATGACTACTTCGAGTGCTCGCACCACTGCTATCCCGAATGTACCTGAGGAACTTCCTATAGCTCTACGCAAGCAAAAAAGGCAATGTACGTATCACCCCATGTCACATTTTACTTCTACAGATGGTTTATCTATCTGTGACAAGAGATTTGCAGATGCTCTGAATGTTATTTATTTTCCAAAAGATCATTTCAGTGCAATACAGGATCATGGTTGGTGACAAGCCATGGATGAGGAAATGGAGGCACTTACCTCCCGGGGAACGTGGGATCTTGTGTCGTGCCCCCCGGGAGTTCGTCTTGTGGCTTGTCGATGGGTCTTCACGACCAAAGAGTCGCTTGATGGTTCTATTGATAGGTTGAAAGCCATACGTGTTGATAAAGGTTTCACACAAACCTTTGGAGTTGATTATTTTGAGACCTCGCCTGTTGCCAGAATGGGATCGATACATACCATTCTTTGTTGCTGCCAACAAGGCTTGGCCCATTTATCAACTTGATGTGAAGAATGCCTTTCTTTATGGTGATCTTGAGGAGGAGGTCTACATGATGCAACCGCCGAGGTATGTAGTCGAGGGGGAGCATGTATATCGACTACGCAAGGCCATTTATGGCCTGAAGCAGAGCCCAAGGGCATGGTATGACAGGCTCACTACGGAGATCAATAAACTTGGTTTTCAGAGGACGACAGCTGACTACTATCTTTGTTAGACGGCGGTCTACTGGCACGATCATCCTTGATGTCTATGTTGATGATATGGTTATCATAGGAGATGATATAGATGGTATTCAGGAGACTAAGACCTTCCTCCAAAAGGTCTTTGTCATGAAAGATCTTGGCCAACTTCGTTATTTTCTTGGCATCGAAGTAATACGCACAATAGAGGGGCTCCATCTTTCACAGAGAAAGTATTGCCTCGATATTCTGACTGAGGCAGGACTTCTTGGATGCAAGTCATCTGGCACCCCTGCAGAAGTGAGAAAATATTCAGCATTTACTGATCCAGCTTTTGAAGATGCAATATGATACATAAGCTTAGTGGGAAAATTACTCTATCTCATTGTTACTAGGCCAGATATATCATATGTTGTGAGCAGAGCCAGTCAGCATATGGAGTAACCTCTTTACAGTCACTGGAAGGATGTTCTTTTGATCCTTCGATATTTGAAGGAATCTCCCGAGCATGGACTCTTCTATGGGGTGAATGGGCACACTAATATCTCTGCCTATACAGATTCTGACTATGCTAGCTCTCCTGAGGACCGTCGATCCGCTACAGGATATGCCATGTTTGTTGGGATAACCTTGTCACTTGGCGAAGCAAGAAGCAGACAATGGTCTCCAGATCCAATGCAAAAGCAGAATACAGGGCAATGGCTCAGGCCACATGTGAGATCTCATGGCTTATTTCTTTCCTAACAGAACTTGGCATGTCAGTCACCACTCTTGTACCCTTATACTGCGACAGCAAGTCTGCTACGTATATCATCACCAATCCAGTTTTCCATAAGCGTACAAAACACATTGAAGTTGATTGCCATTTTATTCATGATGCATTACGAGGAGGAATCAGCACTCTTCACATCTCCACTAAACTTCAACTTGCAGACATCCTCACAAAGGCTCTTCCAAGGAAGTGCCTCATGTACTTAGTATCCAAGTTGGGCATGATCGACAGATATGCTCCAACTTGAGGGGGGTGTTAGAATTATTATATTACAATTATGGTTGTAACCTTTCAGATTCCGTAACCCTAAACCCTTCGGGTTCCGTAACCCCTCAGGGGTATTTATGTATTTTTCCCCTTATACTCTCTAGGGTTTTCTCTCTATATAAGAGACCCTGGTCCTATGGAATACACATCTTATTTGTCTCTCTTCCCCACACCATTCATTTGGAAGAAAGCCTATAGTCATTCTCTTTTCCTGATCACCCCCATACTCATAGCATTCCAAGTTGCGAACTTCATGGGAGAAACAAATTTTCCCCAAGATCATCGCCATACCCGTAACCTGAGCCACTGCATTACGAATAAGTCATGACACTCGCTCATCACAAGGTGAACAAACAGGGCACCACTCTCCTCCTTAGCACCTCCTTTATCTACCTTCTTTTGCGAACATATACTTCCATAACCAACCCCCCCTCCTCAAGATTCACGTAAGCTTTTGGTTGATTTTCCACCACCTGAACTAGTATCTCTTGGATCTCTTTACTGACCGCACCACACTGTCCTCCAACGCCTCATCATTCATGTCATCAGAGTCCTCTGCATACTCTATTCCAGAAGATGAGACAGCCAGACCTTCGAAAACCCTTCTTCTAATTTAGAACGTTGTCTCATATCAGGATATGTACCAAGTAACAAGATTTGTGCCGTGTCTACTACATCAGATCAAAAATGGGTCGAACCGCTCCAAATAGAGGATCGATTCCAAACCCAACCCACTGAATGAACATGTTTCTAAAGACATGCCCAAACGCCATGGTCCAAATATCACCTCTCAAGTCAGAAACCCTAATATCTCCCAAATCTGCAGGACTTGAGAGCATTTCAATCTTGGATGAACAATCGTAACTGCCACTGTAAACCACCCGCATCTTAAATGAAGCATCTTCCCTAATCGTAACCTCTACAATGGACTACACGTGAGTCACAGCAGGCAACTGCTTACCGCCAACCATCTGTGAGCCCCCCTCCACCTCTGTCTGCATCCTCTCCTCCTCCAATTTTTGATTTGATTCAATCGATAATTATGGAGGTGAGGGAGGAATCAACATCACTATCCATAGAGGAAAGGACAACCGACCCACCTGCATCGAGCGATTCACTAACACCCCATTGATGGTCCACTAAGAACTTCGACAATCACTAAACTAGCATTCGACCTAGGCGAGAGACCATTGGAGAGGATACTCACAATCTCACCAAGGTCAATGAGAATCCCTCAGAGAGAACTGACGTTTCTTGAGAGCAAGGGGACGCCCAAGACTCCGAGGATAAAAGTTTGTGGCATCACCTGCCCCCCCCCCCCCGTAAGAGTATTCGAGGTGCCTTCAAAAGATGTGATCATTGAACTAACTTTAGCAACCTCTCTTTTCCGTCTTTGGATAAACCCCTCGCACACACAACGACTTCGTCTAGCTGCATAGCGTCTCTGATGAAACACTCGAGGTCCATCTATCGATATATGCATAAACCTTGTCTTTGGGACCTATAAGCACTCCTTGTACGAATCGGTATGTCTCCGTAACCATCTCAGATTGTTCTCCTGATGATGGTTGGTCTCTTGGCAGTTGGCACCACCTGATGACCGAAACTCCAAAATCGGAAGCAATGTGAGCTTCAACCACATGCCTTTTAATGGCTAATTGTACCTCACTCTACCCTTTCATACGCACATACTGGATGGTGGCCCTCACTCTCTCCAACTCCTTCCGACCTTTCGGGATCCTAGGAAGGAAACCTCGTTCCAAAAAGGAGGCCCTCACTCTCCTCAATCTCACAGCTACAACTCTACCCTGATGAGCCCCTTTCACCCTGAGGAAGTCAAAGCGCTAACGAGCGTAATCGTGCTCCCACCACGCGCCCATTGTCAAAATCATTCAAATCTCTTTTTCGAAGGGCATTAATGAATGGTCAAGCATTGGCGGTTAATCCAGATAGCTTGGTGATGAAGGCTTGGGATGGACTTTCTTTCTTTCCGAAGTTTAGATCACAGCTTTCTGATCAATGTCTGGAGGAACTTATGATTTTGCTTGAGAGCTGGAGGACGTGGCTAGGTCCACTAACGACCATGATTGCTAGGCATGGTGCGACGATTCTTTTTTGGTTGGGAAGGCATACAAAGCTTTGAAGGATCCCTTAACTTTTGATCCTGGGGTTGTATGGTGAATTGCATGCGAATATGGAAATGGAAGGTTCCAACACGCGTGAAGATGTTTCTTTGGTTTCTCAGGAGGGGAAGATTGCTGACCAAGGACAGATTCTCGTGATTTGTGTTGGCAGCGGACTCGACGTGCCCTCGATGCTTGGTGAGTGTTGAGGATGCCAACCACATGTTCTTCGGTTGTGGGAGTTCCGTGGTGGCCTGGAACCTTTTTAGGTTTCAGGGGATTCACACAGACATGGTCTTGGGTTTCTGGAATTCCATTAGGGGGGATTGGACTGGTACGAAGAGCAAAAGATCGAGGTGCTTTGAAATGGTCAGGGCTATAGGATTGACTTGAAATGGGATGGTTTTTCGACAGGAGCGTTCCTATACAGAAATTGTGGTGGCGCATGCTAAGGCATTAAGTTAGAGATGGAGCCTGTAAATCAAAATTGTATTGTACATCTTTAATCTTGTAATACCTTTTTGGTGCTAAATGGTAAAGTTTTTTGGCACACACCTAAGCAGTGGAGGCCTTTTTTTCTTTCAAAAAAATTAATGAATGGTCATTATATCCTCTCGATGTTATCTAATGAACAGCAAGGTTGCACAAATGGATAGTTGATACTCGGTCGGTAGGGTCACTGACTAAAGATTTTTGAAGCCAAAAATAGGGGGATGCACTCGATGGTGTTCACCCCAGATACTAATTAGTTAAAAAAGATGGGAAAGACAAAAGAAAAAGGAACACAGACAAGCAATTACATATCCCAGTCATCCACGAACCTCGCAAATTGTATCCCCACATTTTCCTTGTAGAACCTCTGCCCGGAAAAGAGGATTGCATTCCTGCCCAACCACAAGGCCCAAAGAGTGGCAATAGGACCGAGAAGCTGACGCCGAACCCTGCTCATGTTAGCCATCAACGAGCTGCAAACGAGGCCAAGTCTGTCGTGCATAACTAAGCCATTCTCGCCTCCTCCCAAACCACAAGAGTCTTGGAGCACTTGAAGAACAGATGTTCAAGCAACTCAACCGCCTCCGCGCACAGGAGGCACCTGTCAGAGACGGAGCCCAGAAGCCTAGCACACCGGTCCTCGTCATCAACCTCTATCTGCGGAACAACCACAGGAAAAAAACAATCCGCTCAGGAAGGCCAAGACTCCAAAAAAAAGGCGCAGTCACGCACCAGCACCTCCGAGCGCGATAGGGGAGGCCTGTAGATCGCCCCAAACGTTTTCCTAACCAAAAATGGCCCAGAACACCACCCCCAATGATCCCTCCCCTCCAAGGGGCATCCTGGCTCCTTGATAGAATCCAGCAATAAGAGAAATTCCTCGAGTCTCTGGTCCGAGAAATTAGAGGAGAAGACAGGGAACCAGTTACCATCCAACCAGCGAGACACAGCCGTCACATCCTTGTCAGCCGCAAGAGCATATAGGCGAGGGAACCGCGCGCACAAGGGTCCCCTACCCGTCTAATCATCCGTCCAGAAGGCAAAGGCATCACCATTGCCAAGCACCGGCCTGAACAAAGGATGTGCCGGGAGAAGACCTCCATCATCCCCTTCCAGAAAGGCGAGGAAGATAACACAGGAGAACCAGAGCTCGGAGGCGCACCGCGAACCCCATATATTTTCCGCAGAGCGCTGCAACAAAGGTCCTTCCCAGGGCCCCAAATTCTGCTTGCCCATTTAAGAAGCAAAACCTCGTTCATTTGATCCAACTCCTGACCCCCAACCCCCCCTCCTTTTTTGGGCGCGTAATCTCATCCCATTCAACAAGGTGAATCCCTCTCGAGTCCTCCCCATGCTTGTCCACAGGAATCTACGCATTAGCTTCTCCATACGGTTGCGTATGCCCTTCGGTAAGCGGCGATTGGACAAGAAATAAACTGAATAGAGGAAAGAACCGCCTTGAGGAGTACCAGACGCCCCCCTTTAGAGAGAATGGCTGATTTCCATCCTTCCAGTCGCGCCTCCATCTTCTCGACCACCTTGAGCCAATCACGCTACCTCGTTCTTCCCACAGTCAAGGGCATCCCAAGATAGTCAATCAGAAGGGATCCGCATTCCATCCCCAAGGCATGGCCACAAGCGTCCGCCTCTTCCACAGAGAGGCCGAAGGAAATGACCTTCGACTTATCAGCATTCTTGAATAAATCGGACAGCTCACTGAAAAGATCCAAAGCCTCGGCCATGCCCGAGGCCTCCATCTCGTCCCCCTCAATGAAGAAGATAGTATCATCAGCGTACTGCAAGAGCGGGACCACCACGACATCCCTAGAGAAGCAAGTCGAGAAACCGCAATCAACCACACGGTGCACGATGCGCGCCAGGACATCCGCACCAATCACAAAAAGAAGGGGAGCAAGTGGGCAGCCCTGGCGCACGCCCCTATGGGGCTGAAAGAAGCCACCCTCCGGCCGACCATTCACCATGACCGAGAAGGAGGACGTAGTCACACAGCGTTTCATCTAAGAAATCCAAATCTCCGGGAATCCTCTCATACACAAAACCGATCACAGGAACTTCCAATCTAAACTATCATAGGCCTTTGCAATGTCTACCTTCCATAACACACCTTGCTTGTCCCCCAGCCTCCAGTCCACAATAATTTCCGAAGCAAGGGTAATACAATCCGAGATTTGCCTACCCGGCATAAAAGCAGACTGGAGCGGGGATACTATATGCTCAAGGACCCGACTGAGACGCACCGCGAACACCTTCGCCACAATAAGGTAGAGCGCATTAGATAGAGCAATTGGGCGGAAGTCCTCAATGCACTCCGCCGGCGTGGACTTAGGAAGGAGAACGATCAGGGATTTATTTATCCTTTCGAAGCCCGCATTTCCCTCACAGAACTCGGATATGACGTCCAGAACCTCCATGCCAATAAGATCCTAAAAATCTCTGTAGAAAGCCACCGGGAACCCAACAGGGCCCGGAGCCCCATTCGCGTTTAAGTTCCACATCGCATTCTTTACCTCCTCCAAAGAGACCCCCTTAGCCAGCTCCTCGCACATCGAGGACAGCACGGGCTCACCCCCTAGCCCCCTCCATCTCCACAGTCTGGGAATGGTCCTCGTCGAGAAGTCCCGAAAATGGTCGACAATCGCTCTCCCCATTTCTCTATCGCCATCTACCCGCACATCATTAACTGTGATCAATCTCAAGGCATTAAAACGACGCCTCCTGATGGCAATTCGATGGAAAAACGTCATCTTAGTGTCCCCCTCTCTAGTCCAAGCACTCCTTGATCTTTGCCTCCACTCAGTGACACGCTTCAGGTCCTCAGACGCGATTAATTTTTTAGCGAGCGAGCGAGTGACCAATTCATCCCCTGATAGCTCCCTAAGATCCTCCAGAGCATCAAGTCTACTGACCACATCTTCAGCCTCCAGCCTAGCAGCACATCTGGCAACTTTGGTGTCCTTCTTGAAAGAGCTCAGTCTCGCTCGCAGGGATCCGAGCTTCTGTACAAATCAAGCTGCAGCCTAGCTAGAGACCTCCAAATTGGACCAGTGTGAAACCACCAATTCTCTGAAATTTTCCTCCAACAGCCAACACTTCTCATATCTAAAAATACCCCTCCTCTTAGGGGGATCATCGGAATCCCACGGGATTGGCGCATGGTCGGACAAGGCCCGCGGACGAGCCACCACGGAGGAGAACGCGAAGCGATCTAGGAGCTCGGACGAAGCCAAAAATCTATCCATTCGAGAGAGAGTTAGAACTCCTCCAAGTGTAAGACACGTCCCCCACATCCAACACCTCCAGGGCCAGCGAGTCAACGAAGTCCGCAAAATCATCAGAGCCTGGGTCCTGACCTCCCCAGTACCGTGGTCTATCCGTAGTTCGAAGAGTAACATTGAAATCGCCCCCTATGAGCCACGAAATACCCTCAAAAGCCCTCCCCACCTCGTGCAAGTCCTCCCATAGCTCCCTTCGCAAAACATGACAGCAAGGCCCGTAAACACAGGAGACCGCAAGTGACGTAGAGGAATCAGCACAAACCAAGATAACCGAGAGAACATGCCTCCCACGCACACCGAGCTAAACGCCAAAGTCAAAGATCTCCACGCCACCAGTAGCCCTCCAGATGCACTTACAGCATCCAGAGACCTGAACTCATGAATTCCTCCAGCACCAAAAGATTTCCAAATTGCGTCAGAGATGGATTGAAGCTCCGTTTCTTGCAGCATTACCACATCACAGCACCACTCGATGAAGCGCGAGCCAATGGTCCTTTTGCCCACATCCCCAAGACCACGAACATTCTAGGAGAGAATCTTCATGAGGAACTCGACCGCCTCCCCTGAATGTGATCACCCCAGAGGCCTCCGCGATGGAAGCCTTTAGGGTCGAGCACGGCTGAACCTCGGAAAGCGTAGACCGAGATCTGCTCCGGCGTCGGTACCTCTTAGCGGATCTTCTGTCAGTAACCCCTCAATTGGGCGAGTACCACCCAATTCATGGCAGGGCAAATGAGTCGCAGCATACGACGAAGCTCCCAGAGAGCGCCCCCCCAGGCCGGCGGCGAGGGCCGAGTGGGCGCTGGCGGAGAACGAAGCAGAATTGCTAGAAGAGCCCCCAGCAGAAGGATCGAAGGCGTTGGAGAAGCAAAGCGATACGTTGGGGAAAACAAATGGCGTGGTCCAGGACCCACACGGAGGAAGCGCCCAACTACCCGTCGACGTTCGAGGCAAGTAAGGCGTCGGGTCAGAGAAACCCAGCGTGGAAGAGAAGATCCGACTAAGCAAAGGCTCCGAGAAGTCCTAACCGCCTGACCAAAGAGAAGCCAAAGGGTCTGGAACCCCCTGGGGCCGACCCGCCAAAGGATCCGAAAGGGCACCCTCCATCCCGGGATCCGGAGCCGAATACAAAAGGAGAGGCGGCGAAGATAGAGCAGTTACCATCCCTGCCACCTCAGCAGACAAAGAGAATTCTTGGGCGAGAAGGCACGTGACCCAAGGAGATACCCCCAAAGGACGCACCGTATCGACCTCGCGCGTCGTTCCATGCAACGTGCCCCTTGGAAACCCCACCGCCAAAGCAGAAGGTGAAGCGACATCCGGTAGCCTCGTGACCTCCGGCGGAGGAGGAGGGTCGACGATTCTCACCTCCACCATGAAGTTGTACCGGCCAACCTCCAAAGACGAGAAGAAGACCGTGCCATCAGGAACAGCCAACAAAGCCTTGCCACACTCCAACAACACACGCGTCACCTCCGGGTCCGAGCCGGGCAATAGCCCATTGTCGATCACCGCGAGAACCGTACCCCACCTCCGTAGGGCCCGACTCAGGCAATGAACCGATAGTGACAGGAAGGGGACACCAGGAACCGACGCCACGCAAACCTCCACTTCCAAAACCGCTCCATCCGCAAAGCGAAGAGGTCGCCAGCAAACATCGCCCACCCCGCCGCTTCGGAGAAGGCGCTTCCTCTGCCCCGCAGTCAGTCCACGGACGCAGCAACGGTGAACGTCAAGAGACACCACGTCTCCCGCAAATCGCGGACCGAGGAAACTCAACAGGTGTCCCTTCAGCGCCTCTACAGAAATGCAACAACGCAAAGCATACCCGACGACTGCATGGGACATGTCATCTTGCACGTTGACCTCCACACCATCCGCAACCTTCGTAGCATCCGTAAACTTCGTTTCACCCGCAACCTTCGCTTCACCATCCATCTTCGTAGCATCCGCAGGCTTCGCAATGTCCGCAACCTCCGCTACACCCGCCACCACAGCCGCAAAACTACGATACCTCCGGCCACCATCGGCCATCGGGGATGTACGATGCACCGAGTGCCCTTCAAGGCCGTGCACGACAACACTAGCGGAACGACAACTGGAACCAAACCAGCAAGTGGCACGACGGTGGCCCACCCTCCCGCAAGAGAAACACCTAGGAGGCAACAAACAGGACGATGCCGCATGGCCTCTAACCCCACAACGGAAGCATCTCTTCCCCGGTTTCTTGTGGGAAACATGCACCCACTCCTCGCCTCCTCCAGCACCATCCACCTCGCCGCCAACTCCACAGACCCCCTACCTCCCCACACTCCACCTGCTTCCCCTTCTCGACTTCAATGCACCCACCCCCAGCGAGCAGGCCATCGCCAACCCCCTCCGATACCCCATTCGCTGACGAGGCCTCCCGGAGCGAGTAGGCCCCCCTCCGCGAAGAAGCAACCGGCCGCGACGAGCCCTCCTACACTCCCGAACTTCGGACTCTCCACTAGCGCTCCATCCTCCTCTGCCTCATCCACTGACTAAAGATTAATCGGCAATCGGGTGATTAATCGAATTTAGTCAGACATTAGTCAATTTTAAATTTTTTATAATTTTAAATTTATAAAGCATTTTGTATACATATATTCGTATATGTTTGCATAGATTTGTACATTTTCTATTCTATCATAATTATTTGACTTTAAATATAACATTAAGCATATTAAATTAAGTTTAATTTTAAAAAGGCAAAAAAAAATCTCTAAGTAAAAGTCAGTCGAGCAGTTAGCCAACTTTTACAACAATAACGAACGATCAGAGATCAATAATACTGTCAAGTCATTTTTAAATTTATCAAAACCTCTTTTTTTAGGAAATCAAAACATCGTTTTTAAAGGCATTGAAATTTTTCGATCTGGCAATTGGGATTTGGCTAGTTTCTTTGCTCTAGGGAACTTCATCTTTTGAATATAAGAGCATGCACTTCTTACTTAGATGAATGTATGTAAAATGTGATGGGGAGATGCCATTCTACTACCATGTACCTAATTACCAGGGCATCATAATATGGGGAGATGCCATTCTACTACCATGTACATAATTAACAGGGCACCATCTTCTGTCCTCAATAGGAATGCCCAAGTCCTTATTCTTTATAAAATAACAAACATTTTCAATTGCCTTCACGAGTTTTCAGTTGCAATGTCATTGTTTATAGTTTTCACAGTAAGGAAAATTATTTGCATGTGCAATCAAAATGTGTTTTTTTATAGTCTCATACTTAAAAGGTCTACACGTATTACGAACCAATCGAATATCAATATTATATTTCTATTAATGTCACGTTCTTTGAAATTTATTTTTTTTCCTTTTCTTCTGGGAGACATTCCATTGGAGTTCCCTCTTCTACTCCAGGTCTACCATAATGGGAACCCTAAACAATTTAAGTATGCCCCTTTACCTACCAAGCATGTTAATGAACCGTCTTTAAATGGTCCTATCATTGCAGACTCGGATGATCTCATTCATTGTCGTAAAAGTCGATCGATTGGGCCAACTAGTCGGTCCGACTAGTCAAGTCGGTAGGATGGACGATTGACTATTGACCAATCGGTCAATAGTTGGTCAGCTAACTACTTGACCTGAGTACTCGATCGACTAGGCCTATTAGTCGCCCAATTTTCGCATAGAGGTTTTGTATTTTTATTTTTTATTTTTGCTTTTTTAAAAGCATACTTATTCTAATATGCTTAATGTCTTGTTAAAATTCAATTACTTCTTTAATCCCGTTATGATAGTACTGTAAATATAAAAGAATATAAGTATAGAAATGGTGTACATATATAATAATTAAAAAATTCAAAAACGATTAAAGACTGATTAAATACAATTAGTCGGGCGACAGACGATTAATCCTTTAGTCAATGACCGGCCGACCGAGTACCGACTACCGACTTACGAAACCATGATCTCACCTCCTCTACAAAGCTTCCTATTACATTGAAGAAATCCATAAGACAATGCAGTATACATCTGATGTCATGTTACAGTAGTACTACCGATAGTTTATCCAGTTCTAACAAAATTTTAAATGTGCTCTTATGGTTATGCCTCTCCCGCGTAATTATCGTACAACCCTTAAGGGTCCAAATTGGAAGTGGATTATGAAGAAGATATATGCTCCTATTTCTAGGTCGGATGGTAAATAGTAGAAAGTGGGCATACATCTCTATAGATTGGGAGATGATGACGAGATCTAAGAAGGATGGTCGTTTAGGGGTTTTAAAGCTCGAATGCATGAAAAGGCCATCTTAACCAAATGAGTACCTAGATTATGGGGCGAAAAGGAGGAACTAGCTTACATATTGATGAGAAGCATTTATGGCATACACAGCTCTTTGGTCGGGCATATTATTCGCTTTCCCTCCTCCATCTGCTAGGGTATCAGCCATATTCTCCCCGATCAGGGGGAGGCAGTGCGTCCTATGGTCGGCAGTGGTCAGTTTTTTAGGTTTTGGATGGATGACTAGACAGGTGATGGCACCTTGCGAGAATGTTACCCATACTTATTTGCACTCGCTCGGAATCAGCATGTAGTCTTGCGTCAAGTATGGACGGTTTGGTCCTAGATTCCCGGTTTCACCGCCGGTTTCTCCAAGCAAAGAATCACTGAATATGCTACTTTGTTGGGTGACTTGGCATATCGTGATGGTCTCATGAGCACTAGATACCATTTCATTTGAGTTATGGGTAATTTTTCGATTAAAAAAGCATATCATTTTTCATCGTTGTCAAACCTCGACCTAGGATGAACTCACTCATGACTATCGAATAATATGGAGTTGTAAGATTCTGCAGAGGATCAAATTCTTTTTCTAGATTGCTAGGCACAGTCAGATGCTAACCAAGGTGCGGTAGGATAGGATCTTGCATAGTGGAGACATGTTGTGTGGGAGATGCGGAGAAGGGAATAAAGATATGAACAACTTCTTTAGTTGCAGAACCTCATCTCTAGTGCGGAAAGGGCATGATATTCATTGGCTACAATGCCTCTTTCTGGATCTCAATCAGATCGACATGTGGAAACTCACAGGAGGATGCTTCACATGTTTTCGCTCTCTTATGGGCTATTTGGTGTGCCAGGAATGAGACTATTTTTCGGGGCCAACATTTTTATGCTGAAAATGCTCTTGATCATTACAGGACCCTTATCTCAGCATGTCTTCATGTATAACTGTTTAGGTTTGATATATTAATACATCACTTGTGGTACGTCCCACCTTGGGATCTCACCCTTTTCTTCTTCCAAAAAAAATTCTAGGCACTTGAGATACGGTGACATGTCCTACATGTGTTACTCTTGTTGCTTACAAATGAATTACGAACATGCTACATATGGGTCATTGGACAAACTGACAGCAAAATTAGTGGCCAAGGGTTTCGCCTAGTCTTACAGTGTGGATTATATTGCGACTTCCTCTCCAGAGGCCGAGATGGGACATATATTATTATCTCTATTGCTTCCAACACAAGATGGTTGATCTTTCAATTAGATGTCAAAATATCCTCTTTGGCGATCTTGAGAAGAAAGTCTATATAGCACAACCACCCAGCTACACGATTGAGGGGGAGTATGTGGTGCATGGCCCAAAGTTTTGAACAAACTCGCCTCAAGGATCAGCCAAGGTTTTTATCGTAATATATCACCGATATATTGGTATCGACAAGCAATGGGTTTTGATATTCACCTATGTATACGTGAGATATTGGTGAGATATATCTATATCAGCCTAATCATTCAAAATTGTATGTCTGCAGCATATATTTTTCCTGGATATCAGTCGATATTGACCGATACCACCGTTATAGGATATCTTTTGCTCGATATCACCATTTTTTCTTTTGGCAGTCGATTTGTTCGATATTATGCTTACATAGCTACTCTTGGAATTTAAAATATAAGATGATGTATATATTTTGTTTCGGGTTGGGGGAGCTACCCCCACAACCTGCAGGGGAGCGCACCTGCTCCCCCTAGACCCCTCCCCCCCAAGCTTGCTGACCGAGCAGCGAGACCCCCGTATGGTAGGGTATGGTGCGACAGGTGGGTTGCACATGACGGTTCTTCAATCGGTGGACTTTGCCCCCTTTCGGCAATGGAGATGAAACAAAACAACTCCAATACTGATCAAGTTCGAATCTCAGGTATGGAATATATACTCCAATTGGTATTAGTAAGTTAGTAACTATTAGTAATATAGTGATCCGTAAACACAGACTCATGACATACTCTAATCAGTATTGATTTTATTTATGCATAATACGTGATATAATATAAACATAATGTGTTAAATACATGTACTTTATGTTTTCATAATTTCCTTTCTAATACCTCTCAGTAGTCAGCAACCAATTGCCAGCATTGATAGCCAGTGATATGTGTGATATAATGTGTTTGGTGTGCTAAATACATATCATGCTTGCACATAAGTGTGTAGTTCTATGGTATTTACTTTTTAATAACTAAGATGATCGTAGTCGTGAAAAAATCGCTTTTTTGCACCATTTTCGAGATTTCCACCGATATCATCAATATATCTCGATATATTCTTTTCCGGACGAACCACAATACGATATCGATATTTTGAACCTTGAGATCAGCTCCCTTGGTTTTCATGTGACCATGTTAGGTTACTCCGACTTTATTCATATAGATGTGCTTCAGGTAATGTTATCATTTGTTACGCATATCGATAATATGGTTATTACTGAAGATGATAGTGCAGATATTCTTGGAACCAAGACCTTTCTACAAAAGGTGTTTGTTGGTCACATGTGATGCATTCTCAGGATTGAGGTCAACTGTGCCTCTGAAGGACTACATCTACCTAGGATTACACCTATCTCAGAGAAAATATTACCTTAACATCATTTCAGATGTTGGTTTACTTGATTGTGAATCATCCTTCATACCAGCCAAATCTCAAAGTCACATGCCAGCTCTGTGCGTATGCATTCGGACATGTCATTGAATAGCGATTAAGTGGTATGCGGTTATCTAATTTTTTATTTAAAAATAAATAAATATCTTATAAAAAGAATACAACTAAATTTCAAAATCAAAGAAAAATAGTACAACTAAAATTTCAAAATAATACAACTAAATTTCAAAGTCAAAGAAAAAAATTTTTACCAACTAAAATTAAAAGCTATAGTTCATAATTAGACTATTAATTACTTAATTTTAGATATGAAGTATGACCTTTAGTTAGTAGCTATAATTCATATCTTAAACGTTGCTAGTAAACAATAACATATATCACAATAACATTCAAACATCAAAAAATCAAACATCCCATGAAAATTTGAAATTCTATATACATCTCCTTCGTGTTTACTACATATGTAACATATTTTGTTACATTTCAGACTTGTGCTATATTCAAAATTCAGTATATAATGTATATTGTTAAGTTAATTATCATGTTATGTCTTTCTTATGTAATTCTTGTTTCTCAGAGTACTTATCTTAGATTTAACCCATGGCTAATCTCCTATATAAGAGAGCCCATGGGTACGAGTAATCTATCTACTTCTTTTCTCCTATCATGGTATCAGAGAAACGGTCCTAGACCAGGGTCTCGGTATCCCACCCAAAACCCTAACCCTAAATCCTCCACCCCCACGCCCCCCCCCCCCCGCGCGCACCTCCAGCGGCCCTCGGCGTCGTCTCCAGCGGCTCCAACGCCGCTCCAGGCGGGCACGCGTGCCTCCAGGCGGCCCCTCGTCGTTCAGGCAGCCCACGTGCCACTCCAGGCAGCCCCCAAGCCGCTCCCTGCGGCACACCGCCGCTGTCAGCGCCGTCTTAAGCGGATGTTGATGCCACAACGGCTACGTGTCGCCCCTGCGGGTCCCGCCAACCCAACAGCGGCACCTTGACCTCCCCCCCCCTTCGACGGCCATAGCTGACCTCCCGTGCTACTACAGCCCAACTGCACGGCACAGGCCGCCACCGACGTTGTCTTTGGACCCTGTGAACGAGGATCGGCGCTCAAACAAGTAGTAGGGATGGTTGTATGAGTCTACACATACAACCTACCTCTCATATGATACTGTAGACCGCCTATTTTGGTTATCTCCGTCGGTCTATGGCTCTTCATCAATCATGTCAGACAACAAGGGTGACGTGTTTACATCCTCGGGTGCCTTCAAAGGCTCAGCCCCTATAGTCAAGATGGATGGGACCAACTATGAACTATGGTCTATGCAGTTCCGCACCCTGATGCACTGCCATAACAAGGAGCACATTCTGACAGACTCTGAGCCGGAAGACAAGACTGGAGCAAATGCTACATGGAAGCAAGACGATACCTATGCCCATATATGGCTCTCTGGGACGCTGATTACGAAGATTGCCAATGATATTGTGAATCAACCCACAGCAAAGGCTATGTGGGATATACTGGCCGCTACATATGGGCAGTCCAAGAATGAGAGCAAGATTCTCTAGTTGCAATTCGACATCTTCTCTACGAAGCAGAATGGGAAGCCATTACATGCCCATTTCTCTCATCTACGGGGCATGTTTAAGAGACTGCATAGCTTTATGTCGATCACTGCCAGTACGAAACAACAGCAGGCATACAGAAATGCTACGATGACCGACGTTTTTCTGTCCTCTCTAGATCCTGAGTACGATACAGCCCGTACTCAACTTCTGACTGGCGAGACTATTCCACCAATGGAGGAGGTATATAAGAGATTGAGTAGGATTACTTCTACCTCGACATCTATCGCCCAGCCTACCCCTTCAGCTATGGCTTCCACTCGTGGCAGAGGAGGAGCGTCACATTTTCGGGGTCGTGGACCTCGTGGTAGAGGGGGAGGCAGGAACCGTGGCCCCCTGTACTCGTTGTCACCGTCCAGGCGACTCTGAGGAGACATGCTTTCACAAGCATGGATATCCAACCTCTGCACGTGTTGCTGAGCAGACTGAGGCTACCGTTGCACCTCTTCCAGATGCTCGCTTTGATGATCTTGTCTCCAGACTCCGTGAGATGATCACTACACCCTCGTCTTCATCTCTAGGTTCGACGGATGCTGCAGCTTCGGCCAGAGCGTCATCTAGCTCATCAGGTACTCCTTATGCACTTACCAGTACTAGTTGCTCAGACCTGAGAGATTGGATTATGGACGGGGCCTCCCATCATATGTGCGGCGATAGGATGCAGTTTTCTACCTACAGAGCACTTGCACCATGCCGCTCTGTTGTCATTGCCAATGGGGTCCGATTACCCATTGTTGGTCAGGGGGAGATCACTCTGACACCTTCTTTGCGTCTGCAGAATGTCCTACACGCACCTAACTTTCAGATGAACTTGTTATCAATTAGCCAGCTAATAGAAGATTTACATTGCCGTGCCGTCTTTGACCCCTCTACTTTTGTGTTTCAGGACATACTGACTGGCAGGATGATTGGAAGTGGCCGTGAGCAGAGAGGCTTGTATAAGCTTGCTATATCATCATGTGTTGGTGCCTCTACTATTCCATCCGGATCTATTTCTCCATTCCTTTGGCATCTCCGCTTTGGCCATCTACCTCTGCAGAAGATGTGTCATGTCTTGCCGCAGATATCTACCCGTACCACATTGGATTGTGAAGCCTGTCAGCTTAGGAAACATCATCGGTCTTCGTTTCCAGTTCGTCCGAGTCGTCATAGTCGTCGGTCTTTTGAACTGTTTCACTTTGATATTTGGGGTCCGAGTCATGTCCATGATCTACAGGGACATCGTTATTATATGGTTGTTGTTGATGATTTTTCCAGATTATCATGGGTATTCTTGTTGAAACAAAAGTCTGAAGCTGGTAGTATTATTCGAAAGTTTATCCTTGAGGTTAATAATACCTTCTCTACCAATGTCAAACTAATTCGCACGGATAATGCTTTGGAGTTTTCAACATTACATTTGTCCATTTTCTCACTTCACAGGGCATTGTTCATCAAACTTCTTGTAGTTACACTTCGCAACAAAATGGTGTGGCAAAACGCAAGCATCGCCACCTTCTTGATGTCACTCGGACGTTGTTGATCCATAGTCGTGCATGTTACTCACTGCATGTTACTTGGTAAATCCCTCATTCATTTTGGGGGATTTTGTCCTCACTACACGTTACTTGGTAAATCGTATGTCGTCTCCTATTCTTGGAGAGAAGGTTCTCTTCTTGATTGTATTTCCTGAGAAGGACCTATTCTCCCTTACACCTCGAGTCTTTGGGTCTGTGGCATTCGTGCATAATTGTACACCTGGTCGTGATAAGCTCTCTCCAAGAGCTATCAAATGTGTGTTTGTTGGGTACTCACATACTCGAAAAGGGTATAGATGTTATGATCCAGTGAGTAGAAGATATTATGTGAGTGCTGATGTAACCTTCTTTGAGTCTATCATGTACTTCTCTCCTACATGTGACAGGTTATCCAATAACAATGCGGACGATATTGTTGTCCCTCCACCTCCATCTTTCACACCAGATGAACCTGACCGAACTTTACCTCCACCACCACCACCATCTTCTCCACCACCACCACCACCTGAACCACGATTTTTACGCATTGTTTACACTCGCAGGTCTTCTACTAGCTCTTCTACTCAACAGTCGTCCACATCATCCAGCACGCCAAAGGTATGTCATGATAACATTATCTTTGTTGATGGCACTGGGAGTTTTACAGGATGACTCGGCTGTAGAGGACAATGAGGAGGCCAATTTGGATGTTCCTATTGCATTAAGTAATCCACGACGTCAATGTGTCAAATACCCACTTGTGTCACATGTCTCCTTGGATCATCTTTCAGATGAATACAAGAAGTTTATTGTTGGTCTTTCGGTGGTTTAAGATACCACGAACATATATGGAGGCTTTACAGGACACCAAGTTGCGTCAAGCCATGGAAGAAGAAATGACGGCCTTGACATCTCGTGGGACATGGACTATTGTTCTGCCTCCAAGTGATGCTTCGATTGTCAGCTGCAAGTGGATATTCTCCATTAAGCAAAATGCAGATGAGAGTGTGGATCGCTACAAGCACGATTGGTGGCCCGGTTTACCCAGACATACGGGGTGGATTATCAGGACACGTTTTCTCCAGTGGTGAGACACTCGACGATTCGGATATTACTTGCAACTGCCATATCACGGGATTCGTCGTTATTCCAGCTGGATGTGAAGAATGCATTTCTCAATGGCGATCTCCAGGAAGAAGTTTACATGAGCAGCCACCCGGTTGCTGCTGAGGGGGAGTCCCAGAAGGTATGCAAGTTACATAAGGCCATTTATGGCATAAAGCAGAGTCCTAGAGCTTGGTACCAAAAGCTGTCAGAATTAATTGAGCAACAGGGATTTAAGAGGTTCACTGCGGACCACTCACTATTTCTTCAGAAGACACAGAGAGGTACAGTTGCTATTCTTGTCTATGTAGATGACATTATTGTAACAGGAGATGATGCTCAAGGCATTCAGATAGCCAAGAAGTTCCTAGGTAGAGAGTTTGTGACTAAGGATCTTGGCACTCTTCGCTACTTCCTGGGGTTAGAGTTTTCCAGGAATCATCGTGGTCTAGTGATGACCCAGAGAAAGTTTGTCATGGATCTTCTTTCTGAGACGGGTATGACAGAATGCAAGCCAGCTACGACTCCTATGGATCAAAGTATGAAATTGTATGATGACGATACTAAAGAAGTTGATGGCAGGAGATACAGAGAACTTGTTGGGAAGCTTCTATATATTACTATCACCAAGCCAGATATTATGTTTGCAGTAAGCAAGGTCAGCCAGTTCATGGAGCGACCCAGAAAGGCTCATATGGATGCTATCTATATGATCTTAAGATATCTGAAGAACTCACATGGTTCAAGACTCCTGTTCAATAGGAATACGTCCTTGGAGGTAACAGCTTGTGCAGATGCTGACTATGCAGGATGTCCCACGGACAGGAAGTCCACTACGGGATTTTGCAGTTTTTGTTGGACACTCACTTGTCTCATGGAAAAGCAAGAAGTAGACTGTAGTTGTCAGATCAAGTGCAGAATCTGAATACAGAGCCATGGCCCAAGGAAGTACAGAGATGATGTGGGTCAGATCGGTGTTGACTGATCTTTCCATAGAAGTCCCTCTTCCTATGCAACTACTATGTGATAATCAAGCTGCATTATTCATATAATCCTGTTTTACATGAACGAACAAAGCACATTGAGGTGGACTGCCATTACACTCGAGATCTGATACAGAAGGGACTCATATCTACATCTCATGTGTCCACAGGAGATCAGACAGCAGATATCTTCGCCAAGGCTCTAGCCCGAAGTCCTTTTCAGAAGTGTAGGTCCAAGCTGAGCATGATAGATATATATGCTCCAGCTTGAGGGGGAGTGTTAAGTTAATTATTAATGTTATGTCTTTCTTATGTAATTCCTGTTTCTCAGAGTAAGTATCTTGTAATTAACCCAGGGCTAATCTCCTATATAAGAGAGCCCATGGGTATGAATAATCTATCGACTTCTTTTCTCCAATCATATATTACTACGTATAAACAGAATTCAGATTTTGTTACATGAGAATTCTAGTATCAAACATAAAAAAATAGCAGTAGCTTTCTATTACTACGTAGGATTGAATAACAGTAGCATCTAACATCAAAAATGCCACTAACATCAAAAGAAATAGTAGTAGCATCAAAAAAATGATCGTAGTCTTCTGAACTGCATAGGATGAATAACAGTAGCATTAAACATTAATAAAAAGATAGCAATACATCAAACTTCAGAAAACTAGCAGTAACATAAAAAAAGCATAAAAAATAGCATCAAAACCAGAGAAAATCGAGTATCCATGGTTACCCGACAAGGCTATCACGGTCACAGAGGAACTAAGGATCTTCGCACGAAGGAGCTGAGAGGCGGAAGAGCTTCGCACAGAGGAGCTCGGACTTTGAGGTGGAGGATTTCACATGGAGGAGCTGGGAGGCGAAGGAAATCCGCACATGAGTGACGGATGTGCTTCGTGGCATCGTTGGAGGCGGAGGAGCTTCATACAGAGGCAGAGAAGCTCTGAGTGACAATGGAGGCAGAGGTTGGAGGAGGCGAGGGTCCAAGATAGACGATGATCGAAGGTTGAGGGCTCGAAAGCTTGCGATTTGCACATAAACCCCTATCGTTGGGGGGTTTGAATTTTTTTCCATCGGTGGAATCGGGTTTCCGCTAACCCAATCGTATTCGGATCTCAAGATCTGAATCCGATAACACATATACCTTGGTTGCAACCTAAGCAGACTGCACGATGCGCATATGCAGCCGCACAACCTGCATATGCAGCCCGCATATGCACATATATGGCGCATAGAGGGGGCTTCAAGAATGCGATGTGCCGAGGGGACCGCTCACGCGTATGAAGTCGCACGGGCCGCTTTCCATGAACATTGAAGACAAGTATGAAACCATGGCTCAAGCCACTTGTGAGAGTAGTTGCCTTGTCACCCTTCCACAAAAATTTGTCTCAACCATTGAATTCCCGTTCCTCTCTACTGTGACAACAAGTCCTCATATTGAAACTATTCATGTCTTTCGTAAGCACAAAGCACATTGACGTAGACTGTCATTTTATCAGGGATGTACGTGAAGAGAAAATTATTGTTCCTCATATCTCTGCAGATCTACAGATTGCATATGTTTTCACCAAAGCTCTTCCAAAGAAACACAATTTATTATTAGTCTCCAAGTTGTATGTGGTTGATAGATATCATCTAGCTTGGGGGGAGTATTGATGTCATTGATGTTTTCTATTTCTAGAATCTTCAGTATTTAGTAGAATTAAGGTGATTTATGTAATTGATGAAATTGAGATTTATGATTTCTTTCTATATAAGAAATCCTGTCACCGTTAGATAGATTTATCTCATTCCAGTCATTCATGTAAGATATTTTCTTTCTTATCAATGAATATCTCCTTGTTTTTTGACCTTGTAGTTACTGCGAAAGGATATACTCTATAATCTATATTTTGTTATTTGACAAATTTACTTGTATGCTTTTTGATATATCTCTACATGCCATTGTATGACGATGTAATGCACTATTAATGTCCTAAATACACCTCTTTCAAGATCTACAAGAATGTATTCATATATTGCTCATTGTTCTAAGAACTCAGCTGAACTACATAGCTGGAGAATTGTTGTATTGAGTTACTTCCAGAATTACCACATATCTGCATAGTATCTCGAAGGGATTCCTTTCCAGGCTTGCCATCATGAGATCGACATTGATATTTTAGACTTTAGTAATACTACACCAGTCATCTTATTCGGTACTAATTTAGATCTTCAAAACTCTGATTTCAGGCAGCCAGAAATCAATGTGTCTTTGTTTATGTAATGCCAATTCAACATATAGCTAGAGTCTTATAATGATGGTTCTTTAAAGTTTCGTAGAATCATCTAAACTCTGAACTACTTGAAGTTCTCTGTGAACATGGACTTGTTGAGGCCTCGAATTAATTAGGTGGTCATCAAAATGGAAATCAAACATGTTTAAAATTCAAAGCACGAAGTCATCAAACCCCAAACTAAAAGCCAGATAGAAAGAGGCAGCTGAGAAAAAAAGCAAACCTTTCTAATCATATCAGGAGAGCCCTCTTCATTTGCTTTTGTAAATGCCAACCAGCGCTTCAGAATCAATCTAACAGAAAGGGAAAAAATAACATGTTAAAAATGAACATATGGTGACAGCATATGTCAATGCTGCATAAGTGATGCAGCATGATACCACGTGATCAATTTCTTTAGTCGAACATTTATTTTATTTAATTTTATTTACTTATGTAAAAAACTCATTATATAAGGCCTTATCACCTTTTCTGTTTTTTCCTATTTTTAGTAGGGTTGTTGCTTTGTTTGGGGGGGACTTGGCCTCTATAAAGACACCCCCTTTGGGACTGATTGAGTTAGTTTTAAATGAAATTTATCTTCCCTCACTTCTCTCTCTCTCTCTCCCTCGCTCTAATCTCTCGATTCCGCCCCTTCCCTCCCCGCGTTTCTTTTCTCTTCTCCGAACCCTAACCGCACCCCCTCCCCGCCGCCTTCGCCTTCCCCAGTCCCGCGCCCACCTTCCCACATGCCAGCTCCCCCACCCCTCCCACCTGCGCCTCCCCTTCCCCGGCTCCATCCCGCCCCGCCGCCTCCCCTCCTTCCCATTCCCGCCTTCTCTCGCGCCCTGCGCCCTTCCCTCCCCCTCTCCTCCTCGCCGCTGCCTCCCCCTTCTCACGCGTGCCACCTCTCCTCCCCAGCACTTCACCGCGCCGCCTGTGCCTCATCACGCGGCCCCGCTGTGCGACAGCGCCCCCCAGCACGCTCCCCCACGTGCCTCGCCTCCATACCCCGACACCCCCCCCCCCCCCGCATACCGCCAAACCCCCAACCGCTCACTGCCAGCCTCGCCATCGTTTTCCCCAACCACCAGGGACTCCAAGTGCCGCCGAAGGGGCCCAGCAAGCCACCCCGCTGCCGACCAGATCTGAAGCGTGCGAACTTTCCCTTGCCGGTTGTGGTATGAGCGCCCGTTTTACCATATTCTACCGCATAATTATTAGTTTTGTGGACTGATATATTGCTGATTTGGTTTGGTGACTCATTGAGATTCCTAGTTGTTGCAACATTGTTATATTTTTCCTAGGAACTGTTAACCAATTGGATTGACCTGAATTTGTGGAGTAACATGTGCTAGAACTCGAGTAATTGCTGTCATTTGTTGCTGATTTTTGCGCATCGCATGTCATTTAATTTGTTTTTGTCATTTAGTCCATTAGTTTCAATTTGTAGGATTGCCATTTAGTTCACCACTTGGTTAGGTTGCATCAATTTGGTATCAGAGCCTAGCGATCCTGCATCTCGTCTGCATTCCATTTCTTCATTGCATAAAAAAACAAAACAACAAAACAAAAAAAAACAAAACAACAAAACAAAAACAAAAAAAATCCCAAAACAAAAGAGAGCAGAAAACCTAGCATTCCCATGGCCGACAAACCTAATTCCTCTAAAACCACCTATACCCCACACACTGAGCTATTGTTAGAATCTTTATCTGCTCAAATACAACACATGCAGCGGATGTACGAACAAATGAGCGGACAACTTGCCACCCTAAATTGTCAAATGCTAGAGAAAAATCATGGTAATGAGACGCCAAACAAAGGCCGGCGTACTAGCCGGAGACCGCACTCCTGGAGTAACACTTCCCGTGACTATAGCTCTTCTACTTCTGACGGACATGTTAGTGATTATCATTCACAAGAAAGTGAAGAAGAAGGACCAAGAGATGACACCCCTTTCACTCCCAAGATTCAAGATCCACACACCTCTGGCTATACTTCACAACCTACTGGTGGATTTCAATTCCCATTACGACCTGGATCTAGGCCCGATGACGGATGGGATCGAGGCATCCGTCTCGATGTTCCGGAATTTGACGGAGGACGAGACCCTGATGTCTTTTTGGATTGGCTCCAAACTGTCGAACACTTCTTTGTGTGGAAGTCTATGCCTAGCGAACGAAAAGTTCAATTTGTCACAATCAAACTAAAGGGACATGCTCGGCTATGGTGGGATCGTTTGCAATCTGACCGCGAACGAAAAGGAAATAGTAAGATCCATAGTTGGAGCAAGATGAAAGCCAAACTGAAAACCAAGTTCGTGCCTGAAGATTACAAACGAGATATATACGCGCGACTGCAATCGTGGAAACAAGGCACCATGAGCGTGAGAGGGTACACCGAAGGGTTCCAATCCCTCGTTCATCGCAACAGACTGCAGGAGACTCCCGTCCAGAAAGTCACCCGTTATATGCAAGGACTCCGACAAGTTATCCAGGATGAACTCTACCTCTACAACTGTCGAGACGTCGATGAAGCTTACAAGCAAGCTGAATGGGCTGAAACTAAGCTTGCTAAGGCCCATATAAGGAGGATGTCTTTTTCTGTGAACTCCGTCCCTCGCGTAGTTCCCCGATGACGACCTCCAAACCAATAGGTTCCACATCAATTGTTACGAGTAAACCCCAAACCAAACCCGCAAACCCTACCGTCGCCCGACCATCTACTGGGAACCCCGGACCAGGCATCTTGGGAAGTCGACCTGTTGTAGGACCTGATACTTGTTTCTGATGTTATCAAAAGGGACATCGAGCAGCAGAGTGCCCAAACCCTAAGGCTAGACCCGCCCATTTATGCACCATCGAAGACCCTGAAGACCATGACCCTGAACCGCAGGAATCACCTGAAGAGGAACCGACCGCTTTGACTGCTGACACCGTGAGAGCTGATGACTATGAGCTTCTGGGAGTGGATGGAGATGAGTCCGGACCTTTCTTGGTAATTGAACATGAGAACTTCATCGCCCCTGACAGCGCACCCACAAACATCTTGCCTACACCCGCTGTTAACGACGCTGATAGTTGGCTGCGACGCAGCATATTCCGAACCACCTGCACCTCAGGAGGGCATCGTTGTTCGCTGATCATTGATGGAGGAAGCGTTGAGAACTTCGTTTCCCAAGAAATGGTCGATAAGTTGGGTCTACCAACTCAACCACTCGAGAAACCTTACAGTGTGGCATGGTTTCGAGGTGGTACTCAACTTACGATCCACCGCCATAGTCTCGTTAGCTTCTCGATTGGACCTTCGTATAGAGACGAGGTGTGGTGCCATGTAGCCCCTATGGATGTCTGTCATGTACTACTTGGGAGACCTTGGCAGTTCGATTGAGACACCAAGCACAGAGGAAAAATGAACACTTACTCATTTCTCATAGACAAAGTGCGTGTGACCCTTAGATCACAACGCGAAGCCCTTAGCCCTCGCCAGGTGGCTACCCTTCGAGTCGCGCCTGCACAATCTGGTAAAAGTACTCCACCGCCAAAGCCTTCAACTATGGGTCCCGTATTGTTGATGGAAGCCCAGACGTTCCAACGTGAGGTTCTGGAGAGCTCCACTATTTATGCGTTAATGGGACGTGAAGTGAGCAAACAGGAGACAACTACACCCGAAGTCCCGCCTGAGGTAAAGCCCCTCATCCAGGAGTTTGCTGACATTATGCCTGAAGAGTTGCCTGAAGGACTACCCCCATTGCGAGACATTCAACATCACATTGACCTAGTCCCGGGAGCCAGTCTGCCCCACTTACCACATTATCGGATGAGCCCAAGAGAGCATGAAGAAATGAACAGGCAGGTTAATGATCTTCTACGTCGTGGGTATGTGCGAGAGAGTATGAGTCCCGTGGCGGTCCCTGCTCTGCTTAGACCGAAAAAAGATGGCACATGGAGGATGTGCGTGGACAGTCGTGCTATCAACAAGATCACGATCAAGTATCGTTTTCCGATCCCGCGCCTTGATGACATGCTCGACACGCTATCGGGTGCCAAATTATTTTCCAAAGTGGACCTTCGCAGTGGGTATCATCAGGTTCGCCTCCGACCTGGAGACGAGAGGAAGACTGCTTTTAAGACCAAAGAGGTCTTTATAAATGGACGGTAATGCCCTTTGACCTGTCTAATGCTCCCAGCACTTTCATGCGAACCATGAATCATGTTTTACGGCCCTTCATCGGTAAGTTTGTGGTTGTGTACTTCGATGACATACTGATCTACAGCTTGACCAAAGAAGACCACTTATCCCACTTACGACAAGTCCTGGAAACCTTGAGAGCCCAACAATTGTATGTCCACCTTAAGAAATGTTCCTTCATGTCTGACACGGTCCTCTTTCTGGGATACATTGTCACTGCCGATGGACTTAAGGTTGACCCCTCCAAGATTCAGGCCATTCAGAGCTGGCCCGTGCCCAAAACCCTCACTGAGATTCGCAGCTTTCTGGGATTGGCCTCTTTCTACCGGCGCTTCATCCGGAACTTTAGCACTTGTGCAGCATCGTTGGTAGATTGCACGCGTAAAGGCGCACCCGCTTGGACCCTTGAAGCAGATTCCAGCTTTCAAAATCTAAAACATCAATTGACACATGCCCCTGTTTTGGCACTTCCTGACTTCACCAAGGTTTTTGTAGTCGATTGCGACGCCTCACATGTCGGGATTGGTGCCGTCCTAAGTCAAGAAGGACGACATGTAGCATTCTACAGTGAGAAATTGAATGAAGCTCGATCACGGTACTCCACTTATGATGTCAAATTCTATGTCGTGGTACAAGCCCTCAAGCATTGGAGGCATTACCTGATCCAACGTGAATTTGTCCTTAACTCTGATCATGAAGCCTTAAGATATCTGAATTCGCAGAAAACCCTTAACAAGCGCCATGCCAAATGGATTAATTTCCTCCAAGAATACACGTTCCATCTCAAGCACAAGGTTGGCACCCTGAATCGCGTTGCCGACGCATTGAGCAGGCGAACCCACGCCATGACCACAATGACAGTCAGCACTACAGGACTTGACGCACTCAAGAACCTCTACCCCACCGACCCTGAGTTCGGACAAGTTTATGACGAGTGTACCGATACTGGACAGGATCCGACAGCCACTTATGTCCTTCATGAAGGATTCTTGTTCAAGGCCCATCAACTGTGCATCCCTGTCACTTCTCTTCGAGAGAACCTAATTTTAGAACTACATAACGGAGGCTTAGCTGGACACTTTGGAAGGGATAAGACCTTGACCCTTCTCCAAGAGCGATTTTATTGGCCACAAATGCGAAAGAATGTTACAAAGTTCGTACAAAAATGCCAAACATGTCAAAGATGCCATAGGCAGAACACTGGGTTGTATACACCTCTGTCGATTCCTCTGCGACCCTGGGAAGACATCACTATGGATTTTGTGCTAGGCTTGCCCCTCACAGTACGGAAAGTTGACTCTATTTTTGTGATCGTGGACAGATTTTCTAAAATGGCACATTTCATTGCATATAAAAAAACTTCAGATGCATCTCATGTCGCTGATTTGTTTTTTCGTGATGTTGTTCGATTGCATGGTGTTCCTCGTTCTTTCACTTCATATCGTGATACCAGGTTTTTGAGTCATTTTTGGCGCACGCTTTGGTCTCGTCTTGGTACTCGTTTGCAATACAGCACTGCTTATCATCCACAAACAGACGGGCAACCCGAAGTAGTTAACAGATCATTAGGAAATTTATTATGATGTCTTGCAGGGGACTCTCCGTCCAAATGGGATCTAATTCTTCCCCAAGCCGAATTCGCGTATAACAGTTCCACTAATAGGTCCACCGAAAAATCTCCATTTGAGAGTGTGTACGGCTTTCCACTTACCCAATTTCTAGACCTAAACCCACAACCATGCAAGGGAGAAGTAGTGCAGCTGCTGAGGATCTGGTCGAACACCTCACCCATATCCATACCGAAATCCGAGCCAAACTCCAAACCATGACCCAGAAATACCAAGCCCAAGCCAACCTACACCGTAGAGAGAGCGAGTTCAGAGTTGGAGAATTAGTGATGGTCCACCTAAAAAAAGAGAGGTTTCCTTTGAGAGTCCACCAGAAATTGAGTGAACGAAAGATTGGTCCATTCCGAGTCCTCAAAAAGATTGGGCCCAATGCTTACTTACTTGATCTGCCGCCAGACATCCAGACATCGCTAGTATTTAATGTATCAGATCTCTTCTTATATCATGGAGATGAATAGACATATGCCACCACGCCAGCAGTTCCCGCTGATGACACGCGCCAACCACCAGCCGCGACTGATGCCGATCAGATAGAAGATATTGCCGACATCCGAGATATGACGACTAGACGTGGTCTCTTCCGTCGCTATCTAGTCAAATGGAAGGGATGACCTCTTACAGATTGCACCTGGATTGACGAGGATGAACTCCAACAACTCCGCCCCGATATACTTCAGAACTACCACGATGCCATCTCGACGGAGCGAGATTCTTCTCAACACGGGGGAGTTGATGCAGCATGATACCACGTGATCAATTTCTTTAGTCGAACATTTATTTTATTTAATTTTATTTACTTAGGTAAAAAGCTCATTATATAAGGCATTATCACCTTTTCTGTTTTTTCCTATTTTTAGTAGGGTTGTTGCTTTGTTTGGGGGGACTTGGCCTCTATAAAGGCACCCCCTTTGGGACTGATTGAGTTAGTTTTTGAATGAAATTTATCTTCCCTCACTTATCTCTCTCTCTCCCTCTCTCTAATCTCTCGATTCCGCCCCTTCCCTCCCCGCGTTTCTTTTCTCTTCTCCGAACCCTAACCGCACCCCCTCCCCTCCGCCTTCGCCTTCCCCAGTCCCGCGCCCACCTTCCCGCGTGCCAGCTCCCCCACCCCTCCCACCTGCGCCTCCCCTTCCCCGGCTCCATCCCGCCCCGCCGCCTCCCCTCCTTCCCATTCCCGCCTTTTCTCGCGCCCTGCGCCCTTCCCTCCCCCTCTCCTCCTCGTTGTTGCCTCCCCCTTCTCACGCGCGCCGCCTCTCCTCCCCAGCACTTCACCGCGCCGCCTGCGCCTCATCACGCGGCCCCGCTGTGCGACAGCGCCCCCCAGCGTGCTCCCCCACGTGCCTCGCCTCCATACCCCGACACCACCACTCCCCACCCCCCACCCCCACCCCCACCCCCCCCCACCCCCCCCCCCCCCCGCATACCGCCAAACCCCAACCGCTCACTGCCAACCTCGCCATCGTTTTCCCCAACCACCAGGGACTCCAAGTGCCGCCGAAGGGGCCCAACAAGCCACCCCGCTGCCGATCAGATCTGAAGCGTGCGAACTTTCCCTTGCCGGTTGTGGTATGAACGCCCGTTTTATCATATTCTACCGCATAATTATTGGTTTTGTGGACTGATATATTGCTGATTTGGTTTGGTGACTCATTGAGATTCCTAGTTGTTGCAACATTGTTATATTTTTCCTAGGAACTGTTAACCAATTGGATTGACCTGAATTTGTGGAGTAACCTGTGCTAGAACTCGAGTAATTGCTGTCATTTGTTGCTGATTTTTGCGCATCGCATGTCATTTAATTTGTTTTCGTCATTAGTCCATTAGTTTCAATTTGTAGGATTGCCATTTAGTTCACCACTTGGTTAGGTTGCATCAATAAGATAAGGGATACTTCTGCCAATTAAATGCTAGGATATTAGAAAGCAGCTACATTTGTGAATAAGCTCACAGAGAAAACTATGCTCACATGACATGAACAAAATGTCCGATAATTGAACACGGTGCGACTAAAAGAAAAATCAACTTCTAAAAACAAAAGTACAATCTAACTTGAATCTGTAATATGAAAATTTCTACAAAGCTCTAGAACTAGAGATTGAATATGGGAATAAGGGTACAATTTATTCACAAGGTGGCCGTACGCTATACATGTTTATTTGCCACTTACCCTGGAATGTTGCAAACTTTCTTGTTCACATGAAAATGGAAATCAAACATGTTTGAAATTCATAGCACATAGTCATCAAAACCCAAAATAAAAGTCACATAGAAAAAGAGGCAGTTGAGAGAAGCAAACCTCTCTAATAATAACAAGAGAGCCTATTATTAACTCGGGAGCAGGCGAGAGAGCCCAGGAAGGAGTTTGGCAGTGTAGAAGTGCAAGTGGTTGTGTGGTCTTGAATGCAGATGGAGCACCTGGGCTTGATGAGTTCCTGATCTTTTTTTCAGAGAATTTTGGCCACTGCTCAAGACGGATGTTATGGGGTGATGAACGAATTTGCTTTAGGTAATTACGGGTTTGAAAGGGTGAATCGAGCACTCATCATCCTACTTCCAAAGAAGGAGATTTCAGAGAGAGGGGATTATTTTAAACCAATTGCTCTATCAAATGCAATATATATGGCGGTCGCAAAAGTCTTGGCAAATCAATTGCGTGGAGTTCTTGATAACTTATTGATGAGGTGCAAACTGTCTTCATCTCTGACCATCTGATGATGGATAGCATTGTGATGGGCTCAAAGGTTGTGGCTGACTGGAAGATTAGAGGCGTTAATGGCATGTCGTGGAAGATCGACTTTTCGAAGTCCTATAATTGTGTTGACTGGAACTTTCTTTGGGCAGCAATGGTGAAGCGTGTTGCGTGGCTTTCCAGATCTATGGATCTCCTGGATGAAGAGGACTGTCACCACAAACTCTATGTCATTTTTGGTGAATGGTAAGTCCAAGGAGGTTTTTTCCAACCACAACGAGGAGTTAGACAGGGGTGCCCCTTGCCCCTTCTACTTTTTGTGCTTTTAGCAGATGAGCTCGCAGTTATGGTTAGGAGGGTGTTGCTGAGACAACGGAGGCAGGGATACAGTCGTGACGACATATCCATACCCCTATTGCAATATGCAGATGACACAATCTTCTTCATTGAAGGTGGGTCACGGTATTGGATACCCATTGGCGAGTTTTCTGGGCTTTCAATTAACAGATCCAATCTACTTTCGTCACTTTTGGTTACTCTGAGATTAAGGTAGAGAAGTGCATGATGGTTATTTCTACCCCTCACGGTAGTCTTCCCCTCCACTACTTGGGTTTGCCATTCGCATGTGAGAAGTTGCGTGGTCCGTGGTGGTAGAGAGAGTAGAGAGGAAGTTGGCAAGTTGGAAGACCTCTTGTGTTTCTAGGGGGGCAGACTTGCTTTGCTTAATATTGGCAACGATTCCATTTTTTTATTTCCATTCACCTTATTCATGTGGGAGTTCACCAGAAGTTTGAAGCATGTATGCGAAGATTCCTTTGGAGTTCATCTAACGGTGAGCCAAGGGGAATGCACTTGATTCATTAGGACTAACTGACCCTCTCGATGGATCACAGGGGTCTTGGGATTCGCAGACAATAAGATATGAATAAAGATCTCCTTCTCAAGTGGTCTTCTAGGATTTAGGCAATGAGACGAGCATGTCATGTGGCGTAGTCAGAAGTATTTATGATCTACCATTGTTCCCTTGTATACCAAATCAATCGTGAATTGCGCCAATGACTTTTTGGAAGATAATTTGCATGATACTTCCTGATTTTGTGGTCCAAGTTCGCCCGGTCATGGGGAATGGAACATCCTTCCTCAAGGGATGCCGACATTCGTAGAGGCCTTCTCAAAGCAGTGACTTGCTGATTTTTTACATATGACAGGCCGCATTTTCAGTTTTGTTGGGCCTACTTCGAGTAGAGATCATAGCGTTGGGTGTGACGATCATTTCTCTGTGAAGAAGACTTACTTTGTGCTTCAAGTGCGCGGATCAACCACTTTGGTGGAGCGAAGGAACAAGATTGCAAATTTATATAGGCTCTTCGCATACCTTTGAAGATAGAAAATTTCCTATGGATTCGAAGATGGGAGAGGACTTTAACCAAAGTGCACAGGGCGGTCTTTCGTTCAGCTGAAGATCCTACATATGCCCTCTGCAGAGACTCGCCTGAAGATCTCCATCATATGTTCTATGGTTGTGCATGCAGATGTAGAGTCCGAGAGTTGGCGGGTTTTGCTTGAGTCGACATCTCCTCACATCTGAAATTTTGGGAGAGCCTCGTTGCAAATTGGTTTAGGGCTGACGCAGAGCTTTAAAGTCGCTGGCAATGGTATGGGTCGTTTGGTTGTTAAACAATGGGGTCATCTTCCGAGAGTAACGATTTTATGTTGAGAATGTAACTTTTTTTGTCTAGATCTCTCATTGAGACCATGCTTTTGTAATTTTTACCGTTCCTTATTAATGCAATTTGAGGTGGACACCACGTCGGGCCCCCTCTTTTGAATCAAAAAATAGGAGAGCCTACCTTCATTTGCTTTTTTTTAAGTAAAGAGGGTGGAATCCCGGGCTGGACCCACCTCAGAAAATTATATTAAACTTTCAAATGCCAGCCATACATGGGACCAGGCCGACAGGAGGGCCCTATAATGCGCCCAAGGTTCAGAAAGTCAGTATGCGGTATTTGTTCGGTCAGGCGCTCTAAAGCGAGCAAGCAGGCAGGTGGAAGTATATACATAAGTATAAGCGGATTATGCAGTTTCTATCATTTTATTTAAAAATAACTAAATATAATAATAATTTCAAACATTAGATATTTGTGTTTAAAAAATAACATGGAAGAAATATGAATGCAAACTAAAATTTTATTTATCAGTGGCATGATGCAAATATAATATTGATAAGATACAAATCTAATAAAATTTATTTGATTGAAATCCAATCTATCCAGTGAAATCCAAATGATCATGGCATACATTGAAACAGTTGTATTTTAAAAGACTATGCAAACTAAAATATTATTTAATACTGGCATGATGCAAATCTAGTGTTGGCAAGATACAAATCTAATAAAATTTTATTTGATCGAAATTCAATCTATCCAGTGAAATCCAATAGATCATTCGTATATATTGAAACGGTTACAATTAAAAAAATCTATGCAAACTAAAATTTTATTTAATAGTGGCATGATGCAAAACTAGAACTAAAAAGATATGTTTAGAAATGACATAGGTCCAGGGTTTATACGAGGGTTTTTGTCAAGTTGAAGGAGAGGGTTCCATGTGAGGCAATGCCCTAATCAACCACTTAATCGGGTCCAATCGGGTCCAAGTTGTGTATTCCATGAACCAGTTGCTTTAGCTTACCGGATTCAAAGTCTATCACATATACGCTTTACTCGACCACATATTCCCCGCAACCCGCATATGGAGCGAGTTTGGCATATTTGGTGTGGTAGGAGGACCGACTCCACATATGCGGCCGCCTAGACCGACTTTCCGAACATTGAATGCGACGAAACATTTTCCAGGTATAAAGTTGAACTTGAAAGATGGATTCATTTCTCGCACACAGGATAACCCAAAGAAGTGCATAAGATGACGAACAGTCCTCTTAGAAGTTGCCACAAACAGATCTAATACAATTCCAAACTGACGCGCTATCTTCAGTTTGGAGCCACGTGATGCCCGCCCTCACCCAAACTAAGGAAGACAGCCTACATCCAAAGAAGAGATGGCCCATATCTTCCTAGTTATCCCCGCATCTCTTACAAATCAAGTCGTTGGTATGTAGGAGCCCGAGCTGTCGTACTTTGGTAAGCTATCGGCTATGTCTTGAGAGCCAAAGAAATAACTTAATCCTTTGGGGAATTCTACTACTTCATATAATTCTGCAACCCCAGAAAGTGACTCTCGCGCAAGTTCTTGTGATTGGTGCAAAACTGTGATATGTTTTCAAGTGAAAATAGCATGTTAGCCCAAACAAAGTGATCTCCTCCCTACATGACACCCTCTGTTTCTACTAGATCTCCCAAAACGCGACTAAATCTTGCAATCTCTGATCATAAAATACCGTCGTGAAGGATGGATTCCAAGAACCATCTTAGCAAGGTGGGTTGACCAACAATTACTGATTTTCTGCAAGTGCAAATAAATGTGGATAACGCTCCAGCAGTGTGCTTGTTCCTATCTAGTCGTTTAGGCAAAAACAAACGATACTCCCTCTACCCACCACTGGTCGAAGCACGCCTCTCACCTTCAAAGAATCCGAGTAGTTCCCTGCCAAAGTGAGGAGGGAAACCGAATAATGCTACATGACAAGGCATCACAGATGTCATAAATCTTTCTTATCAATTGGCACACTAAATCTTCACATTTACCCCACAATCTCAACACCTATTTAGATAAAGGCACCTTATTCGTGCATTCAAGTCGCAAGTTCCCCAAACCTCCATCCTTCTTCGATCTGATAACGATATCCCAATCAATAAGATGGATACCGCCTTTCTCCTACCTACGATCTGTCCACAAAAACTTCTCATTAAAGCATCGATCTTCATCTGCACACCCGCAGGGAGTAATCTACTAGAGCAGAGAAGTAAATGGGAATGGTTGGTCCCCCCCCCAAAGTGGCATTGCCTTCCACCCAGCCATCTTACTCTCCAATCTATAAAGTAATGGTTTCCAATCCGAGGTGCGCAAATGCCCAGGAACCAGAGAAAATCCCAAATACATGAAAGGAATCGTCCCTCACGGGCACCTCAACAACGAACAAGCCTCACGAATTTCCTTTTCCATGAGACCAAAAGGAACAAGCACCGACTTCTCTCTATTGAGTTAGAGGCTCAAAATATCTGTAAATATCTCCGTAATATGGGACGCCCGCATGCATACTCAATGTACCCATCAAGGAAGAACATGATGTCATCCGCATACTGAAGAACGGGGACCGATATGTCTTCTTTGGTGTAAGAATGACAAACACCACCTCTGTATGCCAATCTCATCATCACAGCTAGTGCATCTACAGCAATCACGAAAAGAAGAGGTGCGAGCGGGTAGCCTTACTATAACCCACGTTGGGAATGAAAGTATCCCCCCTCCGGACAGACATTCACCATTACCATATATGACGTCATAAAACATCGCTTTACCCCGACAATCCAGATGTCGGGAAATCATCTATTCTACAAAAATAACCAAAGGAAACATCAATCCACACAATTGTACGCCTTCGAGAACACATTCCAGAGAAGGCATTTCCCATGTGTTTTCTTCCAATCAAGCACCATTTCTGATGCCAACAACCAACAATCTGACATCTGGTCAGCAGAGATAATATCACTCGAGACGTCACGGAGATGATTAGCGAGTACTCTAGCAATAATCAGGTTTATCGCATTGGATAGCGCTATGGTCCTGAAATCATCAACTCTAGTCGGCACATCCTTCTTGTAAGCATAAATAAAAGCGCCTTGTTTAACCGCTCAAACCCTAAGTTGGTCCTATCGAACTCCTACCTTACAGCAACAACATCATCCTTGATAATGTCCCAAAACTCCAAGTAGAAGAATATCGAGAAGCCGTCATGGCCAGGTGCTCCATCCACATTCAACTGCCATACTGTGTTCTTTATCTCTGACTCAGTGAAGGGAGTAATAATAGTTGTAGCCTGGCTAGCGGAGATCGCCTTCACCCCTCTCCCTCTCCAACCCCAACCTACACGATGCACTCTCCTACTAATGGCATGAAAGTGCACGTGAAGAGCCCCGCCCATCTCCAGCTCCCCATGTACAATTCTCCCATCAATTGCAATGCTTTGAATATAATTTCTAACTCTAAGTCTTCAACCACAAAACACGGAATGGAAGAAATGTGAGTTCTTATCTCCCTCTTTAAGCCAATGTTGCCGTGATTTTGCCTCCACTATACCTCTTTCTTTGTCCTCAACTTGAATCTCATGGAGATGGCCAGCCCTCAAATCCATTTCAGTTGTTGCCAACTCACGCTCATCTTCTAATGAGTCAAGTCTAGTGACCTCATATGCAAGGGTTCTTCTGCTCCGACGCTGATCTAGAATTCCCTTATTATATTCCAGTAGATGTCTAACTAAAGCGGTCAATTTACTTGTCATACGAGTCACAGTCAAACCAGCAGGTTGGCAGCCACTCCAAAATGTCCCCACCATCTCATGAAAACCGTAAACCCGTTTCGAATTAATAACTAGTGTAGGTGAAAGAGTCTTCAAGCGCAAGATGCATCATTAAAGGTGTTTGCTCTGTAGGTCTGATCTCGCCTCTGCTTCACTCACCTTTTCTACGTAATAAGCTTGCAGAAACCAAGAACGCTCGAATCGAAAGAAGGATCTTGACCTCACATCCATCCGTAGGACCAAAGAATGGATGTGTGGTCCAAGTACGCCCGAGGAATAGCCCATACACGAGCCAACGAGAACGAATGTGTCATCTCAACCACAGTCAAAAATCAATCAATTCAAGATCTCAATCTAGAATTTGGTCGTGTATCGGTACCCTCCTGCATCAACAGTATGCAAGCTGTACTCAGACAAATTGGGAAAAAGCATCAGAGCCATGGTCAGACCCTACGCATATACGCAGTTTGTCCTATTGATGGAGAGTCGTAATGAAATCCACCCCTCCCCCCAAATAATCCAAGCCAACATGGGGTGTTTTGCTCTAACAAGCCGGAGATCGTCTAACAGCTCCAAAAAGCCCACGTCATCCGACGTACTGTAGATGTTTGTAACCACTAATTAAGGTCATACGCCTTTCTTTGAAGCACAAGGGATATTGATTGTCTTCCCAACGTTTCTTCCTCTACCAACCCAGAGCTGTCATATTCCTGCCTGAAGCAAAGCCACCAAATGCTCCCTCCGAGTCAAGAGCCCTGAAATTCATTAGCCTCGTACCTACCATGGAACTCCAAATTGTCGGCACTTCTAGGGAATCTTTGTTTCTTGAAGCAATACAACATCTATCTTTGCCTCCTCCATGCACAACTCTCGCATTGTTATTTGTTTCTCTATCCTCCCAATCCCCTTGGCATTCCAAGATAATATATTCATTACGGAACAAATCTAACCCCAAGTGGAGGAACCACTCCCAATGCAACCACATCAATGTTAGGCTGAATATATCAGGTCCTTGGTTCAATCATTGCATCCCCATTAACGTCCTCCATCACCAGGGTCGGCAGAATTGCCTCCGCATACCAAGACCCTACTCATACCTCCAAGGTCTTTTCCAGACATCTCAAGAGCCCTATAGATCCCCAAACAAACATGTATATGCATTTCCTTCGCGATCATCCTGGAGTATCTCTTCCTATACCGCCACATCGGTGATAATCTTGGGGAGAGTAAAGCATGACAGGTATGTGCATGGACCCTTGGAAGGCCATCTGACCATCCTGCCACACATGCCAGAGAACCACCTTTCTCCCTAATATTCAGGGAGTCAGGAAGTAGCCCTTGTGAGAATGCCAGCCACGAGAGGAATGCCGCTAGAATCCATGTCACTACCATAGGAGTTAAAGCTTGGGTCAAGAGAGACCCGCAAAGGTGGGAGGCGATGAGGGCATCTCGAATGTCTAGGTGTAAAGCCTTGCAATGAGTTGGGTGGCATCAAGCATGGCCTAAGAAGAGAAAGGTCCAAAAAATGCCTTCTCCCCACCTATGTACAAGCTATAGAATCCGAAACAACCCAAATCTGAGGGAGAGGATCCGAAAAGGGGGAAGGATCCGACCCACAAGCTACCAAGGTATCCCCATATTTGAACTCCGCCAGAAGAATGTCCCAGAACAATCGAGAGCCTTCTCCAATTTGAAACGGTGCCCCCTCCCGAGATTTCGACGAATGAAGTGTAACTATCACAGTGCTTCCGCTTCCACTAGCTCCGGTTCCAACGCCGCAACAATACCGTCAGCGGCACGCCCTCGGCAATTCAAGCGTCCTCCATACCGATGTCGAACACATCCTTCTCCACATGCAGACAGAGCTCAGGCGGAAGTGATGCATCCCTAGTAGCCAGTTCCTTCCTTGCATCAGCATCAGAACCCTTCGAAAGTCAATCGCTCAAGAAACGAAATGGTCTTCCCAAACTCTACTAACATGCCCACCATCGTCATGTGAACGAGGTATAAGAACCTCGTAAATAATCGTATGAAAGGCTCCACCATGAAGTGTCGAGCACCACCAAATCATCATCCTCCCCTGCGCATTCGATATGTGAACCCACATTGGTCGCATCTCAGCCTCTGAGAGGCCACGAGCCCACACCAAGCATTCCTTGAGAAGCACAACATATTCGACAAAGGAGGGGCACACATTAAGTCTCATGTCTGTCATCGTCTCTTGGAGGCAGTTCTCCTTTCGAAAGCAAACACCTACAAGAATTCCATCCAATGCCAAACTCCCTCGAGATGGCTCCTGTTCGTGAGCATGTTTTGTTATACTTGCTTTCCGATATATAGCTGGACACCGCCTCCTACGATGCGCAATTCCTCCACAAGCAAAGCAATGAATGGCATTTCAACAGGAAGCAACGATGTGACCCGATTCGTCGCATTTAAACATCTTTCCACCTTGACACGAGAACCGGTTGCACCATCGAGTCCATCAACTTTACCCATCGTATGCCATCTGAACACCATGTGGCGAGCCTTGATATTCCCCAGTGCTACCTCTTGCTGAGCAGTGATTACACAATGACGACCCTTCGCCCCCATCGTGCGTCGGTCACTTTCCATCCCCCACACTATGTGCCAACCCATTATTTGGGAGGAGTTGCACAACAAAAAACAAGCACCTAATTAATTTTTATAAAGCCAACCAGTGCCTTAAAATCGACCTACTAGCAAGATAAAAAATAACATGTTAACAATGAACTTATGGTGACAGCATATGCCACATGTTGTAAAAGATAAGGGATACCGCTACCACTTCAATGATAGGATAGTAAAAGGCGGGTGCATTTGTGAGTAAGTTCATCTTTAAAAAGAACACATTACATGACATAGACAAAATGCTTGGTTTTCTTAGCCAGGAAGGGGGAAACACACATAGGTGTTTGTCCCCTTAAATTAAAACAAGAGCCAAGACTCAGAAGAGTTTTGCATGATTGACCACGTTCTCAACATACAAACGCTTTGAGGGGAAAATAACCCCATTTCTCGCTAACCAAAGTGCCAAATAACAGCAAACAGCTTGAAACAGCTCATATTTGGGCAAAAATGCGAATTAAAAAACGACATCTTGAAATATGGCTGGTTTTTAGGGTCCACTTGCTCAATCCCCATTGCTATCCAAACCTCTGAAGTCTTCAAGCAACTTAAGAAAAAATGATATGTTGATTCTACCTCCACCCCACAGAGTAAACATGAGCTATCACCCGTATGAAAAATTCAAGCACATCTATCTCTAGTGATGATTCTCCCATGTCTCAAGAGCCACAAAAACACCTTCATGCTCGATGGGATCCTAAGATCTTAAATGCACTCTAGTTTTAAATAAGCTCCTCAAGCAAAGGATCACTTCTAACCAATAACTTGTACGACTTCCTCGTAGAGAAATCTCCATCTCTCTAGATCCAGTGATCTCTCCCCGAGCTTGGTCCATCAACAGAAGCAAGCATCTCCATGAGACCAATAAAGTCTTGAAAGCGATGGTCCAAGAAATCAATAGTGAAAGTTGACAACCAAATCTCACCAGACCAAACATCAAACACCACACATTCTTATTTGTGGCCAACGCATAGAGAAGTGGGAAAAGAGAGGCAAGAGTCCATGTGTCCATCCATTTGTCATTCCTATAGGAAAACCAACAACCATCCCTTATAACACCCTCGCATCCTTATTCGTGGCCAATGCATAGAGACGTGGGAAAAGAGAAACAAGAGTCCATGTGTCCATCCATTTATCATTCTAAATGGAAAACCACCAATCGTCCCTTATAACCAGTCGAAACAACTGAGGTAGATTTGGTCAGCACTCGGTCGACGGTGTCACTGACTGAGATTAATCGTCAGTCAGGAGATTAATCAGATTTAGTCAGTCATTAGTCAATTTTGATTTTTTTATTATTTTAAATGTATAATCATTTTCTATAAATATATTCTTATATATTAACATAAATTTGTACACTTTATATACTATCACAATGAAACAAAAGCAGTAATCGACTTTAAATATAACATTAAGCACATTAGTATAAGTTGCTTTTAAAAAAAGCAAAAAAATAAAAAAAACTAGATGTAAAAGGTGGCTGACTAGGCCGACTGGTCGGTCCGATTAGTTGGATTGACCAACTAATGGCTGACTAGGCCTAGTCGAGTCAGCTACCCCCCCCCCACCATTCGGCCAGTCGGGCCAACTAACTGACCTAGTCGACCGACTTTTACAAGCTTGGATTTGGTAAAACCGCATGTATGCCCTTTCGAAAAGCAATCTCAAATCGTGAATGTTGAAGGTCTACCAAACCATGCACACTAGTGTCGTAAAATCATGCAGATAAGTCTACAACAAAGATCTTCCTTTTCACCTCGAGTTCTCCAGACCCACTTCTATAGGAGAGTGTGATTCATCTCCTCCAACTTTGGAATACCAAGCCCCACATCCTCCTTGGTTTGAGTAACCATCTCACAGTCAACTTGGTGCAAACCATGTCCATTCTGGCTTGCCCTCCCCAAAAAAACTTCTCGTGATCATCTCCAATCTACAGCGGATTCCCACCACGAGCAATCCATATGACATGAAAAATACAGGAATTGTCGCAAGCAATGCCTTCACTAGAATCATACATCCCCACGTGACAAAAAGGAGCCTTTCCACCTCGTTAACTTCCTCTGTGACTTCTCCACCAAGAAGCCAATCAGATAGCAAAAGAGGGCCACTACCAAGGGCAGACCCAGATATAGAATAGCAAAGTCCCATATGGGCATGCCAACTCCCTTCGTCACGCACTCGATTCCCCATCAGATTGGTCAAAAGGGAATACGTTAGACTTGAATTTGTTGATCGTCAATCCTAAGAGCTCCCCAGAAATCTCCACTACCACCGTTATGCCCCTCGCTTCTATACTCCCCCCCCCCCCCTCTACGAAGATGACAGTTTCATCTGCATATTGGGGTATTGAAATGGAAATGTCCCTAAAAAATCATGTCAAGAGACCGCTTGATTCACCATCCATGAAAGCACATCCGCATCCAACACAAAAAAGGGTGTTGGCGGGCCACCCTGCCTACCCCCCCCTACCGCCACCACCACCACCTTGTGGTTGGAAAAAGCCCCGTTGACCACCCATTTACCATAATCGAGAAAGAGGTAGTGGTGACGCATTTCTTCATCCACGAGATCCACAGGTCAAGGAAACCTCTCCTAGCAGGACTGACCACAAGATACACCATTCCATACCGTCGCAAGCCTTAGCGAAGTTGACCTTCCATAACACACCATAGGCATGCCTTCTCCGCCAATCAACAACAACCTCCGATGCCATGACCAAGCTATCCCCAATTTGTTTGCAAGAATGAATGCATATTGGAGCAACGACACCAACTCATCAAAACCTCATCAAGTCTCTTACTAGCGATAACCAGACATATGGTATTCGAAAGGGTGGCAGGCCAGAAGCCCTCCGCTCTTTCTGAGAGCTCCTTCGGCAACAGGAAAAGGAGAGATATTTTTATTCTGTCTACCCCCCCCCCACACACACACACACCTTGTGGTTGGAAAAGGCACCATTGACCACCCATTTACCAAAATTGAGCAAGAGGTGGTGGTGACGCATTTCTTCATCCACGAGACTACAGATCAGGGAAACCTCTCCTAACATGGGCTGACCACAAGAAACACCAATCCATATTGTCGTAAGCCTTAGCGAAGTCGGCCCTCCATAACACGCCATGGGCATGCCTTCCCCGCCATTCAACAACAATCTCCGATGCCATGACCAAGCTAACCCCAATTTGTTTGCCAGGAACAAATGCAGATTGGAGGAGCGACACCAACTCATCCAAAACCTCATTAGGTTTTTCACCAAGAACATTGGCGATAACCAGACATATGGCATTCGAAAGGGCAACGAGCTGGAAGTCATCCGCTCTTTCTTAGAGCTCCTTCGACGACAGGAAAATGAGATGTCTATTTATTCTGTCAAAACCGGCATTACCCTGACCAAACTCCAACATAGGAAAACATCATCCCCAACTACCTCCCAGAACACCCTGAAGAAAGAAACAAGGAAACCATCAGGGCTCGATGCCCCATCCTTATTCAAAGCTGAAAGGGACCGCTTCACCTCCTTCATGAACGGCATAACCAGACAAGTACAATGCTCGGTTAAGAGACTATGTGCACATGTTCCTGCCCACCTCCACCTCATGGGATCCATTTTTCTAGACATGTCCTGGAAATAGTTCACTAAGGCCCTCCCAATCTCATTTTCCCCCTTCACGCGAGTGTCCCCTACAACCACCACCTGAATAAAGTTGCATCTCCACCTCTCGCTAACAACTACATGGAAAAAATTGTGTTTGCATCACCCTCCTTGATCCATCTTAGTCTGGATCTTTGCTTCCACTCCAGTGCACTTTTCTTGTCCTCTGCTTCTACCATCTTCAGGTTCTCAGATGTCTCCATCAACTCCTCCAAAGATAAGTCCTCGGAATCCTCCTCCCTATCCAGTTGTCCCACTGCAACTTCTGTCAGTGCCATATTCACTTCTCATGCCTCTCTCACCTCTTTTTTAAACTACACAATCTCTTAAGAAAATTCAACTTTTGAACCAACTGAGTGATCAACCAGATCACAGACATCCTCCTCAAGGAGCCAAGCCTTCTCGGATCTGAATAACAAACATGGAAGCGAATTCTCCCCAGAGTCCCAAACAAGACTCCCAAACGAGCAAGTTATGATCCAATCTGGATCTCGGGTGGAACAAAAAATTGCAGATAGGGAACACCTGCATCAACCGCATGAACCCAAGAAGCGGTACAGTCTAGAGCATGAGCCTGGAGGGGGGCGAAATGTCTGGTTATAAAACACGATGCAACTAAAAGAAAATTCAACTTCCAAATATAAAAGTAAATCTCGTTTGAACCAAAATATGAAAATTTTCGACAACCCTCTAGAAGTTGAGATTAAATAAGGAATTAAGGGTAGAATTTCCCACAAGGTGACCTTTTGTCATACATGTATGATTGCCACATAACATTGGAACATCACAAACCACCTTCTTGTTCACATTTTCATCATCAGTGTACTCCACTAATAATTTACAGTGGACCATAATAGCCTCCTAGATCACGTCAATCATCAATAACTTACAATATAGTATGTTCTTTACTCATGGGTACCTCATACATGGGATTATTTAAGGAGCTTTAAATATACAGATGCAGTGCATGTGTTTAACATACCCAAACGAAAAAGTAATCCTTTCTAACCGTTAATGAGATATGGAATAGCTGGCAAAGGTAGCAATAGATAGATAGCATTTATACTACTTGACTTAATAAACAGATACATACACCACTTGAAACATGAGGATAAGCTTTGATGCTAAAGACAATGCTGCCTTTGCCAAATCCAAACTTTGACAAGAGAAACATACAGAGAATTCCAAGGCCATTAAGCTGGCAACTTGCATTTCTTTTGTGAATGCCCTAACAACTGGCAACGGCCGCATTGAACAGCACGTTTAGGTCGTTTAAAGTTTTCTATATGAGGAACCTTTTTCTTCGGGCGTCCAGGTGGCCGGTGTATCTTTGGTGGCCGTACAATGATATCACTTTGCACATCCCCACCATCAGCCCTTTCTGATGTTTCTTTCCATACTGATCTGTCAGGGACAGGGTTTATCGTATGTGAATAAGCTTCACAATATTTCCTGATGCTGAAGCATTCATGGGCATGGTAACGAACATCTACGCCACAGGAAATAAGTGCAGCTGCAGCATGAGCACAAGATATATCATAGATCTGCCAACGGTGACATGAGCAACAATGACTTTCTATATCTACAATGTTGGTTCTCTCAGTCGACACGATTTCGAATTCCACCGTGTTCGCACGAAGCACTTGATAACAATGAGAATCCACGATTGCTTCTGCAATCTGCTTCTCAGCAGAAGGTACAAGAATTGTCAACCATGTCATTCCTTGAGCACGGCGCTCATTAAACCATGCATCCAGCTGTTGCCAAATGTGTTCCATCATCTGCATGATGGGAAGCTCGTGACCTTCCAATGCCCAGTTGTATAGAACCTCTGTGATGCCCAAAGTGAAGTGCCCGTATCGAACCCCTTTGAAGTACGCAACTGCCCACAGCCCAGGCGGGAAGAGGTGCAACCACTGCATTATGTCCTCCGAGACCTCAAGCATCTCGTTCACCTTGGCGTCGAACTCAACAGTGGTGAGAGCTTAAACTGCATTCCAGAATATGTTCACTACTTTTGTGCTCTTGAACCCGTCCCGGAAGCTGTCGCTCACGTAACGCAGGCAGAAACCATGGAACGCATTGGGGAAGTGTGTCTCGACGGCATCCATGATCCCCTTGTGGCGATCGGACAGGATGGTGAGGACACGCATCTTGTCGGTGTTCATCCCGAGGGGTTTGCGCAGCTCGGAGAGGAACCACATCCAGTTGTCGTCACTCTCTGCATCGACGATGGCAAAGGCGAGGGGGAAGAGGGCACCGTCCGCATCGATGGCACAGGCACAAAGGAGTGAGCCGAGGTACTTTCCCTTGAGTTCGACATGGTCGAGCTCGAGGTGGGGACGGCAGGCATGGAGGAAGCCGGAGATGGAGGCACCATACGAGATGAAGAGGCGATGGAAGTTGTTGTCGGGACCTGTGGCGTAGAATTGGGCGACGCTGCCGGGATTGGTGCGGCGGATCTGGTGGCAGTAGGAGTGGAGGAGGCGGTAGCCGTCTTGGAGGGTGCCGTGGACGGCGGCGAGGGATCACTCCTTGCCGCGCCAGGCCTGCATGTAGGAGACGGAGACGCCGTGGTGCTCGCGGATGTCGAGGAGGATCTGCTTGGGCTTGTAGAGAGGGTCGCGGCGAAGGAGGGGCTCCACGGAGCGGGCGACCCAGGAAACGGAGGCCTGGAGGTGGTGCGGGTTGGCGTCGGTGTGAAGGCCTTCGCACGTGTGGTGGGGGTGGAGGGTGCGGATGGAGAAGGAAGGGGAGGGGCCGGAGAGCTTGGCCGCGTGGACGCGCCAGGGGCAGCCGTCGTGGGCGCAGCGGGCGATGAAGCGGGAGCGGTCGGACTTGACGATGCGGAGGTCGAAGTGGAGGGCGAGGGTAAGGTCCTTGAAGGCCCTGCGGCACGACTCCACGTCTGGGAACTCCTGCCCGACGGCTAGAGTCTGCTCGTGGGGGATCATGGTGTCGTCTGGGTGGAGGGAGGAGGTGGGGGTCGCCACCCCACCGATATACTTCTCATGGTGTCGTCCAGTTTAGGGTCAGTTTTGCTGGTGTACATCAATATACTTCTCATTCCAAACTTATCAATCCTTCTTACAGTTTACTATTTACAAGGGTACCCAACCCAGTGACCAAACTGGCCCTTAAACTGGAGGCATACTGGAGGCACACTGCTATGCTATCAGGACACTCCTTAAATTCTAGTTGGAGGTTGGTCTAAGGGGTATCATTTGCAAAAAAAAACCTGATCTAGAGAGGGGAGATTGGGTGCGTTGGTGAGTTTTTTTTTCATTTTTTCTCCTTCTTTGGTTTTGTTATTTATTTAGTTTAGACAGAGAAGAATATTACCCTTTGTAAATAATTTACAAGGAGAGTTTGTTCATATATACATACCACCAAAATGTAAACAAGCACGTATAAACCTTATAATTATAAATATGCCCATGAAGATACAACATACCATATGCAATTAAGCATGTATACTTCTCTAACATGATTGTGTTGGTTGTGCGTCCTTAACCACGTAGTACATGCAAGGGGGAACCCAACATAGCTAATGATAATATCATACACAAGGATCGAGTCTTGTATAATGAGTTATAGCATTATTGAGTCATGCATTTTGTAATTGTCTTAGATTATCAAAGATCTCAGAAATCATGCATTTTACATCTTAGACTTTGACTTTCAAGTCAACCTATCAAAATAATCGATCATCCATTTTCACTAATCAATCATATTTTGAATTTGGATCGATTATCCTATTGTCGCTAATCGATCAGATTTTTTAATTCTATTCTATCATCAAGTTTTCACTGATTGGCCGTATTTTTTAGTTTTGGTTGATCATCAATTTTCAATGGTTGGTCATTTCTTAAATATGGCATTTCAGGAATTTTTCCTTACCATTTTAGCCCCCAACGGCTCTGGAAATCCAAGACCTATAAGTAAGACCCCGTACATCATTTTACAACACACAATAAGAGCAACGAGTTCTTTTCTCTTTGCTTTTCACTCTATACTTTAAGAGAAAGATCAAAGAGCAAATTTTCGCACCATTCTTAGGGCCTTATAGATCTGGTATTCTACAATCAATTCTTACAAGCGCGCTCCTCGTTCTATAAGATCATTTTGGTATTATGAGAGGGATGATATGAAGTTTTTCGAGTGTGATTGTGGCTGACTAGGAGGGCGGGTTTTGAGTTATGGCAAGTTTCATGCGAGGGTCGAGGTTATGATATCATGGTTGATTAGGAGTGGGGTTGGGATTTAGCAAATTTATTATGTGTAATGGAAAGGTGAAAGGAGAGGCGAGGATGTGCTGCCAAGGATTGCCAAGGAATTAAATAGATGGAGAGGATAAAGAGAATTGCCGCATAACATGAATTGTGATGCAAAACTGGTAGAGCTCTTATGGCGTGTCATTATGTGTAAATGTAATAATGATGGCATTCCCCAGACTTTCTTGTGTTCTTTTTATAAGGAGACTACAACTCATCAAACACCCTCCTTCCACACACACAAATTGTATGTCCCCTTGTGAAATAAGAATATAGGAGTTTTGTGGTCTTCCTTGTGTCTATGCTTGTGCTTAACAATGTTGGATTAAGGTCTAGGTTCATTGGACAAGGGCCCCCTTCTTCCCCTCTCTCAGTTGAGCTTAGCACCTCATCCATCTTCACTAGTAAATATAAGAGAGAGAAACAGAGATCTTAGGTGATTACTTGCTTCACAATTATGCTCTATTCCCTTGATCGAGGGTTTCCAATCTCGATGGCAAATGAGAGAAGAATATTATTCAAGATTTGATCATCATCTCTGTAATTGATTATGGTGGTGACAACAACCCTTCTCGATTTGATCCAAGAGGTGATGTGGAGTCAATCTAGTAGGGGATCAAGAGCTTGTGGTTTTTCTCTAGATTATATCTAACTGAACAAAGCTTTGTAGCTCTACATCTTCCGATGAAGAGCATATAATGATGTGGACTCCCTCCTCCCCCAGAAAGCAGTCTAGGATGTACGAGGGTAACCAACTACTTATCGTTCATTTTAGTTTCTAGTTTCATTGTTTGTTTCCAAAATTTTCATTGTTGAAAATCTCATATTATTTCTTTTTTATTCCTTGGCATTGTCTTTGACCTTTGATTTAATAACCTTAGGGTTATTGATTGAAGTTATGCCTCGCTTTGTTTGTAATACTCAAGGGTGTTATCCATCTCTTCCTTTTTTAGATGTTATCCCGACTAGGGAGTTGATGACCGTATTGGCAGCTCATTCTCTAGTAAAGTTTCATCATTTATTATCATTTAAACTCACAAAAAGCATCATTTTCGACTTGATTTATTGTTTAATCGATAATTGTCCTTATATATTTGATCTTTTTCGAATTCTCAAACAATCGACCTTGGTCATCTCGTATCGAAGTTAATCAACTCTAAACCCCTTAAGATATATTTAAGATAATGAGATAGATTTCCCCAAGTACTTTGGATTATCCGAGCAATTCGAAAACATCAATTTGAGATCAGTAATAACTTTATACAATGGCATCTTCTCTTACTTGCTTGACCTATAAAGATCATATTCAACTCTCAGGATGCCCTCGATTGATAGAAGAAGCAATATTAATTTTGTTGGGATTGTCAACATGTAGTTAAAATTAGAGCAATATGAGAAAACCCTGATTAGAGCTCATCAATAGTTTCATTGTCTAAGGTGGATCTCAGCCACTTCTTATTAGGGAAGATGAAGAGATTTCACTTGAACCATTATGCTTTGTAAATGTCTTACTAGTTAATCCATGTATGGAAAATCATGAAAAATATCATTATATAGCATGCATTGCACTTTATTTTCTAGAAATTTGCTATATTTTCCATTTGTCCTTTTGCTATTTTCATACATATAGCATTGGAATAATCCACTTTCTCACATTTTACTTTAGTTAGCATTTATCTTGTCCTTTTTCTAACTTGAAAAATCCCAAATAAATCATTCAAGGAATTTATTAGTCCTACCTAAATTTTAAAATTGGTAAAACTATAAATATTAATAATAGTTCTCTATTTAAATCAAAAGGTATAAATGCCCCCTTTTAATCATCTCCTATATAAAATATAATTTCTAAATTAAAAAGTACTTGAATAGTAAAAATTTTCTAGAATTAATTCAGACTTAATTAATATTATATAGTATATGTGGTTAATTGATTAGTGTGTATTTCCTAATTGTATTAAATTAAACATAATAAATTCAATATATAAAGAAAAAATTTATGAAAAAAATCTCAATGAGACTTAACAAGGAATAAGTCTTAAATATATAAAGTATATTTTTTAAATTCATTTTCTCAAGTTAAATACTTAAAAAATTAAATGTACTATGTAAAATTCTAAAATTTAGCCAAAACAATTTTTAAGTGATAGAAAATTTACTTCTTATTTTAATTCAATTCTAAAAGACTCACTTGTGTGCAAATTACAAAACTTACAAATATATAACATGTAAAAATCCAAGTCTAAAACTTTGAACTTAAAAAGATTCAAATGAGAAATTATAATCAAATGTGAAAATCAAAAGTTAATATAAAATCAAAAAAAGCAACTACAATATATTAACCATTTATCCAATTAGAAATATCGAAAGTAATCCAAGTTCTCCATGAGTTCAACTTGATACACATCAATATATGATTTTAAAAATAACAAATTAGCTTCCTTCAATACCGCATTTTCACCAGCACCTACCCCAACAACAACTTTGTCATCAAGACTCTGGCTTCTTCATCTCCCCCATCATCCATCCTCTATCACTTATCCCCCAGCAGAGCCCATGCTATCTCAACCTCACCATAGTTGACAATGTCTCCAACCAACTCATCATCATTGAATTGAACACCTGCCTATAATCACTATGACAACAACGTTGGCCTTGACTTCAGTGGTGTCTGCTCCATCACCATGTCGTCCCTCAATAACTCCAATCACTGAAAGTGAGCATTGTGGGGCGTAGTGTCGGAGGTGCGGGTGATGCTTACCATGGGAATTTATTGATTGATTGGTAGTGATTCAAGGGGATGAGGAAGATGTTCTAGAGTACGTTTAGGGCTAATTTGGTTACTAGTTGTGGTGGATTATGATGACCTCCTGTGAATAGTAGTTGTTTGGATAGTTATGAGGTTTGGTAGAGAGTTGGAATAAAGAATGTGATGTGATGTCACATTGATTTGTGATGGAATTCTAACCAGGGTTGTAGGGGTGGTTTATCGGGTTATCCCGAAGTAACCCCGGGTACACCACGAACCAAATGAACTCTTATGGTGTAGGTATCAAGATAGGGGGTGTAAATTGTGGACATGGATGTGGGATGGGATCTAGCTTACAAGAGGTGATGATATGGGGCACCAGAATGAGAACTTGGACAATTGGAGTGGGTTGTGGATCAAGAATAGAAAACAAGATCCGGAGAATAAGCTTTCGAATGTTTGGGAACGGTGATTGCAGTTTTTGGAGGTGCGAGGGATTTGGTAAAGAAAAACATAAGAATTTTTTCGTATGTCACAATCAAATATTCTTCTCTCCAAGAAAAACCATAGGTGATGATACGGGACTCCGGCACGAGAACTTGGACAGTCGGCAAGGGTTGTGGAGAATTGAGCTTTAGAAAGTTTTGGGGTGGTGGAGGTGAGATGTAGTGAGTGTAGTTTTTGGTAGGGTGGAGTATTGGGCTCGACTAGGCTCAATCCGGGAAAACTCGACCCGAGCCCACCAAAATTCACCGAGCTTTGGGCTGGGTCACGGTCCAATTTTTTTTGGGAAAGTCTAGAGCCTGAACCTCGCCCAAGGCCCACAGGGTTGGGCCGGGCTCGACCCACCCTGATTTCGCTTATTAAAAAGCTAAATATTGGGTTGAATCCTTTCGATAACATTTTTTATTACATAACATTTGTGTTGTATATTTCCTCTCTTCATTGCAAGGATTACATCTTACTTTATGTTGTGTATTTTGTTACGTTGATAGTTCACTTTTTAAATTATATTGTTCACATTTCTCTTTTTCATGAAATCAACTCCTTGTACAGATGCTCATTGTTACCGAATCCTGCTATGTTATTCCATTCTTAAATGTCCACTCGTTCAATGCAGAGGATATGCTCTATGTTTGATGATATAAAAGCAACGAAATATGAAAGTTAGCAATGGTGATGTTAATCAGGAATTAAGAAAACCATACGAATAGATCAACTGCTAATCAAAAGCAACAAAATATGTATAGCACCAGTATGGATTTTTTAAAGGATGTCAGGATTTGAACCAACCTCGTTGTATTGCATCCACGTTCAGAAATGACCGTCCAATAGAAAGCTAGAAATCCAAAACATTGTTTCATTGATTCAAATTAATATTATGGCATCCATCTGATGCATATCAAACAACAAAGCTCTTAATCTACCAAAGTGGCAAATTCAAAGTAGGAGAAACAAATTTTAGACTTCAAACATTATAGACCAATTTGTTTACAAATGTGCTCATGTATTTTTATATCATCAAACATGAAGCAGATCCTCACGGGAACTGTCGTAAAATATTTTAATAAGCTAACCTATCTGCAAATTGACAGGCTGGGTCAAATTTTAGCGGGCCAACTCAGATTCAGGATGAGCCCGACTCGAACTTGAAAATTGGACAAATTAAAGATCCGATCCCAACTCCCAACCCACATGTACATCGGGTCCGACCCGATCCACAGTTTTTGGAAGTGCGAGATCACACAATTTAATTTTTTTGTCCAAGAAAATTCAGATACAATATTATGGTACTTTTGTAAAAGGAAAACTTTACAAGCATCCATGACAGCAATGCATGATGGTAAAAAGAATTGTCTGCCCTCTTGTCTTCTTTCCTCTTCTCATCCTTTCTGCTATAGTTTTTTATTTCTAAAACCCCACTTATGTCTCCTTTGATTGCATGGTCCAACCCTCATGTGTGAAGAAAGGATTAGGCCAGCGGACAATGACTCTGCCTCAGGGTCCAATTGTCGGCCTGTTCCACACCAAGGTTTCGATTTTCCTTTGAAATTCCACTAGCGGCAAACTATGATTATAAAAAGCCTGAAAAGAAATCTGATTACTCACAGGATGACAGGAACTCGACATCTCGCTTATCACTTGCTTACAAAGGGTATTTGTGTAATGCCTGAGATATTTTGCGTGCTTGCCTCCATGGCGTTTCTTTTGTAAGGATCAATTAACTCATCAGTTAATAGATCAATCCATTGCCCATTTCTGAAGACGTGCATGAATCGTGTACCTACGACAATACCCGTATCCATATCCGAGTGCTTAAAATTGCCAAGAACCACTTTCAACAATCAAGCAGGACATACACGGTGCTGCACATCAAAACAGGAGACAAAATCCGAACAAATAGAACAAAACACATCATCCTTCACATTTTTCATTCCATTATACCTAAGTTCAAGCTGAGCAGACCAAGGGGCTAGTTGGGAGATGTTACAAAGGATTGAAAAAGGGAAAGCCGAGGTGTGTACAAAAGGCTGGGAAATTCCCCACGGTATTCCCGAGGCAGGGAAAACAAAATCAAACGTTGTCATAAAAGTAGGAAGGAAAGAGAGAAAGCAAAGTAAAAGAACAAAGAAACGTTGCATCAGCTTCGCAGCTATTAGATGTGGCGTCGGGAGACCATCCTTTCCATCCTTCTCTTCATCCTGGGAAGGTGTGTTGTCAAGGTGTAATTGCTTTGATTCAGTCTCTTTGGGATCTATTTCTTGGGGCTGCAAAAAACCACAAAAGATGCATAAAGAAGACATCAATATCCACAGAATAAAACAAAAATATTCCAAAGTTGAGGCGCCATTGGGATAAGATACGCGATAACTTCCAACTCTTCCTCAAAAAGATAACTTGAACACCAACTTTAGTTCAAAAGGAAACTGACAATCTTCTGTGCAAGGATGCAACATTGTTGTTTAGCACTTTCTAGATGACTTCTGAGTGTTAATATAATTACATCTCAAGCTTAAATTTAAAAACAATGTGGGTCTGGAGCTTCACTTGTAAATTGAATCGATTGATTATAGGATCAAAATGTCAAGGGACTGAAGTAGGACAATGAAGGATAATCATGTGTAGCATAGACTTCAAACTGATTTGTATGTTCCTTGAAACTTGTGGAGTTGTTGCCCGTTATTGATAGACTGACAGAGCCCAAGGTTGTGAACATGGGTTAAGCAACACTCAGTGCGAAATGCATATAGGGCTTCTATGCAAGGATGGTTTTGACCCGGGGATTGAGCCAGACCAGTACAAACAGATCTAGATATGGAGGGTCCCGCTATGAGTTTTCCCATGTACCAATGGCATGTGTGAGCGGTGCAATCGATGGAAGACACTCAACACGTTTCCTTTGGTTGTGGAGTGCCGAAGGATGTTTGGGTGGTGATGCACATTAACTCCATGTTGGTGGGCTCATGTGCTTTTTGGGAGTCCGTTCATAAACTGTGACATGAGGCTGGGTCTGCCTTGGTCAGGATCACGGCTATTCTCTGGTCCATGTGGTTGGTGCGGACTGGAGTCATTTTTCAGGGAGAGAAAGCTTAAGTGGAGAAGGTACTTGAGCATGGCAAAAATCTTTATAATTCTTGGATTATTTAATATATATATATATATATATAATTTTTTTAGGTGGATGTCTCATCGATTTAGCAACCTTTTTCCTCTGAAAAATGTTCCTTGAACACTTCTTTTGAGACCAGTCATAGTTCTATCATAATAATAATAATTCAATTCTCCAACTGGAGCGCATGCAGCAGGGCAAAAGCTCGATAAAGTCAATTCCATCCTCCACATTCATGGGAATGGTGATATTTAGCAGAAAGGGAAGCAAAGAATTTACTCACGAGCTGCTGATAGTGAGCGATAGTATGATTTCACAGTACGCACTCTCTGTTGGAACTTCCCTACCCAGCTGAGAAGGTCTAATTTTGTCTGCCATTTGAAGGGGAGATTTTCCTACACGAGGTCACTTTCCCATCATTTTCCCCACAACAAATTCTAAGGACAAATAGACATGGATAACATCTTTGTGCAATAACCATATAACGTACAAATAGAAGAAGGAACCGTAACGGCTAATAAAGAATATTTTCTGGTGGTAATCGTAGAAACCATTGTAACTGAGATGGAAAGCCATGTATGTATGGGGATTTTCATCTTAAATAAAATGGAGCTGATGCAATAATCTACGCCCCCAACAAGCTGGAGAATCATCTAGATAAATCAGCTCCGAAAACTAACTGGGTAAGTAATCGTGTAAAATGTCCACCATAAATGTTCTTAACCCAAAGTTGAGATGTTGAATTCTCTGTATTTATACACTAACTTACCTGAATAAGCATGCACTCAAATAAGCGCAGCATTTGGTTGGAGGATTACAGTTCAAGAAGAAAGCTTTCACTTGGGATATCTGCATGTATAGTTGATGTTGGAAAGGATATGTTATGGGAAGAAAGCTTTCATCATGCAACCAAGGTTCAACTCTTGTATTAAGAGGATGATCCCTCCAAAAACCCGCTGTGCAAATGCAAAACGGGTGTTGAACACCCTCTTTGTTCAATGTCTGCAACATCCTGATAGATGCAGTCCCTGCCGTTCATCCTGATCACAACTAGACAGTCTAGACTCACCTAGGTAGCTCCCCCTCAATGATGGTGGTGGGTTACTTTTCTCGGGCAGTACTCTCTATCTCATTCCTCAAAATCAACTCTAGTGGGGCCTAAGTTTTTTTGGGTAGTTCTTTCCTCAGGATCAGGGGTGTTCATGGGGTGGGTACCCGACCCATTTGATTCCGACCCATCCCGACCCGTTGTTATTAAGTCATGGGTCGACCCGTCCCATTCCAACGGGTACCCGATCATAATGGGTACCCAGTTAATATCAACGGGTAATGGGTACCCGCGGGTACCCGTGGAAGTACTACCTTTAGTAAGTGCAATTACATATGTATTTGATAAACCCACGGGTACCCGAGCTTATATAAGATACATACATGCTTTTTGGTCATCAATCTCAACAACACTACGATGGTGTTCTTCCATCGCGGTCATTACAATCCATCTCTTCGCTACAGGCTGGAAGGCATGGAACCTGTAAAAACATTGTTGTCTTCAAAATAACTACTTAATATCATATTACATCTAGAAGAAAAAAATGCATGATCCAAACCTTTTTGATTGGATGCTTATGATATGTTCTATTCACTCGACTTGATCTTGAATTCTCAATAAAGAAATCAAGTTGATATATGTCTGTATCGGTTACGTGACATTTTCAATTGTATGTTGGAACAAGCAATCCCATAAATATTGTGAAGCATGGATCAAGCCGAATAACTTGAAAGATTTAACAAGCAAATCAAATCGCACAAGAAGCACAAGCACAACTACAAACATGAGAGATTTTAATGTGGAAACTCCCAAAATGAGAGAAGAAGAGACCATGGGACCGATTCGACCCAAGCACACACCCGCGAGTATCCGGGCTTGGGTGATGATGCACTTCCACCTTGGCATGCATCTAATACGAGGGCCAGACATGGTGTTCCTCATCGAGAACGGGGAGGGGGAGCTTGAATCCGCCTCCTGCAGAATCTGCCCAAGTGCTCGTGATTTTAGAATAATAATACCCTCGTCACCTAATTTTGACTTGCATACTATTCTATATATGATGTCATTTTCATACATGCCTTCTTATATGGTTGGTTTACAACATATGAACAATGTCCATAAAAGAAATATCGTCAATATTTTTTTTGACACTCAATATCGTCAATATTTTGTCGAATCCGACACCAAATTAACAATGTGCATCGAAAAAGGCATAAGGAAAAATACCAAGGCCCTAAATGTCGGTTTCGGTCACCATTTCGGTATCGACCAAAACAGAATTTCGATGGAATTTCGGTGGAATTTCGACTGAAATTTCGGTCATTTCGGTCATTTTTTGTACTAAGACCCCCATATTTCGGTCATTTCGGCCATTTCGGTCAGATTTCGATTTCGACTGGATATCGATATTCGACAGAAATTCGACCGAATTTCGCTGAAATTTGAGGCCATGAAAAATACATCATTTTAGTAGCATTTCGATACATCGACGAAATTGATATTTTGACAATACCGAAATTTGACCAAAAGATTGAGTTATGATTTCTTTGGACCATTGATTTGCACTACTCAAAATGGATACATGTACGGACATGTCATGTGAAAGCTATCGAATGCATGTAAAATTAATTAAGTTATATTATAGTAATTTATATTATTTTTGAATCATGGTTTGTATAAATTTCATATCCATATTTTTTTAACGATTCAATAATATATTTTTCATAATTACTAATATATGTATCAACATCTATATTTAATTTTGAAAGAGATAAGAATAATGCTTATAAATCAGTATTTATACAAAATCATTTGTGTTGTTTAAAATAAATTAGGTAGTAGAAGCTTCTAACAGGGTACCCGTGGGTACCCGTTAATTCAAATAGGGTTTTTTGGATGGGTCACGGGTCATGATATTGCGGGTACCCGACCCATCAATTTCAAACGGGTACCCGTGAGTTTAGGGTCAAAACGAGTGGGGTCAAGCTGGGTACCCGTTGACCCGAAAAATTTGAACACCCCTACTCAGGATCACATTCTATATTGTTTTGACCTAACCTCCAGCTTCCATTAGCAACTAACTGAAGCTAACTGTAAGCCTTACTGAAAAAACAGTCCTAACAACCTCCCAAATACTTGGTAAAAATCAACCAAAGCTTAAGACAACTCGAGAAATTCCAATCCTTTAAACTCGAGAATCGTTTTCTAAAAAAACTCAAGAAATCACAACCATTTCCATAACCATGTAAAGACTATCACATTATATGATGTGCAATCTATAATTAAATGGGAGGTGAAGGTTCAAGGGTCGTACACCACTGCAATATCTAACCCAACAATGAGTCCCTCAAAGTCCCCCCTCCCCCATACCTCTATCTTAACTCCTCACCTGCCCCGTCAGTTAACTGAGAGATCGCTATTTTTTCAGAACAGATATGTGGTCACACAAGAACTCCATTTATCACAGCATCAATAATTACATACAATCATCCAAGATTTACATAAAGAACATGCATGTTCTAATAAATTCTCTACATAGTATCTCTCCCCTTTAAAGATAAGAGCATTTTTCGTCAACCAGATGGCCCAGCACAAGACAAGAGGTCTAATCCGCACAGCTTTATACCTGTAGTTTGACACTCCAACTGTCTTCTAGAATTTTATACCGTTCAAGGTATTAAACCAGCCCAACCAAACGAGCTGACACACCTCTTCGATTCTAATTCAATCAAACAGATGTTGTAATCTTCCACCTCACCTCCACAACCCCAACAGAAATCCGATGAGCCTGGTATAAATCCTGCCATGAAAGCTCATGACAACAACTTCCTTCCAAACAGCCACATAATGATCTTCACTTCTGACGGTGCATGCACCTTCCAAATTAATATGCAATATCTAGCAAGGTCCATATCTGTCAATATGCTACAGAGTACGGATTGGCAATGAATTGAAAGCATTTTCACAAAGGAACTTTTCAGAGCAAATCCAATGGTCATGTCCCCCTATGGAACCATCTTCAGTCAACAGCACCTCCAGCAGCTAGCCAAACTTCAGGGCTCATTCTTCCTAAAGATATAATCCAAGGAGTGGTAACCGCATGCCTAAATGTCTCAAACAATCCTTGATTGTCGCCTCTTTATTCGTAGCCAACACGAAGATCCTAGCAAATCTGTCTTTCAAGGTCCTCATCTCACAGCTTAATCATTCAGCCAAAAACAAAAGGGCTTTCCACCCCCCAACATTGAGCAAAGGTATGGGGCAACATATCATACATTTTGTCAAGCGTACACCTCTCCAAAAGTTTGAGGGTGATCTCCCTCAAGTTCTTCACGTTCAAATCAATTGTAATGCCATAGATGATTATTATCAATTGATAAACCATGTCATCGTTTAACCTCCAGATTCTAACCACATGTTAAGTCAACAGAGCCTTCTTCATGTTGTGCAAATGAATAACATCTAACCTACCATCATTGAAAGATCTTTTGACAGAGTTCCACACAACCGGCACCACTTTCCCATTTTCATGCCCAAAAGTGATCCAGATTAATCTCCTCATCACGCCCTTTAGCCTCTGCAGAACCTATAAACCGAAGGGAGCGAATGTTAGCTTCACCCCATTAGCCTCTCACCATCCATTAGGTATCTCCTCTAAAAAAACGCATCAACAAAAGCTAAAGCATTTGCCATAATCACAAAAAGAAGAGGCACAAAGGGGAAAACCCTGCCTAACACCATGCTGGGGTTGGGAATACCACCTTGAGGTTGTCCGTTGATCAACATCAAAAACACACGAGGTAGTAGCACATATATTCACCCCAGAAGTCCAAATGTATAAGAAGCTTCTCTTATGCAATGCACTCCACATGAAATTCCAATGAACAACATAATCATAGGCTTCTGAAAAATCTACTTTTTAAAAATAACCCAACACCATTCTCCTTTTGACAATATGCGACAACCTCTGATGCCATCATCAAAGAATCAACCATAAATTTTTCAGACACAAACCTATCTACAACAAACTGATAATTGATTCTTGAATCCCTATGAGTCTATGCTCAAAAGATTTCACCACTATTAAATATATTGTGTTCATCAACACAACAGACGCATAAATATTTGGTAATTGGAAAAGCAAGGCCTTATCGATGTGCTCAATCCCAGAGTTTCCTCTAAAGAATCTCTAGATCAAATTCAAAATGTCCAATTTAACCACACTTCCGTGAAGAAGAAAATAAACCAGCAGGACATAGGAAACCATTACCATTTAGATCCATCGAAGGATTCCACATCTATTCCGAGAATTCTTTGGTAAGATTCTCTTCTTGTTGAGCAAAAACCTTAGAAGATCCTTTCCGTGACCATCTCCATTTAAGCCACTCCCCAAGTAACTTCATGTAATATCTTTTCTTATGGAATTAAAGGGCGTACCCAAACCCCATAAATGTTTGGGGTTACGATAGAAAAGCCACTCCCCAAGTTTACCAAACCTATAAAAGTGGTCTGCCAAAACTTTGTTCACCTGCTCATCACCTTTGACTGCCGTGTAACCCGCCTTCAATTCTCCGCTATGGTTCCTCGTCATGTTGCCAGTCATATGGAAAAAATGTAAGAATAGACTAACCATTAAAACGGGCTGACCCCTTTGTTCATTTGCGAAGCAAATTGGCGCAGAGTGTCACACGAATATGAATGAGCCACCCAAATGTCCACAAATGAGAGAATAAACATCTATTTGAGCAAAAGTGAAGCAATCGAACCAAAACTTTCCCTTCTTTACTCCATTCAATCAAATTATATTCATTCATCTATTATGTATCATTCTTTAATCCATCCCAGATGCCATGTGCTTAACAATTTTTTATAATTTGGTAAGTGCAATCTTTCCCTATAATTCTTCTCACATAGAGGAAGTGATGCAGCGTGGACCCACCCAAATTATAGGGCCACATGTTTAATTAATTCTAGCCGTTATTTTTTATTTACGTTTTTTTAAGTTGTCGTAATTTTATTTAAGTAAAGGGATCGTGTGTGATCTCGAAATTAATTAGTTAGTTTAAATTTGATTTTCGAATTTGAATTAGAGTCAAATTAGGATAGAGGTCGATTTGAATTTTAATTCAAATCAATTAGGATCGAGTGGGATTTGATTTGCTTCTATTTTTGTAATTCCACCTCTATTATATAAAGAGGTTGGTAGCCTATTGTAAGGGACAGTCAAGTGATAATTAAAATTGAGATTTTATCTCCCTCTCTATCTCCTCTCCTTCTCCTTCCCCACGTGGTCTTCACGGTTCTTCTTCTTCAACCCCTCGTTTCCGACGAGTTTTCTTCTTCTCAACCTCTCCTTTTCTCCACCGATATTCCACCGCCCAAATTATTTTATTTATCGTCGACGTGCCGAATCTCGTTTGCATCATTTGGTATCAGAGCATGGCATCTAGGTCGTCCTCACGACCTAACGATCCGTTCAGGCGCTCGCATCGGCATCATCGTTCATTCGAACAAACACGACGAGCCATCTCCACCATCGACGCCTCCTTCAAGGAGACGGAGCACATGATACGTGATTTGCAAACCAACTTCCAGTCCATGTTTCGAGATCTAATGGCTAACTTTGAGGCCTACTGTGACGCCCAATCGAAGCCTCCAGTCCCCGAAGCCGTCGTTACGAGTTTTAATGAAGAAATCATCGCTATGGAAGACGAACCGGCTGCTGTCCAGAACTTTGATGAGGAAAATCTCGCCGTCAGCGACAAACAGGCCGCTGTCCAGGCCATTTCGGAGGAGAAAAATGCCGAAACGACTCCTGTCCAGGCCATTTCGGGAGGAAAAAGGGGCAATCCGAGCGCTGTTCAGGTATTTTCAGACTCACAAAATCCCCCAACCCTCGCCGCACCTCCGCCTCCTCGCGCCACTGCTCCTTCCATGTACAACCCCTCCCGCAGGCAACTCTTCCTCGCCACCGCGCCCGCCTACCCCTTCCCCGATCCCTCTCTTTCCCGCCGCGTCGTGACCTTCCCCCCACCCCGGTTGTTGCCGCACCGCTCAGTCACCGCTGTCACCGCCTTCCAACTGCCGCTACCTCCGTGCGAGTATAGCCACCGCCACCACCACGCGAAGCGTCGTGCTCCAACAAACCGTCAGCACGATCGAACTCGGGGGCGCGCACCCCGCCCAGGGCTCTCCATCGCCGCCATGGCCCGCCGCCCCTTATCAAAGGTGCGCAGAACCCTAACCAAGTTGTTTTCGGCAGGGTCATCCCTGAAAATAAGGGATAAAATATTAACTTGGAAGATTTACAAGGGGATCCCTCCTCCAAAAAGTATTCATCAAAAGAGCCCAGTGGAAGATAAATTAAACTATGGAGTTCTTTCAAGTGAAGAGGTAGAATATTTGCAGACATACCCCTCCGTGGAAAGAAATTACAAACGTAATGTTGAAAAAGATCTAATTGCAGGCTACAATTTCCAAGACGACCTCTCCAACGACGCACCTACATCAAGCAATTCGTCGGGAGACGAATTTTTTAAAGCGGCGGAGAGCTGATGCAGCGTGGACCCAAATTATAGGGCCACATGTTTAATTAATTCTAGCCGTTATTTTTTATTTACGTTTTTTTAAGTTGTCGTAATTTTATTTAAGTAAAGGGATCGTGTGTGATCTCGAAATTAATTAGTTAGTTTAAATTTGATTTTCGAATTTGAATTAGAGTCAAATTAGGATAGAGGTCGATTTGAATTTTAATTCAAATCAATTAGGATCGAGTGGGATTTGATTTGCTTCTATTTTTGTAATTCCACCTCTATTATATAAAGAGGTTGGTAGCCTATTGTAAGGGACAGTCAAGTGATAATTAAAATTGAGATTTTATCTCCCTCTCTATCTCCTCTCCTTCTCCTTCCCCACGTGGTCTTCACGGTTCTTCTTCTTCAACCCCTCGTTTCCGACGAGTTTTCTTCTTCTCAACCTCTCCTTTTCTCCACCGATATTCCACCGCCCAAATTATTTTATTTATCGTTGACGTGCCGAATCTCGTTTGCATCAGGAAGCAATGGAAAAATAACCGCTCAAAATACTGTAAGTGTTTTTAATGTTGAGAAATAAGTCATTGTTCCACCACCTTAATGGTATGCTAATCCTTTCTTATTGTCATGATCATTGTGTAACCCTAACACGACAACTTTCCCTATACAAGGAGCCCTAGAATATCATATTCTATGGCATTCTCTCATCTTCGCCACCTTAGTATTGTTCTAACCTATAGGGCAGTCCAAAATGTTTCAAGCAAACTTCTGGTCCAATTCAATTTTATCAATGTGACATTGAAGTACACAACAGCAACCAAGGCTTTCCGTTTCTCGTACAGGATGGCTACATGGACTCTTTGCTTCCAACGAGACCAGTTCTATGTCATGCCCAGGCAAAGAGGAAATACCACGCATCATTCTTAATAGTCTCGTTACAATATTTCTTTCCTTTTTTTTCATTCCTTTATACAAGGCTTCTCATGCCTTTTAATCGGAGGCTTCGGAAACAGGATGACCTTGACATGTGTCAAAATCACCAATTTATTTTCCATCTATACCACACCGACCTCTTGTCTAACACTCTCGATTAGAGTTATGTATCGACGAGTATTTAGAACTCTCCAAGATTCAATTACTACTCTCATGTTTAGTCACGAGGCATTGAAACTTGTGTGAATAGGTATCTGTGTAAAGACCCCCATTCTCTAATTAGTATTTTGAGAAGTTATAATACAAAAATTCTAAGCTATTGGGCCCCTTCTCCACAAAATTAGGGTGGCCGTCCTTTTAGTATTGAACCACATAAATCTCGAAGTCCACATAAGTGATGATAAGTTTATTTTGTATTTCAACATAGTACAAGAGCAGGATGATTCTAGGTCCTGTACAACACAAAGTTTGATTAGCATCAAGGTGGCAGAAGTTCGGTGAGGTGATGATAAAAGACCGACACAAGGTAGAACGCATGTGGCCTCAACAAGATCAAAAAGAAAACATGCATGGTGAGGCCATGCATTTGAAACATTGATGCAATGCACGATTGCATGCAAGGGAGGGCATGAAATGGCATCTTCTACTATTGCCAGATGATATCGTGAAATCACTACAAGGCTCTTCACAAGAGGCATCAAGCAAGGCCTTAAAAGTTGGGTTTCGGTTTCGTTTCGGTGAGTGACCGAAACGAAATTTCGGCCGAATTTCGGTCGAAATTCGTCCGAAACTTCGGTCATTTCGGTAGTTTTTTGAACTAACCCCCCCAAATCTCGGGCGATATAGGTCATTTCGGCCGAATTTCGATCACCCACCGAAACCGAAAATCGATCGAAATTCGGCCGAATTTCAGCGAAATTTAAGGCCATGGCATCAAGACCAATCAAAGGTTGTCAATGAAGAGGCCCTCTGCAGGAGGTGATAGTGACTTTTGGCTGGCATCGCTACTGCACACCAAGGAAGTTGCACATAGCATAGACGGTCATCCCTATGGTATTGAACCACATAACTCTCAATGTCCACATTAGTGATGAGACACTTATTTTGTACTTCAACATAGTACAAGAGCACGATGATTCTAGATTCCACACAACTAAGGGTTTGATTTTGTGTTTTGATTATTTATTTCATTATCAAAGTTCTTGTTGATGGCAAGGCACGTCACAATAGCATCAAAGTGGCAAAAGTTCGATGAGGTGATACTAAAGCCCGACACAAGTTATATGGAATGTGGCCTTGACAAGATCAATAACGAAACATGGACGGTGGGCCATGCAACTGAAAAGTTGACGCAATGCACAATTGCATGCAATGGAAAGCGTGAGGTGGCATAATCTGCTATTGCTAGATGAGGTCATGAGATCACTACAAGGTCCACCGCAAGAGGCATCAAGGCCAACCAAAATCTGCAAACAAAGAGGCCCTCCGCAAGAGGTGATAGTGTCCTTTGGTTGACACTGTTACAACATCAAGGAAGCTGCACATAACAAAGGTGTCGTACCTGGAGAGGGAGCTATGCATTGACAACAAATATATGACATGCGATCAAATAAACATTGAGACACCACAAATGCTCCCCATTAACCATATATTACGAAGATGAAAAGTTACAATTAATGTGGATGGGCCATGAGCCAAGTTGCATTATATTCGTCCTCTCAAGAGAAAACTTTGTTTGTAAAAAAAAGGATGAAAGAAGTAAAAGAAGTTGAGAATATGCATATAAAAAGGACGAGAGGCAAAAAATTGAGAAAACAAGAAAAGATGTGACAAAGAAAGAAGGCATTTTTCTGTTTATCTTTATTGTTTCTTCTTCCAACTTGATCTAGATCCTCCAAGATTCAACAATGGGTAAAAGGAGAAATTATGAAGTAGAGTATTGACTCCATCCTCTTTTGCTTATATTCCAAGTACGATATCAGGTTTCTACATATGCAAGCCCTTGTTTACGTCCATATAGGAGAAACTCACATTTTTAGATCCCCGGTATAAGGAACCTACTTGGACTTTTTCTTATAGGAGAGACGTGTCCTATGAATTTCCATTTATGAGAGAATAGGTTCTACATGAGAGAGATGGCCACTCTATTATCGGTGCTTCTGCTTCTGTTCGTGATGGACTCATACTATCAATGCTTGAATTATCTACTACTATTGTGACCCATATACTTGATTGCATCAAGATCAACATTCCAACAACCGATCTTCTCTGACAATGTCCAACAATGTCTCCTTTGAACGGTTTTCATCCAAACTCACTACCCAATGTTCGAAATACAACTGTAAATACCTTTCCAATAGGTGGATATGATGGCTTTACCAATGCAAGGCATTATACGATCTAGACAACATAAATGATCTAAATAATCGCATACATGGTAAACCATATTATGATATATCGGTATCAACAAGTGACTGATATATCGTCGATATGGCCGATACATGCCCTTCCAAGGCTATTTCCTTCACAAAATCAGGTCAATATTGGTGATTATGGCATCGATATAACGTCAATATATCGACAATATATCATATCAACATGACACCGATACAGATATTACCTACCTTGGTCGTGCATTAGTTGTGTACAATGATATATTTTGGAATTTAGCATTCACTTGTTATAAGAACTTGTTTATTTTCACTAGCATTTTTTTGGCATGTACATAGAATGTTAATGCTTACATTTAAGATATGTTTACTATTTTTTATTGCTGCTAAGGTGAACGAACATGATATTATTTAGCCGGAGCAAATCGCTTTTGTCTCGAGTAGGCAAATGACAGATAGTTGGGTGGCAACGACTGAGGCAATGCTAGATTGGAAAAGGACCAACAAGAAAGGACTATTATGGAAGGTTGACTTCTCAAAGGTATGACTGTGTCAACTGACGTTTCATTTGGTTATCCCTACAAAAGAGAGGTTTCCCTAGCTTGTGGATCTCCTAGGTCAAGTGGCGCATCACGAGGGCTTCATACGTGGTGCTGGTCAATTGTGTCCCAATGGAGGTTTCTTTCAATCCCAAAGAGGTGTGTGTAAAGGCTGCCCTCTGGCCCCCTTATTATTCGTCATTGCTACGGATGCTTTAACCAACATAATGAGATGTGTTGTAGAGGACGAATTTAGCAGAGGATACCAGGATGAGGGCATCACTATTCCAATACTCTAGTATGCAAATGATACTATGATTTTAATGGATGGAAATACGGAGCATACAAGAAGAGCATCATGCATTATGGATATCTTTGAGGAGATATCAGGGATCCAATTTAATAGAGACAAGTCAGTGTTCCTACCTTTTGGTTTCTATGAGGGAGAAATACAAGAAGTGAGTTTGACGTTGCGATGTCCATGTGGGGCGTTACTGGTACGTACTTAGGCATGCCCTTGGTAGCTAGGCAGCTCTCTGCTTCGGAATGGAAACTAAAGCTGAAAAGAACGGAGAGTAAGTTGGCAAGCTGGAAAGCGAGAACCTTATCTAGAGAGAAATTAATCTTGTTAAATCTTGTATTGTTTGCCATCCTTATTTTTTCCTGCTCGACCAGATAGTTGCCGCCAAGAGTGCGAAAAAATATCGAGACCTTGGTGAGGAGGTTCTCCTGGGCTGATGGGGGCCAAGAAAAAGGAGGCATTCATCTTGTTCAGTAGGGTACTTTGACCACGACGAAGGAAGCAGGATGGTTGGGGATTTTAACACTTGAGGCAATGATTCAATGAACAAAGCACTACTATCAAAGTGGATACTAAGGTTATGGGGTAAGTTTGAAGATCTGGTACGCAGAATGATGCGGAAATGTATAACATCAATGGCGAGCTTGTGGTTAATAACGTTCAACAACCTTCATCTCTTTGTAAAGGAATTATGTGCACCTTGCTTGAACTGGGAGAGGCCATCAGGATGGTTGGTAATGGAGAATCTTTTAGATTTTGATTGGATAATCGGTTCGGTATTGGAGCTTTCAAGGAGAGATACCCTACGCCATTTGCAAAGGCTGTGAATCAGAATATGAGGGTTGATGCATGGATGGGTGGTTCGTGGTCCCCCAACATTCACAGTTGGTTTCTCGGAGAAGAGATTTTAGGAGTACTTAAGGCTGCTTGGTGACTTAAATAATGTTGAAGGTGTCACACATGGTCGGGATCATTATATATGGGATAATGGCAAGTTCTCGATTAAAAAAGCGTATCATTTCTTCACGTATCAACAGAATCTCGCCGATGAATGATTGAACAGGGACTGTAAATCATTTGGAGGAGCAAAATCCCGCAAAGGATCAAGCTTTTCTCATGGCTTGTACAACATGGACGTCTCCTTGCTATAGTACAACGAGATAGACTACTTCGTATCGGGGATCTACGGTGCGACATGTGTGGACAGGATAATGAAGACATGGATCACCTCTTCTTCCAATACATGATGCCATCTGAGGTTTGGTCACGTGTTGGGATTCCTTGAACTGAAGTCAATAGCATCACGGACTTTTGGACCTCCATTAGATCATACTGAGGTAACTCGTATGAGGATAGTTCTCCAATGTTTCTTCTTCTTTGGACAATTTGGTTTGCAAGAAATGAATGTATTTTCCAAGGACAAAGGTTCTATCCATACAATGTACAGGGTCACTTTCAAGCTCTAAATCAAGATTTGATGTAATCCTATTTTATTAATATTAATGCATTACTTTGCAATGGATCCTACCTTGGGATTCCACCCTCCTTCCTCTAAAAAAATGTTTACTGATTTTTTATCACCATCAATACAGAATCAAATTACAAAAAACATAGTTTCAACGGTATATAGGATCCACTATGATATTTTAAGATCCAAATACGTGATCCTTGAAAAAGAGAAAGAAAGACGATGGTAAAAAGAACTTAGTACATATAAACATAATATAGCCATATGAACTCAAGAGGTCAGGAACAAGGTGAAAAGTGAAAACATCACCGTGCCAATACTAGTTATACTCCTAGGATGAGATAACATGCTTTAAATGGTAGCATCTCATCATTTATGAATTGAAAGAAAGCATGGAAACAAAATAAAATCTGCTTACAAAGCCCATTGGCATCTACAGTCCTCATTATTCTTAACTTCCTTACAGTGCTCAAGAACATCCTGTAAATAATCAAGAAGACATGCATAGTCAATAATTCTATGTTTCAAGACATCGTACTGTAAACATGAAAATCCGCACAACCTAAAGCAAAAAAAGTTAAATTTTTAATCAGCAATAGTTAGCATGAATTAATCTCCCTCACTTAAAAATATTAAAACAGTATCCATTAAGGGCATATTTGGTTCATGATTAATAGTTCACAAGGATGGGTTTTAGAGATCGAGTGAACCAAGGTAACCCAACATGACATTTGGATTTTTATGCTTCATAGTAGGAATAAGTTACTAGCTGGTAGTGAATGTTCTCGTAATGTGATAATGTATCAAAAACTACTAAAAGGATGAAAATTATCTTTTTATTTAAATGTACACAAGTTCATAAATATCAAGGACAAAAGCTGCAACCCAATCCCAACATAGGATAATATCTATGCAGCTAAGCACATGATGTGATCTCATTCCAAATAGACCTGACGTCATCTCCCAACATGACTTCTAAATGCACAATGGTTATGTTCTTAAATCAGTTATCCATGACAATCTCATTAACAAAGCAGCCTAAATCATGATTGGGATTGAAGGACTAGAATGCTTTTGAGTTTATTACACGCAACCTTAACTTCCAAATACGCAAGAAGTTGATCATATGTCGTAACCCATGACACCTTGTTCACACAACAAGCAAAATTTAGGGTTGCACCATGGCTTCCCTAATAGGGAATGTTGATAAAAGTGATGATCACAAGCTGCATTATACTTAAAAGAGTTAAATAAGCACTCACCCCCATGGAACATCACCCACAAGCATCCAATCCCCATCTTTGTCTTCATAAGTTAGGACAAAGTCAGAGGAACCATCCAACAGTTTTGAAGTTCTTAAAATCTCTGGAAAAATCAAAACACAAAGCACATGGATCAAACATCAAAACAAATAACTTCATATACAACACCAATGTGTCATTTTGCAATTCTGATCGGTGCATAGCAGTTCTATAATAGAAGCTTCAAGTTCTCACGTGTGGAGTTGGTCTTTGTCTTGGGGTTATTCTGGAACATTTCTTCCAATACGAGCGCGAGCGTCTCGTAGGATCTATGCATGTTAAGATCCACCTTCCTCCCAATAGGCATCCCGTCCATTTTTACTTTAACAAAGAATGTCTTTGGTTTCTTTTTTTCATGACTCTGAGAAACACTCCCCACCTTTTCGTTGCTCCTAAGATTGTTTTCCGCACTTTGGAGGGTATTGACCCTATCCGTACCAGGATTCTTTTCTTGAGCATCTGAACTGCCCTCCAGGGAATTATCCTTCACATGGTTGAATAAGCTATTTATCCTGAATGCTCTTATTGGCGGCCATCCTACCATCTGACTGCATATAGAATTTCCCCAAAATAAAGTGGTAAGAAAATCATTAAAACATGCATACAAACAGAGGCAAGTGGCATGCGTGTGAAGAGTTATAGGAACGATCCAAATACACAATTAACTATGACTATCTCATTTTCTCCAAAACTAGAAAGTAATGGAGACTTTTGAAGATGAGAAGCAGAAACAACAGGCGAAAAAAATGAACAGGAGGTTGTCAAGATAAAAGTGCAATAAGAACAACACAAGGGGGAAAGACCACGATCACGAAAAATGAATCTGAACGCACAAAAACGTGACAATAAAAGAACGTACAACAGGGGCACAAGAAGAATGACTTGAGCAAATCTAAGATCCTGCCACTGATAACACACTATTCACAGAACAAGGATAGACGAAGGATCTTGGGGGGGGGGGGGGGGGGCATGAACAAAATGAACAATCAGAAAAGATCACAAACTCTGCTATTTTTTTGGAAAATCTCCTGAAACCGCAGTGCCTTTTTTGTTATTTAGAAAAGTACTATTTTCCCTCGAAACAGTATGATACCAGAAACATGCAAAAAGTTGGACAATAGAAGAAGAATAAAAACGGGATTGCTCAATGCACAAACATAACAAAATAAAAAATCTACTAGATCAAATATCTTGAGCCAGAATAAGTCCCACAAGACAGAAATGAACGAACACAACTATTTCCAGTAAAAAGACCCTAAAATCAAAGCAAACCCTAAAAACAGGAAATCAAGAAGCAACACTCCCCAAAACCCCCTCGGCAGATTCCAGACAAGAAAGCACCAAATAAACCAAAATAGCATCACATTTCATCTCACAAGCAAACACCGTGAACACAAGCACGCAATATCCAAGAAAAACATCATCAAGGAAGAAACGACAGGCATGCAAAGCAAATATCACAAGAAAAACTCATCAACAGATCTACAGGCCACTCAAGAACCTCAACAGATCCATAAATAACAAACAAAACACTCCATATAACTCCGCGACAGATGCAAATCACCAAAGGTTTCCATGAAAAAATCAACACGACAAAACCCACAAAAAACCAACCCATAAACCCCGTCAAGGCTTCAAAATCGACAAAAGATCTCACCTTGGTGCCACATGATCAGCAGTCCTCTTATTACCAACATTTCCGCCACCACCACCTCCCCTCCCCACGAGAGAAGAGGACGACGACACCGACGAAGATGACGACAGAGGCGATACCCTCGATGTCCCAATGGAAGGGAAGTCCTTAGCCGTAAGTATTCTACAATAATCCCCCCACTGCCCACACGAGCCACTTCTTGGTCCCACCTTGGAGGCCATTTTGGCACCGAGGCTGAGATCCAACTCGAGCTCTTCCCCGTCTCCATCTTCTGATTCACGGTGGTCGTGCTCTTCCAGTTGATGTTCTTCTTCTTCTTGCTCTTCCATGGGGACTAGCTGGGCCCTGTGGACGTAGGAAGAGGAGGCATCCTGTGAGGAGATACCTCTTGGACGAGAAGACATAGGAAACAGAGAGAGAGGGGGAGAGAAGAGAACGGAGAGGCTTGAGGTTTGAGGAGGAAGACGAGGGGTGGATTGCGAGTGCGGGAGTTTTGGCGCTTCTGTTCTGTTCTCTCTCCCTCTTTCTTCGTCTCTCTCTTTTATCTGTGTGTGTGTGTCTTTTCGACATACAGGGGGGACCCCCATCAAGTGTTGTGCTCCCTTGCGAGAAAAATTGGCTCCGTTCTCTCACGATATTGTTTTTGTCTCGCGATATTTACTGGTTCCGCCGTTCGCGAGACCATCACATGTATACTTGAACGTCTACGTATATCCATTTTTATCGAAAGTAAAAATAATAGATATTGCCATGTGAGTGGGATTGGGTAGGGTGGAGTATTGGCCATGTTGGGTCAGGTCGGTCTACACCCGACCTTAACCCGACTCGCGAAAGTTCGGGTTTGGCTTGAATTCGATGTATAAATAGGTTGGATCCGGATCCTCATATTTCAAAAATATTATGGTCGGGTCAGGTCCGAATCCGAAATAAAAATGGGTTGAGCTCGGGCCTTCATATTTCAAAATATCATGTTAGAACCAAATTAGGGGACATGGATTTATAGTCACAATACATCCAATATTCTCCATCATCCATGGATAGTAATATTATACCATAACAATACATCCAATATTCATGTATTTATGGGTGAATAAGCGGACTTTCATGAGAGAAAGGGAAGAGCGTTAGACTTTTTGGTCTATTCTTAGAGCGTCGGTTGAGCAGTGAGAGAGGGAGCTGCAAGATATATACGTGGGAAAAGAAGCCACCCGAAGTCCCTAAGAAGTGACACGGGGCGACCACAGGATGGAGCTTGTGGCTCTACACTATCAGAGCGCAAAGACATATATGGGGCTATCTTAAGAAAAAGAAAGCTGTTCAGACTGAAGAGGTAATAAAAAGACGAAGCGATATCAATAACAGTAAATTGAAATCGAAGTGCAACTTCATGGAATCAAAATGGGTGTGGGTTGAGCCTGACCCGAACCCGAGCCCGACCCAAATCCGAGCCCGATCACGCGACCTTGAGTCGGGCATGCATCATCGGTTTGCTAAAAAAGCAAGCCTCAACCTAGCCCGAGGCTCACAGAAAATTTACGAGCTTGGGTCGGGCTTTCTCGGATTGGGTCGGGTCGAGCCCAATGCTCCACCCTAGGATTGGGTTTGGGGAAGCAGATCATATGGGTGTAAGTCATTTACAACTGACTCTGCAGCAATGACCGCAATGCATGCCACGTCTTAAGAACACATTCAACGGATGTCTCACCCCACAAATCGAAACCCCCTCGCCAACTCCTCTCCCCACCCCACTCCTCTCGTTTTGCCCTAGACAATCCTCTATGTTTCCATCCTCAATGAACCACGCTCGTGTGCGCCCTCCCCCGATGCCTCCTCCTCGGCGAACCGAACCTGCACACACCCTCCCCCATCAGGAACCGAGGTTACACGCAACCTCCGCTGACACCTCCCTCCTCGGCGAATCGAGCCCGCACACACCCTCCCCTGACGCATCCCCCTCGATGAACCAAGCCTACGCGCACTGTCCCCTGACACATTCCTCCCCCGATAGGAACCGAGGCTGCGCTCACCCTCCGCCAATGACTCCCTCATCGATAGATCGAGTCTGCACACATCCTTCCCCGACACCTCCTCTCGACGAACTGAACCGTAGAAAGATGTTCGCGTGGCATCTTATCCCTACGGTCATATTCCCAAAGCTTTTTTTCCTTCGTTGGTGTGTTTCTTAGGTTCCCATGATCATTAGCTCTGTCAATGCTCATATCAATGTTGCATCTATCCCCATCTTCAATACGCGGAAGCTCATTATCAACACCATTGTCCATCTCTTCTCCACCACCATCTCTGATCCTTGCAAAAGTATGTATATCATAGTTTAAAATTTGTAATAGAGTCTTATTATTTTTCTTTAAATTTCACTGTGTTTGTGTAACTTGGAATTTTTATGTTGGCCTTGTAATGGACTGATGCAATTTTCTTCCCGAAATCTGCTCTTATGAGTTTTTTTCCTGCTAGGAAGGTGGCTCATGGATCGTACACTACATAGCATTTGGAGAGCATGACCACATGAGATTATTTGCCATCGAAGGTCATCTGGAAAACAACTCTTATGTAGATTCAATCAGAGAATATATGATCATCTGGAGCATTTACAAAGATAATTTTCCACCGAGATTAAAGCCAACACAATGACCATGGAATTGTTATATGGGCAATTGATCCTCGCCTGAGTCCAAGATAGATTGATTCACCCATCGATCAGGGAGACCATTGAGTCTCAGAATAGTTTGGAGACAAGGAGTACTACTCGAGAGATCCGACGTCTCACTTTGATCAAAATAGATCGACATATTGAGCATTCACTTGGAGACTAAGATCCTCGATTAAAATCATCCAGTAGTGGGAATCTTTTAATATTTTTACCATGTTGCGAGCTATTATAGATGTTATGATATGTATAATGTTAGCGATGTAACAATGTATGAAAGGTACTCAAATGATGTCTTTTGACAATGTGAAAGAGGATTATATGATTTTCACTTGTTTCTTGTGGAATTTGACTCTTAAGTTGTAAAGTAAATGTCACTGGCATCATCTCAGTAGAGTCTTATTTTCATAACTTTAGATAATGTCGAAGGTCATTTTAATACTTTAACATGTGTATTTCTTGTCAGCTATGGTTAATGGTGATTGTTCCTTTAATGAGTTGAAGCGCTTAATTCATCTGTAGGAAAACAACACTTTTTGTATAATAGAGTGACTTCTTGTATGAAAGCCTTCTTTTACATATATGGGAGAACTTTCGTATCTACATTTTTATGTTCTTATAAATGCGCATGAGTTCCTTTTTGTATGAATACTAAACTTTATTGTATGATAGATTGAGTTTTGATGGGATTTTGTTCTTTGTTGCATATTTGAGAGAGGTTTTGTATCTACTTTTTTATGTGCTGGACACGAAAGAGAGTTTTGTGGGAAAATGATATGTATAGTAGAGTGCATTCTAGCGGGAATTTGCTCACTGTTACATATCCGAGAGAACCTTTGTATGTTTCTTCTTTGTATGTTTCTTCTTATGTATGCACACAAGTAATGCTTTGTAGGGAAACAGTTTTTTTGTATAATATAGTGCAGACATTTGAGTCAATTTTTGTATGTTCTATTTTATGAATGTACACAAATAGCTTTTTGTAGTAATGCAAGGATTTTGTATAACTGAGTAAGTTTTTATATGATTGCATCTCTGTTGCGTATTGGAGAGACCATTTGTATGCTCCATCTTATGTATGTGCACGAGTAATTTTGCGTAGGAATACGATGATTATCGTATAATAAATTATTTTTTAGGATTTCTCTCACTGTTGAATATCTTAAATAACGTTTGTATGTTTTATCTCATGTGCGCATGAGAATAGCTTTTGAGAGAGGTTTTGTATCTACTTTTTTATGTGTTGGACACGAAAGAGAGTTTTGTAGGAAAATGGATTTTTTTTGTATAGTAGAGTGCATTCTAGCAGGAATTCGCTCACTGTTGCATATCCAAGAGAACTTTTGTACATTTCTTCTTTGTATGTTTCTTCTTATGTATGTGCACATGTAATGCTTTGTAGGAAAACGGATTTTTTGTATAATATAGTGCAGACTTTGTTCACAATTGAATATTTGAGACAATTTTTGTATGTTCTATTTTATGGATGCGCACGAATAGCTTTTTGTACTAATGCAAGGATTTTTGTAAAATTGAGTAAGTTTTGTATAATTTCATCTCTGTTGTGTATTGGAGAGAACATTTGTATGCTCCATCTTATGTACGTGCACGAGTAATTTTGCGTAGGAATACGGCGATTATCGTATAATAAATTGTTTTTGTAGGATTTCTCTCACTGTTGAATATCCTAAACAACGTTTGTATGTTTTATCTTATGTATGCATGCAAATAGCTTTTTGTAGGAATACATGGATTTTTGTATAATAGAGTGATTTTTTTGTAAGATTTCATTCTATATTTGCTTATTTGAAAGAACTTTTCTATGTTCCATCTTATGTATGTGCACAAGTTGCTTTTTGTAGGAATACGAGTATCACTGTATAACAGAGTATGTTCTAGTAGGATTTTGCTCACTACTGATATCTAAGAGAATTTTGTATGTTCCATATTATGTATGCGTACGAGTAGCTTTTTGCAGGAATACGAGGATTTTTGCATAATAGCATGAGTTCCCTACATTATACAAAATCTCTCGTACATGCAACAAAGAAGTCATTCATACCGAAAGTTCCTCCATTATACAAAATCTTTGTTTCCCTACAAAATGGTACTTGTGCGCACACATAAGTTGAACACACCAAAACTCTATTGTACATGCATCGGATAAGCCATTCACACAAAAATCCTTATTTTTCTACAAAATGATGCTTGGGTACACTTGAGAATGAACATACCAAAACTCTCTCGTACATGCACCAGAGAAGCCATTCATACTGGAGCTTCCTCCATTATACAAAAAACTTCATTTTCCTCAAATTAGTACTTGTGCAAAATATAAAAATGAACATACAAAACTCCTTCCATTATACAACACTAAGAAGATTCATACCAAAACTCCCTCCATTATACAAAATCTTCATTTTCCTACAAAATGGAGCTTGTGTGCACACTTAAGAATGAACATATGAAACTCTCTTGTACATGCAAAAGAGAAGTAATTCATACCAAAATCCCCGCATTATTAAAAAACTTCGTTTTCCTATAAAATGATGCTCGTGTACACACATACACATGAACATAACAAGCTCTCTTCTATCTGATTTACATTTTCCCCCTGGTTTGATCACTCCACGCAATGATCTGATCACCACAGGGGAGGAAGGAGGCGTCACGAGGATCTAATCGCATCGGGGGGAGGAAGGAGGTGTTGGGGAGGCAGGGAGGTTGCACATGGGCTCGGATGGTTCCACCCACTACTTTGTAGTGTACGATCCATGAGCCACCTTTCTAATAGGAAAAAAAGACTAATAGGAGTAGTTTTCGAGAATAAAATTGCATCAGTCCATTACGAAAACAACACAACAATTCAAAGTTACACAAAAATGCAGTGAAATTTAAAGAAAAAAGAATAAGATTATATTACAAATTTTAAACTATGATTTACCTACTTTGACAATGATCATAGGTGGTGGAGAAGAGATGGACAATGGCGTGGATATTGAGCTTCCTGCATATTGAAGACGGGAATAGATGCAATGTTGACACAAGCATTGACATAGCTAATGACCATGGGAGCCTAAGAAACACACCAACGAAGGAAAAAAGCTCTAGGAAGATGACCCTAGGGATAGGATGCCCCACGAACATCTTTATATGGTTCAATTCATTGAGGAGGAGGTGTCAGGGAAGGATGCATGCGAGATCAATTCATCGAGGAGGGAGTCATATGCGGAGGGTGCGCGCGACCTCGGTTCATGTCGGGTGAGGAATGCGTCTGGGGAGAGTGCGTGCAGACTTGGTTCGCCAAGGGGGAGGCGTCCGGGGGAGAGTGCGTGCATGCTCGATTTAACGAGGGAGGCGTCGGTGGAGGTTACGTGCAACTTTGGTTCTTGTTGAGGAGGGTACGCACATGCTCAGTTCATCGAGGAGGAGGCATTGGGTGAGGGTGCACGCGAGCGTGGTTCGTCGGGAAGGGAGGCGTTGGGATTGTCTAGGGCAAAATAGGAGGAGTCTAGGGAGAGGAGTCGGTGAGGGGGTTTCATTTTGGGGGACGAGACATCAGTGGGATAGGTTTTAACATGTAGCACGTATCTCGGCCGTTGCAACAGAGTATGTTGTAAATGGCTTACCGCAGATGATCTGCTTCATGGGTTTGGACCTTCCCCTCCATCGTCTCGTAGATGCCAATCTCCTCCCTCCCTCGTCCCTCCTACTGGATATGCTCGTCTCCTTACAGAGGTAGAATCACAAGTCATCCCCGCCTCCTCCACTTTGTAGTGGAGTGATCATAAACAATTAAAACCAAAAAAGGATCTATTCTACATATCAATTCTTCATTGAATTATTTCCCCATTCTCGAGCTTAGTATGGGTGTCAATGAGATGGGTATCCGACCAATTTGATAGTGGCTCACTCGGATCTATTGTTATCAGTTCATGGCATGACATGTTGCATTACAACTGGTACTCAATTGTAATAGATACCTGGTTAATATCAGTTAGTGTTGAGTACCCACGGATACCCGTGAGAGTACCACCTCTATTAAAATGAAATTGCTTATCTATTGGATAAATATTAATAAAAATATAAATTGACAATTACAAATTTTTCGTAACTCTATTTATCAACTTTGAACATTTATGGTATATTTCTATCGTCACTTCTTCATCGATTCATTTCTTCATGCATTAGATTGGTTATTTTTTTACATAATTTTCTTACCTAATATCAAATGAAACATTGTTTATGGATTCAACGAAGGAAAAATATGTATTCGTGGACATGTGGACTCGAGTGAATGTTGTCGAGGTGGGTATGTTCATTTGAATAGAGAAAGACACTACTAATGAGAGATGATATATTAAGCAATATATATAATTTCTATCAGTTGTATCCTCCTTAGATATTGCAATATCAGTTATTCCCCTCCATTTTTTGGAATATCAGTTGTGATCATGACCTCTTACACCATTATTACTTGTGCACTTCCATTAATTTCACCATCAATGAGTTGAAATAAACCATGATTTGATTAACAAGAGCATAAGTATCAAAACATACCCCCTCCCTCCTCTGTATAATCCATATGCATTGAGTTCCTCCTCTGTCGCCCCCAAAGTAGCTACTTCAACCATGCATCTTCGAGATCGAGAATATGGGGTTTGGATGTTGCTCTTCTCGTTTCTTAAGAGATGACAATCCTTTATTGAAGCATAGCTATCCAGCATTGCACTCAGGGCAAATCTACATCATGTAGCTCAGCTTGTCGCAGTGCTGCAGCTGAAGACGAAGGGTCGAGGCTCATTTACTAGTCACTAATGATAAGTTGATTTGCTCTTCATTTGCTAGTGGAGTTGGAAGGAATTGAATCTTGCCCAAAGATGGTCTCCACAAGGAGGGGGACGGGGAGGGGGTAGAGGAGGAGGGAGGGGGTGAAGGATATGGTTAGATCCTCAAGCGCATCACGAAAGCGTGATCGTCGTATCGGATACGACGAAGAACGACTAGTCGCACTAGTTGTGCTATGCAACGGAAATTAAAATTTTTTATGCGACGAAACCACATGATCCAAGAACACTTCTCGGATCGTTTCGTCTAAACCACAAACAAGTATTAGGGTTACCTCTTGAAGCGTGGTTGCGATCTAGTCTCTAAACAAAGAGACCTCCTGTCTCAAGTCCGATCCGACGGAGGAGACGCTTGCGAGCGCGGGGATGAACCGCGTGCTTCTCGCAATCCATGTTGATGATCCAAGCGATAGGAACTCCTGATCTCGACACACGAGATCCGACGTCTTCTTCACGAGCGAGACACACCGAAGGAGATGGATATCCTCGAGCAAACAATCGAGCAGCATAACGACTATGCCGCGGCGATGGAGAGCCTCTCTAGGGCATCCATGATGGACGACCATGAGAGGGAGAGAGAGAGAAAGAGAGAGAGAGAGATATGCTTCTCAAGCATTGTGTGTAAAGAAGAGCAATGGGGTGCCTCTCCTTTTATAAGGTTTTGGGATCCATGGATCTCAATCCATGGGACAACACAAATCCAATGGTTCTCATTGATTGTGTTTCTTTTTAATGGTCAAGATTTGTGTTGATAAAACCAGCAACAATTAGTTTAATTTAGATTAAATATATGTTGATAAATCAACATAATTTAATTACCAAATTAAATCAAGATCTCTTGGAGATCATAGGAGAGAGAGTGCCTCCTTCCATGTTGGAAGGAGGGGACGGCCACACATTCCTAATAAGAGTGGTGGCCTTCCACTCCATATACATGGAAGGTGGCTCTCATCTCTTTAATGTAATCTCCAAGATTATGCAACAACTTTTGTTGCAAATTATTCTACAAAAATAATTCACAATTATTTTGTAGACATTGCAATCTTGCCATTAAAAATTTGTGAATCACATTCACAACCCAAAATAAAATGTAAATTACATTTTCAATTTAATGTCCAATGTGAATCCAATTCACATTAACATTTAATTAATAAATGTAAATTACAAACATCTCTCTCTTATATATTATAAATCACATTTATAATATACATGACTAATATGGATATTGGTATCCACATTATTCATATCCATGATAATTAAATCACATTTAATCATCTTGGATCTCTATTCTCTTGTGTTCAAATAATATGAATCATATTCACATTATTTACATCTTTGATAATCAAATCACATTTAATTATCTAAGATAGCTCTCTTTATAATATGAATCAAATTCATATTAATCATGATAATTAAATCGCATTTAATTATCCATTTTCTCAATGCTCGGATACATATAACAACAATAGAATTATCCCTGAACTCTTTCAAGGATAATGCGCTTTCTCCGCAGATACTTGGAGATAAGGACAGGGCGATTGTATTGTTCCACGTATAGTGACTTGGATATTGAGATCGTATCTCAAATCCAGATCGCGGGCCTCCCATAGATGCTTGATTAAATCAAGACTGTAAATCTAATCTTCTCATTGAATCTGAATCACATTCAGATCAATGTCCAACATTTGGACTAAGATCAGATTACTTTTCTACTGAGAGGAGTCACTAAAATCCAGACCCGTTTCATCACTCCCTAGGAATGGAAGCGTCATGGTTATACAATCGTTTATGATCACATCACCCTCAGGTATTCCTAATACCTGTACATCCTGCATACTTGAAGACTCCGATTAAACCTGAAGTATTTGATCTACTTTATATTGTCTACTTCATGGTTTTATCGGTAAGTTTTTTCATTCGATCATTGGGAGTCAGTATTGATCATATACTTTCCAAAAGCATATATCATACCTAGGTCGTGATCATATACTTTCCAAAAGTATATATCAAACCTACAAATTCAGTCAAGCTTCCAAAGCGAGACGACCGTGCGCACGGAATTTGATTCTTCCCAATATCTCATGAGTGAGCTCATGTCTTCTGGTTCAGTAAATGAACCTGTATGATCCCTTTGAGAGATCGTATTACTCATATGCCCTCACATGCACACCAGCGCGCCGGTGTATAGACCTTGATTAGGTCATCAACCTATTGGTCTGCCAAATGTACATACTCAGACATATAGTAACACATCTGTCTCCGGTCAGAGGATGCGTGCCTATATCATAACAACATACGATATAGGACTTTGGTTATCTCGATCTCGTTAAGTCAACTCTTTGACCTAACTAATCTGACACCTCTGAATCTCTATTCCTATGCAGAGGACCTGCATCAAGAGGTCGGTCAGATATCAGCCTTTAAAGATAAGGATTGCCATCTCCTACTCAGGCTGGAGATCATCTCTTAACGATCATTTGATGGTGCTCGATGAGTCCTCAATCTAACTCTTTAGATATTCATCCAAGCACCAGCCTCTATGATTCAACAGTTGAATCAACGGCTGTATGATCATCAATATGGCCATGGTACATAACCCTAATTATACTAAGGGACCTATTATGCAAATTATTCATTCTTCATTTCAGATCAAGGAATGCCATTTGCAATAACATTTATTGCTTAATGGCTCGTCGTGGGCTCGCATTTCCAACAATCTCCCACTAGCCCAAAGAGCCATTGATGGGCTAATCATTTAAACCCACACTCATGTGACAATCATAGACTATTTAGAAAATAGCTAGGTAAGCTGGTCAGTCACTCTGTTCCTGCGAGACTATGCTAAGTCCTTTTACGGCACTTGCATATCCCCAGTAACAGTGCTCGCATTTAATGCGAATGTTGCATCTCATGCAACCAATACTCAATTTTGTTAGTCATAGTGTCCTTGACACTACAGCTTAACAATTATCATAACCAATATTTCCATAATCCTTATTAGAATACCCTTGTTCCTAGAGATCACTACCTCCAAAGGTATCTAGGGTTAAGACCCTCATAGATCACTATCTACAAGGTCTTAAACTTTTGAAGATAAGACTTTGAGATCACTATTTCAAAAATCTCATCATCTATGAAGATTTTTGTTATTACTGCAATCAAGTGCTTTATCTTTATAGTAGAATTAGTAACACTTTACTACTCCCACTGTATGGCAGATGTTTGGCTTCTGTACACATTTAGCATATACTCAGCTTCTCGTAACTAATGCACAAGTGCAAGTAGTTCTAGCATTCACTTCCTCAACTTTTTGAGGTGCTATCCCTTTAGACAGGTCAAAAACATATCTTAAGGGATGGAAGCTTTTCTTGAAATTTTCCAAAAAAATGGAATATATTCAAGGTGTACTACTATTGTGACAATCCCAATACCCCCTTCTCTTTGCTTCTGAACACCTTCAAAACTAAGATCCAAGAGGTATCCTTGAGATCATATCTCAACTTGTGGAACAACCAGATAATAAAACACTTATTATTATCCTTATATCATTTTTAAATGATCAGGATATTATCTACATTTAGCATGATGAACACAAAGGAACTCCCACTAAGCTTCACATGGCTCATCAAGATTGCATCTGAAATCATAACATTTATAATTTCATCAAATCTTATGGTCCAACATCAAGAAGCTTATTTGAGTCCATAGATGGATTCCTTAGCTTGCACACCTTGCTTCCCTCAATCATGAAGCCCTGGGGCTACTTCATGTGAATATCCTCGGAGAGGTATTCGTAGAGGAATGCAATATTGACTTACATCTTGAAGATGCAATAGTCAAGTTGTGTAGCTAAGGTTAGCAATATTCTGATGATTTTAAGCATGGTCACCGAAGAGCAAGTCTCATCGCAAGCAATGTCTTCTCTTCCGGTGTGTAGCTCATGGCTACGAACCGTGCTTTGAAGGTCTCTACATTCTCATCAGGTTCCCTTTCTCTTGAAGATCCATTTACACCTTTACAGGTCTTACCCATATAGGTGGATCCTCGAGGGTCCATATACAACACTTGTATATGAAGTCTACATTAGACCTTTATTGCTAACATCCATCTATCCATGCTATGATCTTCAGAAGCTTCATCACATGAAGTTCGATCATCGTCAGATTTCTCTGACACATGGAATCCTTCCTCAAACTCATTTGAAAAGGTTTTAGTGTTTCATCTTAAATTGTCCTTTTAGTTTCCAATTTTCAGAAGCCTCATTATCTTTTCAAGATTAAATGAGTTCCTACACTTCATTTTCATCTTGATTCTTAAGAGTCTCTATCTCTAAGAATCACATTCTCAGAGATGGGATATTTTAAGAATCTCAAGGTCATAAAGTAGGTATCCAATACCATCCTTTATTTTCCTAATAAAGCAGCACTCTCAAGTTCTAGATTCCATCTTACATGCATGGAATCTTATTAAGCATATACATTGTAGTCTATACTACACATATATACTTAGAAACTAAGAGACAATTATGCTAAAATTCATCATTGATAAGATCATGTCACACATGATCCAATTGTATCTCCCTACAACTCTATTGAGTTAAGGTATGTTAGGAGGATTGAGATAGAAATGATATTCATATCTCCATAAGGCATTCTTTGAATTCATCTAACAAGTACAAGCTACCTAGATTAGATCAAATTCATTTTATCTTCCTTCAAACTTTGGTTGTGGACCAAAATTATGTGAAATCTTTGAACATTTCAAAGGTTTCTAAGTGAAGAGAAGAAATATCATATCATACATAATCATCAATAGATATCACATATCCATAATGTTTACTATGATATAGATGATCCGCATACATCAATATGTATGAGATCCTGAATACCTTGACATCTTACACCATTCCCAAAGAAGGGTGTATTGGACATTTTACTTTGAATACAATATTCATAAGTATGTAAGTTTTGAAATTTTAGACATTCTAAAGTTTCATCTCTTACTTAGTCTATTGATCAAATCAATAGATAAATGTCCAAGGCTTGATGCTAGATCATTGTCAAATGATCTTCATCCTCCTAATGATCTTAAGGTTTAATTTCAGTATTTAGAAATATTAATGAACCATTCATTAATTTTCTAATTTAGTGGAGTCCACTAGATTTTAGATTACTATCTGAAATATCTCCATCATAGCTCTTTATGATAGATTCATTACAGAATTCATGTTTATTTCCAACATCTAGAAATAAATAATGAATGTATTCTAATGTCTAGGTCATAGAGACATTCTCTAAGACTAAGGGCTCTCCCACTGAAATTATGAAGCCTTTCAATCCAACAATTGCATCAATATCCATGTGGATGACTATAAGCCTTAAGATCAAATTTTTTATTCTTCCAAAACATATGCAACCCATTGCAAGTGTTGTAGAAGACTGAGATACAATTACAAGACTTTATCTTATTCTATAAGCAAGTTAATATCAATGATTTATGTAGATTATTCTGATGCTCTATCTGAGTCCTTCTCTAAGGATTCTAGACAGACTTGATAGTCATACTATCAACACATCAACTTATTGTAGTATTGGCATTCATCCAACTCTTTGGATGTCATATGGAAGTCACAGAAGTAGGTAAACTCTTTGACTTTCCTTCTTACTTGAGTTCGACCCATGCTTCCACTGCGCTCCCTTTATCTTATAAACAACCATTGTTTAAGACCAAGGATCTCTTATGTTAAATTCGAAAGAATTCAATGTAAGAGTATTTCAACATTTATACATACTTCATTAAACTCATACAATATGAATATTATGAAGCTTCATGAATGACTAGAGTATAGATAGTAGAATGATGACACTCATCAGGTCTACATCCATCTAGACCCTTAAAATATTGGTTCAGGTAGGTATTCAAACATTTTGAATACATCATCTCTTATGGAGCCACCATTCTGCATGATGCAGAGAACCATGTCATTCATGATTAAATGTCAAGAGCACATATGTATGCCAGAACATCTTCTTAGATTTTATAAGTATTAATTGACAATTATGATCATCATCGACATGTCACTTCCAAAGTACATCCGATGAGATCAAGGCTATAGAGACATACAAACCCTAGGGTTGTAGTCCTATTATCTATTTAATTGTCATTCCTCAATATTATGAGGAAACTTGCACATTGCAACCACATACATTATGTGTCTAAATGCAAGTACAATATCTGGATCATGAGTCCAATCCATGATATTTTACTGGTTATCATTGAGTATTTATTGAGTGGATTTTAATGAAGGATTATCTGAAATAAGAAATTTGCATAAGTGTACATATATATATACATATTTTACTTTGATTTAGGAATTTTTATATCAAAGTTGTCTTGCCTTGTCAACACTGAAAGTTCATTCCCTTATTTACTTTCAATGTAAGAGATATACTTACCAATATATCTCAAGCAAGATCTGGGATCTCCTTCCTTATCTTTGTTACATCCCAATAATATGAGAATCTACAACTCCGATAAAAAGAAGCGGGAACACATTCCGCCTTGCAAGTCCAACTTGCATTTCCCAATTCGGTCTTTAAAACCCGGGCCCACTACCCCTAAGGCGATGTTGACCCGTCATTAATTGAACCAACCGTCAACAGGAATAGTACTCGCTGTACGCAATCCAATATCGTCCCAATAATATGAGGATCCGACATTGGGGTCACTACGTATATGGCCTTACTCTTTCGAGAAGCAAAGAGCCCGATCCAGATGCGCTTGCATACAGGAGCTGTCACTTCGGACAGGCGTCTCCCACATGCAATCCCTGGCAACGGAACTCTTCGCCTTGACGGGAGACCATGGATGTCACTTATGTGATCCTCCATCTCATATTCAAATTTTAATTAATTATCATTAATCACATTCACATAATTAATTCTTCCAAGGGAATTATTAACTCTAATCATATTAGAGTATTCTAATTGGACATAATCAATTTAATCATATTAAATTTATTATCAATCCAATTCAATCAACAAACTTGAATATCTTAGTTGAATATATATGGTATTATTCTCAAAGTACGTATTAATTCGTATTTTAATAATTAGAAAAATACATCATAATCCCTCAGACATTATCCCGGCCCTACCCGCTGTCATGGCTAGTACCGACGGGAGTGGGATGGACCGCATACGTTGCAACCCGCTATCCCAGCGATCCCCGACTAGACACCATATCCACCTCGGGAAAGGATAATGCCAAATTGATTAATTTGTACTTGAGATGATCATCGGTTCTTCAACCGAAAATTATACCATATAGTAATCAAAACAATTTTGATTATAAGGAAATTTGCTAGAGAAATTCCCAATCCTTTTCAAGCAAGAAGTTTGATGATTGTGATTCCAATTAAGATTTAGATCAAATTTAAATAATTAATTGGTTGGGGCCAAGTCAATTAGGAAAATAATCATGTTCCAATATTTCACAAATATTTTTTCAAGATTATTTCACGAAATTAACAATTAATTTCACTAATTGACAATCACTTGGTTCTAGATTAGGACTGCAATTTTAGTAGTGACCCCTACTCACTAAAATTAACATATCTCAATCAATTTAAATCCAATTTAGACAAAATCAATTTTCAAAGATTGTTAACTTGATTTAGGACAGAACCCAAGTGGTGTTTCACGCATTTTGAAGCGGATCATAACAGTAATTAACTCTTTGATCATGTTAAGATCTGCAGTTCCCGCAACAGTGCATACATGTTTATTAAAACAACCATATCTAGAGCATACGAAATCCGATTTACGTAAACTCAGATCCTATGGTTTCCTTATTTAATGGGAAACAAAATACAAGTATTATATTCGTGTTTAAACAATTTAAACATACTAAACAGATCTGCGAAATCAAATGCGACAAAAAATTTTCGCGACCTTAACGAACCCAAGTCGTCCTCGGTTTGCGAATCATATTCGAAACCGTCAACCTGGCTCTGATACCACTTGAAGGATATGGTTAGATCCTCAAGCGCATCACGGAAGCGTGATCGTCGTATCGGATACGACGAAGAACGACTAGTTGCACTAGTTGTTCTATGCAGCGGAAATTAAAAATTTTTATGCGACGAAACCACATGATCCAAGAATACTTCTCGGATCATTTCTTCTAAACCACAAACAAGTATTAGGATTACCTCTTGAAGCGTGGTTGCGATCTAGTCTCTAAACAAAGAGACCTCCTGTCTCAAGTCCGATCCGACGGAGGAGACGCTTGCGAGCGCGGGGATAAACCGCGTGCTTCTCACAATCCATGTTGATGATCCAAGCGATAGGATCTCCTGATCTCGACACACGAGATCCGATGTCTTCTTCACGAGCGAGACGCACCGAAGGAGATGGAGATCCTCGAGCAAACAATCGAGCAGCATAACCACTATGCCGCGGCGATGGAGAGCCTCTCTAGGGCATCCATGATGGACGGCCATGAGAGGGAGAGAGAGAGAAAGAGAGAGAGATATGCTTCTCAAGCATTGTGTGTAAAGAAGAGCAATGGGGTGCCTCTCCTTTTATAGGGTTTTGGGATCCATGGATCTCAATCCATGGGACAACACAAATCCAATGGCTCTCATTGATTGTGTTTCTTTTTAATGGTCAAGATTTGTGTTGGTAAAACCAACAACAATTAGTTTAATTTAGATTAAATATATGTTGATAAATCAACATAATTTAATTACCAAATTAAATCAAGATCTCTTGGAGATCATAGGAGAGAGAGTGCCTCCTTCCATGTTGGAAGGAGGGGACGACCACACATTCCTAATAGGAGTGGTGGCCGTCCACTCCATATACATGGAAGGTGGCTCTCATCTCTTTAATGTAATCTCCAAGATTATGCAAAAACTTTTGTTGCAAATTATTCTACAAAAATAATTCACAATTATTTTGTAGACATTGCAATCTTGCCATTAAAAATTTATGAATCACATTCACAACCCAAAATAAAATGTAAATTACATTTTCAATTTAATGTCCAATGTGAATCCAATTCACATTAACATTTAATTAATAAATGTAAATTACAAACATCTCTCTCTTATATATTATAAATCACATTTATAATATACATGACTAATATGGATATTGGTATCCACATTATTCATATCCATGATAATTAAATCACATTTAATCATCTTGGATCTCTATTCTCTTGTGTTCAAATAATATGAATCATATTCACATTAATCTTTGATAATCAAATCACATTTAATTATCTAAGATAGCTCTCTTTATAATATGAATCAAATTCATATTAATCATGATAATTAAATCGCATTTAATTATCCATTTTCTCAATGCTTGGATACATATAACAACAATAGAATTATCCCTGAACTCTTTCAAGGATAATGCGCTTTCTTCGCAGATACTTGGAGATAAGGACAGGGCGATTGTATTGTTCCACGTATAGTGACGTGGATATTGAGATCGTATCTCAAATCCAGATCGCGGGCCTCCCATAGATGCTTGATTAAATCAAGACTGTAAATCTAATCTTCTCATTGAATCTGAATCACATTCAGATCAATGTCCAACATTTGGACTAAGATCAGATTTCTTTTCTACTGAGAGGAGTCACTAAAATCCAAACCCGTTTCATCACTCCCTAGGAATGGAAGCATCATGGTTATACAATCGTTTATGATCACATCACCCTCAGGTATTCCTAATACCTATACATCCTGCATACTTGAAGACTCGGATTAAACTTGAAGTATTTGATCTACTTTATACTGTCTACTTCATGGTTTTATCGGTAAGTTTTCTCATTCGATCATTGGGAGTCAGTATTGATCATATACTTTCCAAAAGCATATATCATACCTAGGTATTGATCATATACTTTCCAAAAGTATATATCAAACCTACAAATTCAGTCAAGCTTCCAAAGCGAGACGACCGTGCGCACGGAATTTGATTCTTCGCAATATCTCATGAGTGAGCTTATGTCTTCTGGTTCAGTAAATGAACCTGTATGATCCCTTTGAGAGATCGTATAACTCATATGCCCTCACATGCACACCAGCGCGTTGGTGTATAGACCTTGATTAGGTCATCAACCTACTGATCTGCCAAATGTACATACTCAGACATATAGTAACACATCTGTCTCCGGTCAGAGGATGCGTGCCTATATCATGACATCATACGATATAGGACTTTGGTTATCTCGATCTCGTTAAGTCAACTCTTTGACCTAACTAATCTGACACCTCTGAATCTCTATTCCTATGCAGAGGACCTGCATCAAGAGGTCGGTCAGATATCAGCCTTTAAAGATAAGGATTGCCATCTCCTACTCAGGCTGGAGATCATCTCTTAACGATCATTTGACGGTGCTTGATGAGTCCTCAATCTAACTCTTTAGATATTCATCCAAGCACCAGCCTCTATGATTCAACAGTTGAATCAACGGTTGTATGATTATCAATATGGCCATGGTACATAACCCTAATTATACTAAGGGACCTATTATGCAAATTATTCATTCTTCATTTCAGATTAGGGAATGACATTTGCAATAACATTTATTGCTTAATGGCTCGTCGTGGGCTCGCATTTCCAACAGGGGGTGCAGAAGAGGAAGGGCCGGAGGAGGAGGGGTTGGATGGGGAGGACCAGAGAAGTATGAGGGGCTGGAGCCGGAGGGATATGAGTTGAGGAGTAGGGGCTGAAGTGGGAGGGGCAGAGGAGAATGGGCAGAGGAGAAGGGACCGGAGAGGGAAGGGCAGAGGAGGAGGAGAGGTCGGAGGGGGAGGGGCAGAGGAGAAGGGGTTGGAGGGGGAGGAACGGAGGAGGAGTTGGGCACGGAGGTGGAGGGGTGGGGGAGGATGAAGGGCTAGAGGGAGGAACAGTGAAGGAAGAAGAAGGAGAAAAGAAGATATTTCTACCTTGATTTTTGTCCAATTACCCTTGAGTCCCCAATGTTAAGCTTTGTTAAGGAACAAACGACAACTAACCCGAGAGGCACACATGATCACTGTGGAAGAAATCAGGGATAGAATTGATATCCCGAAAAAGGCAGGGACATAATCGATACTGTAATATCTAAGAATGTCATAATTGATAAAAATTCCTATATTTATAATGATAATGTTGCATGGCACAATAATCTAAAGGGTGATGAATGCAATCGAATAATAATATGTAAATACATGTAAATAAATAATTAATGAGGATATTATGAAGCGTTTAATGGGTCTTTCCCTGCACCGTTTTCAACATTTTTTTTAATTTTTTATTTTTGAAAAATATCGTCATGTATATTCATCCTTGTATCCCTCCTATATGCCATTCGAATTTCATCAGAAACAGAGACTCCTACGGCCTCCATCGAGATGGTATCGATTTAAAAAATCCTGTTACCGGCTAAAAATGACTGACGGGATGAATATAGGAGTCTCTGTTTCTGACGAAATTCTAATGGAATATAGGAGGGATATATGGATGAATATACATGATGATATTTTTCAAAAAAATAAAAAAAAAGCTGAAAACGACGCGGGGGCAGCCCCATTAAACTCTATTATGAAACTATGCAAATTATAAACCATATCAATATATGAAATCGGAAGGAATATAATCAGATACAAACATACTAATTCCATGTCCACGTAGATTCATTCTTATACTAATACGAATATGGATAAACGAGACGTAAATAAATAACTACATGACACCGTGACAAATGATATATAAATATGATTTTGTGTTCATATATAATTACATTAATTATCGTCATATTTAGTTGTTGTGATGGATATATATCTGTGTGATGTTATTCGCATTCGAATGCAATCATTATTATCATGTTTGGATGCCATGATGGATATATAACGATTTAGATCGTATACGATTCATTATCATACACGTTAATTCAATTTTTGACATATATATGTATGCCCATTTCAAGATGGATACATATATAGATATGGATATCATCGTGAGTGAGCCATCCAATGGATGTAAATTTAATCTAATATATACAATATATTTAATTTGCATGCATTTATATGTGTATTTTTTTCTAATGATTTAGTAACACGTTTTCCATATTCAGCGATATATCTATCTACATTTATGTTTAATATTTAAAATAGATAAGAACAACGTAATATCTATGTCGGTATTCGTACCTAAAAATTTGCATTTTTTCGAATCATTTGGGTCATGTCAAATTCCAACCGGGTACCAGTGGGTACATGTTAATCTAATCGACTTTATTAGATGGGGTATGGATCATGGTATATCATGTTTCGACCCGTCATTTTCAAACAGATACACTTGAGTTTATTGTCAAAATGGACTGGACAGTCCAGGTATCGACTTTTCCGAATCTTAATTTTGAACAACCCTACTTCTATGTATAATTAGGCTTAGCTCTAGTTATTGGAATTATCAATGAAAAATTATGGCGCCTTCATTTCTTTCGACTCCATTCCATTTTTTGATGAGTAAGTAATTGTATTTATATCATTCAAAAATGGTATACAAGTATGGGCCAAAGCCACGTTGAATTACACAAAAAGAGAAGCACAAAATTGGGAACATCAGGTTATGGAAGGGGCCAAACACATGACAGGCATAACACCAATATTATCCAGGCATTAGCTCAGGATAATTCTCACACTCTGAGTGACATAGCGAACGATGGAGGATATAGGGGAGGATTGCTGCCTGGTCCATCTCCTGTTGCGTTCAGACCAGATGCTCCATACCGCAGTTGCAAGAAGGAGGCCAAGCTTTTGTCGGACATCCTTGATTGTGTGCATGGAAATCCAATGAAGAGAGCCCATTAGGGAAGTCAAAGGAGGTAAAGGAAGGTCCAGATCAGAACTTGAAGCAGACATAACAGAGGCCACAAAGTCGCAGGCGAAGAAGAGATGGCTATGTGATTCCAAGTCCAGCCCACGAAGGTAACAAAGACTATGGGGACAAACTCCCCAATAAGCAAGCCGATCCGTAGTAGGTAGGCGCTCCCGCACCCCCCTGAATAGAGTAAATGAGAAGCTCGGTGGGGAGCCCTTAGATCAGACAATGGGAGCCCAGAAGGGGGGCTCAGTGCGGGGGCGCAAGAAATCAATGGCAGTAGCAAAGGATAATCGATTTGGCTGGGGAAGCCGGCCGTAAGAGGGGCCAGAACCCGAGATAGCAGGGTGAATCCGTGGTCTCAATTGAAGGATAGCCTTCCAAACCCTTGAAGCCGAGGCCGGGGGGGGGGGGGGTAACGTTCCAGAAATGGCAGTTGGACAGGTACTTGGAATGCATGAAGGAAGCCCAAATGGAATCAGAAGAAAGAATTCTCCAAGTCCAACCTGCAACCATTGCATCACGTAGAAGAGAAGTTGAAGGAAGCCCAGTGCCCCCCTCCGCTTTGGGGAGACAGAGGGAACTCCAGGCGATAGCATGTTGCTGGTGGCCCCAAAAGAAGTTTGCACAAAGTTGGTCAATCTTTCTAGCGATAGCAGTCGGAAGGAAGGTGCAAGCAGACCAGTAGAGCACAATCCCATTTATCACGGAGTTAAGCAGTTGAGCGCGACCGGAGTAAGAGAGAGCCTTGGCTTTCCAGCCATCAAGCAAGGCCCGAACCCTATCAAGAAGCTCCCTAAAAACATTGCAACGACCATTCACAGAGCACATCGGAAGGCCCAAGTAGACTATGGGCAAGGACTTCCGTAAAACGCCCAACCTCAGAGTGTCCGTGAATTTATCGACATAGGAGATAGGCCGAATGATCCTACTCCTCCTAACATTAAGAGCCAAGCCAGAAATAGCCTCGAAAGAGCAGAGGAAATCCTTGATCGTGAGAAGAGAGCTTATGGAGCCATTGCTAAAGAAGAGGAGATCGTCCGCATAAATAAGGTGGGAGGGGGCAGCCATACGACCCCTCCCAAGAGGTTTAAGTTTACCAGAGGCGGAAGCCTCATCCGCCAAGCAAGTAAGGGATTCCATGGCAATCGCGAACAGGAGAGGGCTGAGTGGGTCACCTTGACGAAGGCCCCTGGTGCCACGGAAGAGTCCCCAAGGGGAGCCGTTGACCAAGACCGAGAAAGAGGCCGAGGAGATGCAGTTATCAATCCATTTGATCCAAGTTTCGCCGAAGCCCAAGCTTCTAAGGGCCGAGAGAATAAAGCGGTGCTCGATGGAGTCAAACGCTTTGGAGATATCCACCTTAAAAGCAGGTTTTATTTGAGTTCTTCCGTCGGTCAAAACCCACAAGAACTTCTTGGGCCAACCTGAAATTGTCAGAGATGGAACACCCTTTGATGAATGCAGACTGATTCGGGGAGATAAGGTGCGGAAGGACCTCCGCGAGTCTAGTAGTAATTAGTCGAGCAAAAATTTTGTACGACACATTACAACAAGAGATAGGGCGGAAATCTCCAATGGAAGAAGGAGATTGCTTCTTAGGCAACAACGTAAGGAACGTGTGATTTAATTGCCGAAGCATAGCACCTCCACCATGGAGGAAGTCCATTGCCGCATAAACATCATGTTTAATCAGATCCCAATGGCGCTTGTAGAAGGCGGCATTGAAGCCATTTTTAGTTGTATTTTTTTATGACGACATAAAATTCTATTATCAATTGATCACTCTTGTTTCTTTTGTAGGTGTGGGGTGTCTGCGTCATTCCCAAACTTGCACTTAACGGAGTACAACCATTGATTTGATACAGTTATAATTTAACAAATTATCTTGAAATATTGCGAATAGATTATAATAAGTATTCTAATTACTCTCTCGTGCCTGAATCAACTTGGAAGGTTGCTTATTTTCCATTGAACTATTGAATTTACTTAATATTTTGTTTCTTTCTAATGTTTAACTTCATGGAAAAAACACTCCAATCTTGCAAATATCTGTCGCATTTGATAATGCAACAAGTTATGCAGCTAGTTGTTATAAATAACGCAAGACGTTCAGCTCGTTATTTTTTTCCTTGAAAAGAAGAAACAAAGAAGATATAAACTAGATTATATAGAGCATTTTATGAGACATTAGTGTGTGCTCGCCAATGAACTAATGAAATGGAGGACATGCGAAGAAAGGAGGGGGACATGATGGAGAAATTTTTATTTGAGCATTCTTTTTTATTTATTAGAAGATGAAAGCTAATTAACTCCTCGAAAATAAATGCATTCAAAAATATTTCTATATCAAATACCTTATTTTAATAATAAAATAAATCACTATTTTAGATATTTTATAATTGTGTTTAGCAAACTGATATTTTTATGGAATCAGATTACTAGAAGAGATATTATATTAATATCATCTTAGGTGATCTATATGGACAACACATGCTACATTAGAAAGTTTGTGTATTCTACAACATGAAAGGACTCAGAGGAGTTGTGTTTTTATTTCTTATCAAATCAATTTGTAAAAAAATAATATACAACTTAAGTGTACAAAGCCTTTTCATGCATAAATTGACCATACATGCATTTTCTAATGTTGTTGCATCAATGCAAAGATTCTATGCACCAATATCTTTTCAACAACTCATTGTCTAACATAATCATGTACAATGCACTAGTGCAACCCAACCGTGCATCGATACATGTCTTTAATATCAACTGCTACAACGTGCTCATCGGTACACACCACACACTCTTGATCGTGTTCAATCAATAATGATTTATATTTGTTGCAATACTGCATATTAACCTTAACACATTTTACATTGTTAGATTTTGAAATGAAGTATTTTATAGTTAAAAATATTGTTAAATTTTACGCATCGATGTAGAATTTTATGCAATTGTACACCTTTATTGTTGGCTCAATCAACTAGTGTGTTTTGCCCTTGATGCGTCGATACACCTTCATTACACTAGTACACCAGTAGTTTGATAAATCCATGATTCATTAACATTTCTGTCACATTTTTTTAAAACCCTTAACAAATACATGTAAATATCTATTAATTCCCATCTTTTATCAAAACCTCATTTATGAATAAAAATGCACTTTTATGCATCAAAAACATGTCAATAAATAAAAATAAAGAAAAGAAAAGAAGGCATATTGTAAATATGTATATATGTACAATATGACTTAGAAAATATAAATATATCTGCAAGATATATTTACATAACCTAATCCCCGAGACCATGTCAGCATGGATTAGTTGATTAACAAACAAGTGGGGGGAGATAAGGAAAGAAAATCATAAAAATAATTAAAGATACACTCCACACATTCTTCATTATTTATCAAATAAATATCAAATCTTCATTGATTTTTAATTAATTCATATGTTCTTATTTTTCACCTAATTCTTTTCCTAATTATTTCTAAAAATGTACATAAAAATATAAAAATAAGTTAAAAGCATTATCTTATATATATGCCAAGAAATCCAACTTTTAAATTGTCAACTTCTCAACTTCTGAACATCACAACTTTCTCATCTACTCACCTTTAAATTCATAAAATAATATTATGTAATTAATGGAGGTGATTTCATTAAAATCGGAGTCCGTTTGCAAAAAGTCAGTTTTGGGACCTAATGACAACGAGGTTTTTGGACTATTTATTTTATTTAAAACACATTATTTACGATTTTATTAATTTATAATTTTTAATTATTTTCGTGATCTTGTACTTTAACCATGATTTATTTCAGAATTTTTGGAGCTTATTTATTAGTTTAATAAGATACAAATGCCTAAGTTATAGATGAAATTGAACTACATAATTTATACTCGTATTTATTAATATATCCAAACAAAATTATTAAAATCCACAAAAAATCATAAAGTCTTTATTTATTATTCTAAAAATTAAGAAAATATAAAATTGATAAGTTATTATTTATTTATTGAACTAAAAATCCAAACCTACTTATTAAATATTATTTATACCTATTTATTAATATAATATTTATATTTCGTACAATATTCATTATTTATAAAAATTAATTATACCATAATTTAGATAATTTAATTATCTCTATTTTTCATTTTTATACCTATTTAAAATAATGTCGTTTATTATTTATTATATAATTTATATTGTATTTATTACATCTGGCCAACCAAGTGCTGACACGTGTCAGCACCTGGTTCTTCTTCTTCTCCAAGAACTGTCAGTTGGAGTTCTGTTCTACCGGCCTAACTTCATCAAATTTTCCCGCTAAACTCCTAATCTCTTCACTCGATCCTAACCCTCTATTTTCTTCTCTTAACTACCCTAATCCACACCTACCATTAAATCTACCCGAATCTCCTTCCATTTCACCTATAAAAAGTCCCTAAAGTTGCCTCATCGCAACTAACTCACTCCCAACTAACCCAGTTCTAGCATAGCTCGGTCGAATCCTCCACTTCCCTGCCTTGCTCCAGCCACCTTCGGTGGTGACAGCACCTGAGTGCCGCCCCGCGTGGAAGAAGAACCATCGGAGGGGAGGTTCCAAGGCTCTGCCACCTTGCATCACCGCCACTGCACCGCGTGGAGCTCCGGGAAGGCCTCCCCGTTGAGCGAAGACCTGTAGAGTCATACACTCTACAATTCCCAGATAACTCATCCATCTTCTACCAATTTTTTTCTCGATATTCCTGTATCAATTAGTGCCTTTAATCACACCATTAGGGACTCCAAACATCATACTTAGACGCCACATCTTATAGTCCTCTAAAAATCAATTCGAATCAACCAAAGATCTTCTTTCTGTCCAACTTCATTGTTTGCAATAATTCTTGAAATATTCTTTAACTTGCAATTTCTAATCTTCTTGGCCAATTCAATTGCGAGATCGAGCACTCCAAACCTTCAATTGCAGGTCAATCTTTCATCTGGAGCATAACCATATCATTTAGAGCTTCAAATATCAAAGCTATTCCAAATCAAAGAGGGTACTGCATCAACTTCCAGGACAGTCGGACCGCCACCTTAATCGCTAATTCTGCCACCTTTGGAGAAGCTCCACCGTAGGCGAGCTCAAGGGGTGTTTAGTATTCATCAAAATTCAAAAATTAAGCAAAGTCGTTGTAGTATAGTGGTGAGTATTCCCGCCTGTCACGCGGGTGACCCGGGTTCGATCCCCGGCAACGGCGCCATTTGATGAACGTCAAATTCGCCTCATTAATAAATATAAATAAGTTGTAGTATAGGAGACGAATTTGGTTCAGCAAAAACCACGATCCTTGAATGTCGTGGACTATTTATACTTGGCAAGTGTACCAAGGTCGAACACAGGGACACGACTGCCCAATTTAGCTATTGAATTTTGATTCAGGAAGCACAGAATGATTTAATCTCAATTTCAGGTCCACATGCAATTTATGCAAAACACAAGGCGATGCTAGGATGTATGCATTTTTTATTTTGTTTTTATGCAAGCTATAAAGTGATGCATGGATGAATATGCAAGAGAAATTATTTACAGATTAAAGACTACAATTATATCCTAAAATTATGAGCATCATAATATAGAATGAAATTAGAGTCAATTTGAACACAACATTAAAAATCGGTCATCAAATCAAGCAAGATAAGTAGAGCATGGTCCCATTTTTCACATAAAAAATCACTTAAATTAAAACAGTATCAAATGAAACAAGTAAACATGCTAAAATATAGAGGACAAAACAAGGATCAAAACGACACTAAAATCATGCAATTTGGACCTACGATGCTCAAGTTATGCTAAAAACAATGCAAAGGCATAATTGTAATAAAAACGCAATAAAATAAAGGGATAAATATTGCATTTAGGTCCCTGGAGGGACCTAAATGCAAATAAAAAAATCGCCTGGGCCCATTGTAATTTTTCTATTGCGCGTAGGGGCCTTTATGCAATTTTGAAAACCTCAGAGGGGCTCCCTGTAAATAACCCCAGGTGCGCACGTGAGGCACGCGCCTGGAGGACCAAACTACAATTTCCATTTCTTCCAGGGTCATCTATGCAATTTACCCAGGCCAACGTGCCTCGCACGTGAGGCGCCTAGGCTCGGGCGCCACCTCAGGTTTGGGAAACGTGGCAGCCTTCTGTGGTTCGTCTTGAGGCTCGGATGACCCGAGCCTATAGGTCGGGGAAGAGGCTCGGGTCGACCACGTGGCATCATCTGGGCCGCCCGATCAGGAGGATCGGACGGCACCTGTAGCATCTCCTCCGCTGTGAGTCACCAGAGGAGGCGGGGCTCCGGTGACACGCGAAGAGCTCCGCCTAGCTCCTGAGGGTAGCCTGAGGTTGGCGAAGATAGCAGCAAGTTCCGCGGAGGTCCTGGATGCTCGGCGAAGCTCCATAGCTGATCGACGGTGGTGCTTGGTGGAGCTTTGTCGGAAGGGAGGAGCTCGAAGGTGCTCCGATGCGAACTTCGGCGATTCAAAAATCCCTGCAGTAGTTAGTTTAGCCGAAGCGAGTGCATCGTGTGTGCGAGTGGGGTGAGGTGAGTGGGGGCCAGGAAGGTGACGGGAGTGGTGGCCCTGGGCTCCATCTCCGGCGGAGCAGAGGAGGAGGTGGCGCTTGGTGGTTAGGGTCGTGGAGAAGGGAAGGTGATGTCGGAGGGGGTTGGCGATGATCAGAGTGGTCTGGCGGAGCTTAAGGGATGAACGGATGAGGGTGACAGTGGCGGTAGGTGGCGTAATAATTCGGGTAAAATGAAAGAAAAAGAAGGAGGAAGAAGACCTCATCGGGGAGGGGAACCCAGTGGAGGAGGAGGTCTGGGATGAGAGTCGTTCGACTCTCCGGTCATGGCTCGACCTGGACGACCGGTTCAGGGAGCTGAGCTACCACCAGGGAGGAGGAGCGTACATGGCGGAGAAACCATGGATCTCACCAGGGCTTTGGCCGTTATCACCCCCTTGCAAGGGCCCCTCCGCTGTCACCGGAGGGCCAAGGGCTGGGCCGAAGCCCCAAATTGGTGGATGAGGCTCACCGGTGGACGGAGGGTGGGTTAAATAAGCGGAGGCAGTCGGAGGTTATGGTGCTGGAGAGGCGTTTTTTGGGTGGAGGTTTAATGGCTATGGGTAACGGTCGAGGGGGTTTGATGGTGGCACGAGGATGGCAGAAGTCCGGGGAATGCGGGGCGGCCGTTAGGAGTGTGTGGAGGTGGCTGGAGTGCCTTCCAAAATAGGAAGGGGGTGGGGTTGGGCAAGGCGTTATGCTTGGAGTCGGAGGTAGACGATGAGTGAGAACCGTTGGATCTTGTGATCCAACGGTCAGGATACGAGCGCGGGCGGATGGCTGTGATCAGATCCTTAGGATCTGATCGAACGGGTGGCGTTGAAGCGCGAATGAATGGACCAGATGGAGCGATGGTGAGATCTAACGGTGAGGGGTGACTGAGTGACGTGGAATGCGCATGGCCGTGGGATGGAGAGTGGATCGGAGGGATGAGAAGAGTGGGCAACGTGGAGGGCTGAGGGGCGTTGGATGGAAATGAGATCGGGTGGCTAAGATTTAGGCGCTAAAGGATGGCTGGGATTAGATCTGGAGTTAGATCTGATGGTTCACGGTGGAGCGGGTTTGGAGGGTTGAGATGGGGAGATGGTGGGATCGAACGGTCGAAGATGAATGGGCGACATGGCTAGTTGATAGGCGATGGATGAGGAAGTGATCAGACTGCTGGCGTGAAGGCGGGAAGGAGAGGTCGAGATCAGATCAGGGGATCCAATCCGACGGTTGAGAACAAGGCAGTGATGGACGGCGGAGATGAAAGCGGGGATAGCGTGATCCAACGGCCCAGGAGAGGGCCGGGTGGCACGAGGAGAAGCGGGCCACGTGGGCGGCCCAGAGAGCGCCACGTGGCCCAATAAGAAAATTCAGAAAAAATATAAAAAAATTTAAAAGAAATAGTTAGAGCCGAATTTGGAAAAAGTCAAAACATGAAAGTTGCTCGTCTCGATGAGATCTACAACTTTCATGTTGGTCAAAAAGCCAAAAGAGGTCATTTGTACAAAAGCTATTTTTGTGGGTATTTTCAAGGGGATAAAAACACCAAGTTTGCGGTTTTGAGATTTTTTTGTATTTTTTTATCTTTTTAAGGGTCAGTGATTTATAGACAAGTTATCTACCTAATTTTTAGGGGTTTTTGAGGCTAAAATAATTACAAGAAAATTAGAGGAAATTAAATACAAATAATTATAGGTTAATTGTACACAATATAGTACAAGATAAAATCAAAGAATTAAAGGTGATTTTATTGGATTAATTAAGACAGGGATTTTAATAGAGAGTTTTTAGCATGATGAATAAGAGATTCATCAAGGAGTCACCCCTTTTGCCCTGTCGGAGGCCCAAACAATGCATCATTCACTGTAGAAAAATCGAAGAAGGGGACATCATCGCCACATGCGCATGACTTGACGAACTGCAAGAACAAGCCAGAAGCTATAGGCTTCTGACTGTGGCATCAACCAACGCTTTAGATCGTGCACCCGCTTTTAATATCCGCCGTTAGCTACGAAACGGTGCGAAAATTGCATCTTAAACCCAACCGACTTCCAAAATTTCAGACGCGCTTCAGAGTTTTCCAGAATTACATTTAGGTCCTTGTGCAGAGACCTAAATGTAATAAAACTTTGTTTTCTTTGCATTCCAGTCCCTGACCGAGGACCTTACTGCAGAACTTTTAGTTTCTTTTCTTGCATTTATAACCCTGAGCTGTAGGGTAACTTTGGACCTCTTTGCGACCTTATTTTTCATCTATTTTTCTAGGGTAGTTACACGACTACCCTAGCGAGATTTTTTAGTATTTCTCATGTATTTTCGTCATGTTATCGTCGTGTTTTGATTCATCGCATTTTGACTTCGTCTCGAGTTTGTTTTGAGTGCCTTTCTCGAGCCCGTTGCTTGAGCGACCTATCTACTATATAGTATCACCTATATCCTACATATTTTTTCACATACTATATTGTAGAGAAATTGCTTGAAAAATATCACATTGAAAAATAAATAAAAATTGAAAAAGATAAATCAATTAAAAATTTAAAAATAAAAAGCTGATAACAAGGATTTCTCGCTTTCTCACTTCCTTCGAGAAGAAATAAAAAATCACAAGAATACCATTTCCCTCAAAAATCGAAATATTTCTATTCTGCCTCCTTGAGTTCGGCCCAGGCACATTTACCGATTAAATAAAATAGTGTAAGATAAAATAGGAGAGAAGTTGTTTTCTGCCTTCACTTTTCTCTCTCTCACCTATTTTTTCGATTGGGGTTGATGGGGCTACCCCCTGGGGGCAGCCAACATGGCTGCCCCGCCCCATTTTTGGGCAATTTTTTTTAATTTTTTTTGAAAAATATCGTCATGTATATTCATCCCTATATCCCTCCTATATGCTATTCGAATTTCGTCAGAAACAGAGACTCCTACGGCCTCCATCCAGACAGAGTCGATTTAAAAAATCCTGCGACCGTTAAAAAAATGACGTCTGGATGGAGGCCGTAGGAGTCTCTGTTTCTGACGAAATTCGAATGACATATAGGAGGGATATAGGGATGAATATACATGGTAATATTTTTTCAAAAAAATAAAAACAGCCATGTTGGGTACCCCTAGGGGGCAACCCCATTTTTCCCTTACCGATTTCTTTGTTTGATACATGCGGATCTTTCTTTGCGGTTTTCTACACCGACACCTTTCTTAACAGTGGTCAGGTCCGCATTATCAAAATGGCACCGTTGCTGGGGAGGCGTTAGCCATATTTCAGTTTTGATCCTATTTTGTGATTTTTTCTTTCTTCTTGTTTCTCGCGATTTTTCTCGAGTTTTTTACGATTTTCTCGAGTCTTCTCTCGATTATTATCATGAGATGCTAACGAGTTTTGCAGGGCCTGCAGGATCAACTGGCTTTTTAGGAAGTCGAATCAGTTGAAAGTGCAGAGATCGACTCCTTGTCTACGAGTCGGTTGCAGAGGGCAGAGGGAGTTAGTTTACTTTTTTGTGAGAGAGAGGAAGGGCCTTTTCCCGTTTCGAACTTTTGTAGAAGGGGTCCACTAGGACATCTCGACTTCTAAACTGGACTCTAAACTTTCTTCGGGGTACGTTTCGCCAGGTGCCGGTGCACTTTGGGGACTCACCGCGAGTTTTGGTTTTCATCGATTTTCTTTATTTCACGCGATTCCGTGGAGCCTTAGGATTGCATGACTGATTGATTAGACGGCTAAAGTAAAACCTACCTCCCTAATCTACACTTAGGTGTAAATAACTGATTTGAAAAAAAAACAAATCATTCTTATGCTAGAATTGATGATCAGGACTCGATTTTTCTCGACTTTTCATGCATTAGCCTATAGGTTTACAAATTCTATGCAGATCACTTGCATGTAGATTGCTGGCATCAGGTATGATCTCTATCTTTGCATGCATCATCATTTTCCGCTGCATTCCATGATTCTCCCTCTGTTAGACACGTTTTGAAAAGTTAAAAAGAACCAACCTCCCGCTAGATATTGTTGAAAATATCCAAAAAAATTGAAAACCATAAAAAATAAAAAAGATTTTCTTTCTTCTAAAAACTTGATAAAAAATAAAAAATACCTGGACTTAACTTGTATTGGGAGAGAAAAACGCTCATTGTTTGCAGGTACACTCCAGACAGAGTGAGGCGCGTACACTTAAGGAATAGAGCCCAAATCCCTGGACTTGTGCCCTAAGCACTTGGACTCACTCTTCGGGTCCTGTTACTTGCTGCAAGCACTTGCCTCAGATGTTAGAAGAAGTAGTCTTGTTTAGGTTGGTGTGCACCGCCGGCTTAAACACGAATTATCTGAGGAGACTATACCTATGAGCTTTCTAATAATTGATTGATCACCAAAAATAAAATTGAAAAGATAAAAGACCGATCCATTGGTCTTCACAGTGTGCAGTTGGTGAACTTGGGGTTGTATTGTGTTTGCATGAGAGGTGTGTGTTATACCGCATCTTATACGCCTTCACACTCGGGTTCTTGACTTGATATCGTGTTCTCTCCCGTATTCTTTTGGCATCGAAGATGACTACCAAATGGATTTTGCGCTCAAACTCTGTGAGCTTTCAACGATCCACCGTCAGTCGTATGTCTTCACAGACTCGGGATGACCCTCTTCTCGAATTGGTTCCACCTAGTCACGAGAGGAGTCAGATCCAAATCCCTCGCCTTCCAAACCTGTTGTTGAGGCAGACCCAGGCCTCAAATTTTCGTCTATTTCTCGTACACATTTTTCATTGAGTTCTTATGAGACTTTTTCCTTCCTAGAGGATTAAAAGATCATGGCTAGAGGGAAGGGACCAGTTGAGGACGGAGTTGTTGAAGATAGACAAACTGAGGAGAGACGGACATATGAGAGACTCGATCCAGCTTCAGATATTACTACGGGGATTTTAGACACATTACAACACATGAGCTTAAAGATCAGAGATCAGTGTCGAGTCCAGGATGAGCTTAGAACTAAGATCGCTGCGCTGAGAGCAGGAGCCGGGAACCCATTATCACATGCAGTGGTTCCCGTTACTTTGCGAGATGAGTATGACCCAGGAGCTAGGACACTACACCATTGCATTCAGTTACCACCGAATCAAGGGTCATATGAGCTGAGACCGTCCTTTATTTCTTTGCTTCCCAAGTTCTATGGGGACACTTCAGAGGAGCCGTTTACCTTTTTACAATAGTTTGAGATGACTTGTGGTACAACTAGTTAACCAGGAGTTACACAGGAGGCCGTTCTCCTCAAGGCCTTCCCTTTCGCCTTAGCAGATACAACACTCTACTGGTTGAGTCACCTAGGGAGGGAGATTTTGACATGGGACGATCTGAAGTTCACCTTCCTACGTAAATATTTTCCTCTAGGATGGACAGACATGATGAGGAGCCAGATCTCCAACTTTACCCAGCTACCGCATGAATCATTCCATGAGTCATGTGATAGATTCAAGGATTTGACAGAGAGATGCCCACATCATGAGATGCCTTTGAAGGTGTCAGTGTAGAATTATTTTGGAGGACTCCAGCCGGATGTTCAGGGCCTAGTGAGCGCTGCATGTGGTGGCAGTTATCTGAATAGGGATGCCGAGTCAGTTTGGTCCATCTTTGAGGGGATGGCGGAGAATTCACGTGTTATTGATTCTACTCCGGCATTCCAGAAGGGCCCACAACCACCACATCACCGAGAGCATCAGAAGGTGGCACATGTTTCAGATTCTGAGTCACGAGCTGACATGGGATTTATTAGTGAGAAGCTTACATTAGTCGATGTGATTCAGAAGCAAGTTCAGGATTTATAGCCGGTGCGAGAGTTAAAGAAGCTCTCATCACTTCCTCAGCAGTTGAGTGATTTGACGAAGAAGGTGAGCGAGTTACAGCTTCAGTACCAACAGATTTGTCCTTCTTCTACTCCCCAATCTATTAGGAGATCTTTACCCGCTCCTCCCACCCGTCAGATACAGTTTGTTCAGAGCGAGCCGATTCAGCCTACCGAGACTCCACAACTTGATTGGCATGTAGATCCGTCCAATGCCGACCCGAGTCAGATCACTAGCCCTAGAGATGTTGATGTTGATTCTCATGCTACTTTTGAGATCAACGGGATATGGTACGCTCCTATTCAGTCTTCACCACACTTTACTCCTCAGAGAGTACACCAGCCGCAACAGCAGTATAGTCATCCACACCATGGACGTCTACATTTCCAGCCAGCCTTACGTGCTGCAGCAGTCTCACCAACATGCATATCAGAGACCACATTCTTTGTAGTATCCTGCTACACATTCACAGACACATCATTACCAGCAGCAACAACAATCTTCTTTTGCACCTCAGAGATCTCCTTAGCCTTACACACCACATCAACATACTTCTAGGGAGGAGAGAGTAGATATCCAGGGTCACTACATAGAGTCTGAGATGTCTTCACATGCCCTGGCACTGAACCAGATAATGGATATGTTGAGCACACTCTAGACCGCACATAGGACAGAGATGGAGCGGGTTTACCATCGTCTGGATGAGTTAACCGCACCCAAGGCCACTCTTCCAACCCAGCCTCAGATGAATCCGAACAATAAGAGGAGGCATTCAGATCAGGTAGACACCACCACTACAGGTACGATCTCTTTTCCTGATTTTTTATCTAACTTCATTCGTCTCAAGAGCGGTAAATCACCACAAGTACCTGATAGAGTAGAGGAAAGGGCCCATGATGAGGAGAGAGAGCCAATCCATATGATCTTAATCACACACATTCTGATGCTGAGGAGGAGGACCACCATGATGATCAGTTTGATGATCAGAGAGAGGGAAGCGATGCAGAGATAGTTGGCATGGACACAAGCGTGTCAGACGATGATATCACACCAGACCATGCAGATACTCCCAATGCAGATTTTTCTTCCCATGTTTTAGAGAGTTTTGTACATAATTATGAAACTCTCGATGTACATGCTGATTCCACTTCTGATATGAATAAAAATGTTGATTTTGTCATTCCTGAGATTGTTCCTTTCCCCGATGCCTTGTATGGAAAAGGAAAGAAAAACATCAAAAAGAATGCTGTCACTCCAGAGACCGAGTGATTATTGAAAGATCACATCTTTTTGAACATCCCACTTCACGATGCCTTGGAGCACTTTCATACGCCCTAGAATCAGTTGAAGAATATATGTACCACGCATAGGAAAAAGAGATCACGTATAGAGAAGCATGTTTTAACCAAGACCACATCCTGCGCTATACAGAATAAATTGCCTAAGAAGAAGAAGGATTCAGGAGCACATTACGTCAAATGCGAGATTTCCCATGCAGCATTCGATCGCACTCTATTAGATAACAGTTCCTCGATCTATTTGATACCATCTTGTTTACTCGACAAGCTCGAGTTAGGTTCTCTTTACAGATCCTGCACGATCCTTCAGTTTGCTGATACATCTGTAAAGAGACCTAGGGGCATATTGAGGAACGTTATCATGATCGTACAGGGCCTGCAGTTCCCAGTGGACTTTACTGTCCTAGACATGGATTGCCCTACACAGTTGCACTTACCCCGATCATTCTTGGGAGCCTTTCTTAGAGTCCGCAAAGGCTATCTTCGATTATGATACAAGGAAGGTATCTTTTCACGCCGAGTCCGAGAAGGTACATATAGAGTTAGTGAGAGAATCACACACATCCAGTGCTGCATCTACATCCTGTATAGATATCTTGAGTTCTTTAGCCACCTGTGATTACATGGATGAGGTTTGCCTTGACGACCTTGAGAGGTATCGAGTAGAGACCCATGATTTCCTAGCAGAGGATGGGTCCGAGACTATAGTTGGCAGTTCCTATGATGGTACTTTATATTTCAGTATGGATGGTGATGAGCAGATGGAGCAAATACCTGAGGATTTTATTGCAGATATTTCAGATTCAAAGAGTTTACACGATTCTTCCACTTCAGATGATATAGAGATTGAGTTTCATTTAGCTGAGTTATTTTCCTCTAGTCATTCTGAGGATGAGCATAGTAGAGAGTCGGATGATGTTTTAGACATCTTCTATAGTCCAACTCTGGAGCATATTGAGATGGTGGATAACCATATTGCAGACACATCTACCACCAGCACAGATCCCATTACACATATAGATGAGGTTACAACAGAGCCAGATTCTACCTTACCAGATCTGAAGACATTTCCACCAAACATGAAATACGCTTTCCTTGCGGGTCCACATTGACAGTTTCCGATCATTATTAGCACATCTTTGACGGAAGAGCAAGAATCTTGTCTGATGGAGATTATTGAAAGAAATCGCAAGGCTATTGGGTGGACTGTATCCGATCTCCATGGGATAAATCCTGCTTTGTGTCCTCATCATATCTATCTCTATCATGACAACAGACCTTCTAGAGAGTTTCAGCGTATGCTGAATCCAGTTTTACGAGATGTTGTCAAGAAAGAGATTATGAAATGGTGCGACACATGGTTTATTTATCCCATCTCCAACTCTGATTTGGTTAGCCCATTACATGTTGTCCCAAAGAAGTCAGGAATGCAAATGGTTACGAATGAGAGTGGAGAGGAGATTCCAAAGAGAGTAACCACGTCGTGGTGTGTGTGTTGATTACAGGAAGTTGAACGCTGCGACGAAGAAGGATCACTTCCCTTTGCCTTTCATAAACCAGGTCATAGAGAGGTTGGCAGGGAAGGAGTACTTCTGTTTACTTGGCTGTTACTTCGGATACAACCAGGTCACTATTGCTCCTGAAGACTAGGAGAAGACCACCTTCACATGTCCTTTTGGCATGTACGCTTTTAGACGGATGCCCTTTGGATTGTGCAATGCCCCTGCTACTTTCCTGAGGTGTATGCTTGCATTTTTGCAGACATCATTGGTGATTTTCTAGAGGTTTTTATGGATGATTTTTCGATCTATAGTGAGTCCTTTGACGATGTTTAGTGCACCTAGACCAGGTTTTTCAGAAATGCTGTGAGGTAGATCTCATTTTGTCATGGGAAAAGAGCCATTTTATGGTTACACACGGGATCGTGTTGGGGCATGCCATCTCCAAGAGAGGCATGGAGGTTGACCCTGCCAAGGTGGATGTCATAAAGCGTCTCTAGCCACCATCCAACATCAAGCAGTTATGGTCTTTTCTTGGGCATGTTGGCTTTTACAGACGATTCATTTAGGATTTTTTGAAGAATGCCCGACCGTTAACTGAATTATTAGGCAAAGACATTGAGTTTTTGTTAGATGACAAATGTCTTCATGCCTTCCTCACATTGAAAGAGATGAATATCAGTGCTCCTGTCCTACAGCCACCTGATTGGTCTCTTCCCTTTGAGATCATGACGGATGCTTCAGATTTTGCAGTGGGGGCTGTATTAGGACAGAGGAGGAATGGATTTCCTGTTGCTATCCACTATTCCAGCCGGACTTTAGATGATGCTAAGCGTAATTACACAGTGACAGAAAAAGATATGTTGGAAGTGGTATTTGCATTGGACAAATTCAGATCTTACCTTCTTGGCTCCAAGATTACAGTTTACACAGATCATTCAACTATTAGATTTTTGACGGAGAAGAGGGATGCCAAGGCACGCCTTCTTTGATGGATACTCTTACTTCAGGAGTTTGATTTGGATATTAGAGATAAACCTGGTTGATGACACTGATCTTGCGAGGGTCAAAATATGTCTTACACAAGGTGGAGACAAAGTCGATGTGGCGATCGCTCACGAAACCCGGGTCAATCAATAATTAACCCACACCAGATAAATCAAACAATGAAAGTTATTGTGGAGTTAAAATTTATTACAACTTTACATCAAAGATGTGTATAGGTGCAAGTATGTGTAGAGTGTCGAACACAGGGAACAAGCATGGTAGATCGACAAAATAAATGCTCAAGACTGAATGTGATGAAATGCCTATGCAAGTGCTATTTTTGTGGGTTTTTAATTTTTTTATTTTTTATTTTTTATTTTTATATTTTTATTTTTAATTTGCTGATTTTGTATTTTCTTTTTATGTTTTGTATTTTTATATTTTCTTTTTCTTTTAATAAGGAAATAAAGCTATATGGGATATATATACAAGAGAGAAGAGAGATGAAAATAGGTAAAAATACTCAAAATACATGAAATACAATGTTTTTGTACTTTTTTATATTTTCCAATGTTTTTGTGATTTTTCTAAAGTTTTCCTAATTTTTTTGGTATTTTTAAAGTCAAAAATTCAAAAAATAGTGCACAAAATTGAAGACTCAAACTAAAATGAGGATGAAAAATATCAATTCCTCAAATTAATTTTAAAGTAAATATAATAAAATGAAGAAAATTCAATGATAAAAATTATATTTTTAGGATTTTTGTAGAATTTTTAAGATTTTTATAAGGTTTTTGGGGTTTTGCTATTTTTAGGAGTTTTCTTTTGTATTTTTTTATGATTTTTGGTCTGAAGTCAAAATATGCAAAAAACACACGAAATATAATTTTTTTTGGATTTTTTCAAAAACATTTTATAATTTTTATGTATTTTTTAGTACAAACAATGAAGAAAATGCTTGTTTTAGAATTTTTGTAAATAATAAAGTCAACAAAAATGCAAATTAAAAATATAGCGTGATAGAGTAATGCAACAGACACACTGATATTTTTTTGGGAATTTTTATGGTATTATAGATGCATGAAATAATTAGTGATAAAGAAAAACTACACTACTGGCAAGGGCATATTTGTAAATATCCAAAACATCCAGGGCTAAAGTGCAATTTATCCATAATGTTATAACTAATTGACAAAATCTCAAGATCAATCACCAATATCCAAAATCCCAGGTGTATCTCTGCAAATTGGCCAAACATACATGCGTTGGCACGCGCGCCTAATAGGGACATATGTGTAAATACTAAAAACTTGAGGACTATATTGCAATTTTTTTCCAAAAATATTACAACTGATTCTGCAAGTTTATGGACCTAAGTGAAATAACACAAAGCGAGAGGGCCCAAGCACAAAATACCCCACCCCCTCACGCGCACTAGCACGTGAGGTGACGCGGCCGAGGACCCAAGTGCAAATATGACAAGATACGGGGGTGTCTATGCAAATATTACAAAAAAGATTAAACTATAGATGAAAGTTTCGGGGTCAAATGTTAAATACAAAAACTCTCGGGTAAAAGGATGCAAAACACCCATGCACTGGCGATCCGACGGCGGGAATATTTTCACTTGACACGTGGCAAGCCTCGGATGCATGATACCCCTTCGCAGATGAGTGGCCATGATTAGATCCTGACCCTTGATTGAACGGTAGCGAACAGGTGAGATTTGACGGTGGAGGTTCTAATTGGAGAGGTGTCCCTAATCGAATGGCGTGGAGCCCCAGAGGAAGAACAGGGAAGAACTTTGCCGAGCGAAGTTCCTCTGGCTTGATCGCGTGTCTCCGACGGTCTATGCCACTACAAAATGGCCTGGGAGGCTCCTGCAGTGATCCTCTGTGCGTTGGAGGGGCAAAAAGTGGACTGCGACCGCCGGAGGTGGCTGGCGAGGGCGGAGGAGCTATGGGGCTCCAGGAAGCTCCAGTGGGGGGGGGGGTCCAAAGGCGCTCTAGGTCTTTCGATATGCGCTTTGTCCTGCAAAAAAAGGGTGAAGGGGTCGGGGGCAAACTGCCTCGACCCTGCAGCGGGGTGGAAAAAGCGGAGAGCAGTGAAAATGGAGGATGGCCGGAGCTTGCTCCGGCGAGGGGAACGATTTGGCGATTGGATGGTCGAAACGCGAGACGGAGAGGGGGATTCGATTCTTTAACTAAGGCAAACACAAAAATGCAAAGAAAACAAGGGAAGAACTATCCTCAAAGGTGGTGTCACCTGAGAAGGGAACCTCGATGGCACAGCTTGCCAGAGGTGGTGGAGACCGCCTCGACGCTTCCTCAATCCTCCTGAAGGTCTCATGGAGAAGATGTCACCTCCTCCTAGCGATGGAGCACAAAAGGTGGAGAAGAAGATGGTCAAAAGGGGATCAAATTTGACTCGAAAGTCGGAGGTGGTATATTAAGGGTTGACAAGGTACTCCAAAGATCGAGGGAGATCGACGAATTCGCTGGTGATCATCCCAAGAAGAAGCCTGGGCGTGAAAGAGCGGTGAACGAGGCACAAAAGTCGTGAAGAGTGTATCGTGAAATAGTGCAAGGACTGTCCTTGAAAAAAGCGAGAAATTGGGTCAAAAACACGTTTTGACAAAGGGGCAGGGCGAAGGACAGTCAGTTGACCAGGGTCAACGTTTACCGCCTCCTGGTTGGTCCACGTGGACCAACCAGGAAAAAGTCCCAAAAAATTATTTGAAAATTCATTTAAAAATAACGAATGAATTTATTATTTTTAGGTTATAAAATAAAAAATGTTTATATTTTCTAAATTATTTTATTATGATTTTTATTTATTTTTTAGAGTTTTTAAAATACAAATTACCTTTTATGGCCTATATAGGTATATGTATAGGTATATGTATCTATATATTTTAACATTTTATTTTTATTTTGTGTATTTACTTTTATTATTTTTGTTCATTATTTTATAAATTTATAATTCAATTTTATATACTTAAATATATTTTTATTTTATTTTTTTTGAAGTATTATGTACAATTAAATAAATAGAAATAATATTTATATAGGTATAAGTATAGGTAATTCATTTATGTATTGTATTCAAGTATTTTATTTTTATGTTTTCTTGATGTTTTTATTCATGTTTTAATATACATACATATTATAAATAATATTTATAAAATTATAAAAATTTAAAAGTATGAAAATAATGAATAATAAATAAAATGAATATTTTAATATGTACAAGTATACAATAGGGGTCCAAAACTCAACTTTCAAACCGTAGCTCCGCAAAAATCTGAAACTACCTCATTAAATAGCTTATGAAAAATTATATACAATTAAAGGTGATTTTGATACATTTTGAGTTTTTATTTGAGAGATACAGGTCTGGGAAGTTGGAATTTTGGAATCTTATTCAGATCATAACTTTTTACATGTACATTATTTTTGTATGAAATCAATTTTGTATTTTTCTATATTTAATTATCTACTACTTTCATGTACAAAGTTTCTTTATTTGAAATATAAAAAGTGGATCTAAAATAGGTCCCAAAATGAATATAGAATGAATTAAATAAAAGTATTTTTATTGTATTTCGGCCCTTATCTCCCCCTACTTTATTCCTTATCGACCTAGTCATCTAGATGCCTAGGTCTCGGGGTTTCGGGTCATAAAATATTGACAATATTTTATTATTTTTCTTTTCTTTTCTTTATTCTATAATTTTAGCTTTAAAAGCCGTATTTTATGCACTATTTACACACACATGCATGAATGCTAAAATGCCTCAATTAGAGGTACTTACATGTATTTACTAGGGTGTTTGAGGCCAAAATGATAGAATAAAGACGATGAAATGGAGGTTTATCACTGGGGTAAAAAATGTGGTAGCTGATTACCTCTCCCGATTGCAGATAGAGCAACCTTCAGATAAGTACACACCAGAGATTGCAGAGAGATTTCCAGACGAGAGAGTCTGTGCAGTTACCGAGCTTCCACATTCCTTAGAGGCAGGGGGACATCATTCAGGGAAGAGGACATCGCAGAAGGTACTTCAGAGTAGATTTTGATGGCCGACTCTTACTAGAATGCTTGCACATTCGTGAAGAGTTGCCTGGATTGTTAGAGAGCAGCAGGGACAGTCAGTGCGAGAGATGAGATGCATATGCGACCTATCATTATTTGCGATATCTTTGATGCATGGGGCATAGATTTTATGGGACCGTTCCCTTCCAGCAGTGGCTTTGAGTACATTCTTCTCGCTGTGGATTATGTTAGTAGATGGGTGGAGGCTATACCAGCACGAACCGCTAACAGTAGGACAGTGTGCAGGTTCCTGAGGGAACATGTTATTTCACGATTTGGTATTCCACATATTCTTATTTCAGATGGGGGTACCATTTCATTAATAAGGAGGTAAAGAAGCTAGTGAAGAACTATGGCATTGATCACAGAGTAGCTTCTCCTTACCACCCACAAACGAGCGACATGGCTGAAGTATCAAATAGGGAGGTGAAATCCATTCTTTAGAAATTAGTACGATCGGATCGGAAGAACTGGTCACAACTTCTAGAGCAGGTTCTTTGGGTATATCGTACCACATATAAGACTCCCTTAGGTACTTTACCCTTCAGACTGGTTTATGGGAAGCCATGCCATTTTCCCATAGAGATCAAGCACAAATCTGAATGGGCTATTAGAGAGATTTCACTGGATATGCAGAAATCAGGAGCCAAGAGGAAGATGGATCTGAATGAGCTAGTAGAGATTCAAAATCAGGCATACGAGAACATCCTCATTTATAAGGACAAAATGAAGAGATGGCATGATAGACATATTCGGCACAAGATCTTTGTTCCCAGGCAGAAAGTATGTTTGTCCAATGCACGATTGAGAATTTTTCCTGGAAAATTGAAGAGCAAGTGGGAAGGACCTTACATAGTCAGAACGTTGCATGACAATGGAAGCATAACTATATCAGATGTGTCACCTGGTGCAGAGCCGTTCGAGATGAATGGGCATATGCTGAAGCACTTCGTGGAGATTACTGATCATCTGGCCCGTGTTGAGGTGATCTACTTTGTACAGGACTCATGATTACTCTTTCACTTCATTTTGTCCTGTGCAGAGACTTTTGAGCCATTCGACTTTTGGAGTACACTACCACCTATACATTCTTTGTAGACCACAATCGTCCCCATTTTTTGCTCGTCTTTTATGCTTAGGATACCAAATCCTAAGTTCAGGGGGGACCGATTGCCCGTTGATTAACGTTTTCGATTTAGCTCTTTTATTTTTCTCCTGTATATCCTTTCCTTTCCACAAATCACTGGTACCCAATTTTTGGCCACATTCTTTTCTATGCTTAGGATGCCTTATCCTAAGTATAGGGGGGACCGAGTGATTTCGTTGATCTCGTCTTCTTTATTTATCTTGTTCCTTTGTTGTATATTCTTTTCCCTCAGTCACCTCATGTTTATCTCTTCCATTATACTTACGATGACCATATCGTAAGTATGGGGGGGGGCATTGACTTCACATTATTTATTCTTTTTCACCCACTTTTACTTAGCACGACTTATGTCCTCCTTTTTCTCTTTTGACGCTATGAGGACATAACAGAAGCTAAGTATAGGGGGGGTGCGTATATAATGTATATATACTTTTGTCCATAACTCGTACTTTTATGTATTTTCTATAGCTATAAAATCCATAAAAAGTGGGTGAGGGTTAATTTTAAGCCCATTTATTTATGTATTTATTTTTTAAAATCCTTGTAAATAAGTAAAATATGTTTAAAATATTTATTTAAAATTTTTAATTTAAAATATGTATTTAAAATATGTATAATACTTATTTAAAATCCTATCTATTAAATATGTGTAAAAATCATTTTAATCCTTGTAAAATTCTTTGTATATAAAATTTGTAAAATACATTTGTTATTTAATCCAAATAAAATATGGGTAATTTATCTTATAAAATGCCTGTACATATACTTGTTTATAAAAATCAGAAAATCCATAAAAACATAAAGTTCCAAAATTGATAAAAATTACAAAAGCTTTAAAATCCATAAAAATGAGTAAAATTCAGAAAATGTACTTCACAAAAATATTGTTGCATTTGCATTCACATTTTTCAGTAAGTTTGATTTCTAGAACTAAAGATTGGGAATAGTCTAAAGGATAGAGCTTGATTATGGCCTTAAACTTTCATTGTAAGGAGCCTAGTTAGGAACTGGAATTTAGACTCTTCAAGTATTTGACTTAAATCTTTGGGTTTCATAAGATCATATTTGGGAAATCAACTCATATTTTCCTAAGTAGAACACTTGGTATCATCCGTATAACTCTTCATCTATGAACCAATTTTGGACACATGCACTTTGCACTTAGCTCGACTTGCATGGGAATGCAAAGGGCAATCCATCTTTGTAGTATGTTTCTATCCTTGTCTTTACAACATTGACGTCTAAAGATGGGAGAGATTGGGTTGCGATAGTCGCTTCGGATGAGGGAAGGATCTGCTGACACAATTTTTCTAAGACCTCAAAAAAGGGACAGAACAAAAGATGCTATATCCGTTGAGGCATAAAAAGATGAATGCAGTGCAAGAAAATATAAAGCCAAATCAAAGAAGAATCCACCAAATACAAATATGACCACAATGGTCCAAGCTTCGACAAAAAATGGCTGCACATCTTAGTGGAGACTTAGCTACACTGGCTAGGTTTCACAAGGAGATGCGTCTACACTGGTCGCACTCCAGTTCTTTTCTCATTCTTCTATTTTCTCTCTATATTCGATTGTGGAGATAGCACGAACTGACCTCAGAAGGGAATACCTCCCTCCTCGAGGAAAGAGAGTTGGATGAGGAATCAATGGAAGTGTATAGCTAGGATGGGTGGTTTCTTCGCTTCTTTAAGCAGGAAGAGCTAAAACAATTCACACACAGTACAAATTGAATTCAAGGCTGATGGAGTTAGTGATATGGATAAGTGGATCTGAGCTGGTAGTTGAGGAGAAACTAAATAAGGATTTGTGGAACTTGAGGATTGTTGAGATTAAAATCCTAATCCTAGTTAAGGCTTCGACAAAATGCTTGTTTTAGGCTCGACCAAGCTCTGTCCTTTGTCTGTTCTCATGAAATGGTTTAGGAAAACAAATTCATTCCAACTTTCTTTATTATTCCCTTATTTTTCAAATAAGTGTTTGTTAAGGGACTAGCAAAGTTGAAGTATATGGGGTTGATGAATCCATGATTCATTAACATTTATGTCTCATTTTGTCTTAAAACCCTTAACAAATACATCTGAATATCTATTAATTCCTATCTTTTATCAAAACCTTTTTCATGAATAAAAATGCACTTTTATGCATAAAAAACATGTAAATAAATAAACAAATAAAAATAAAGAAAAGAAAAGGAGGCGGATTGTAAATATGTATATATGAACAATATGACTTAGACAATATAAATATATCTGCAAGATATATTTATATAACCTAATCCCCGAGACCAAGTCAACATGGATTGGTCGACAAACAAATAAGTAGGGGGAGATAAGAAAAGAAAATCATAAAAATAATTAAAGATACACTCCACACATTCTTCATTATTTATCAAATAAATATCAAATCTTCATTAACTTAATTAATTCATATATGTATATTTTTCACCAAACTCTTTTCTTAATTATTTCTAAAAATGTATATAAAAATATAAAAATAAGTTAAAAAATATTATCTTGTATATATATATATCAAGAAATCCAACTTTTAAATTGTTAAATTCTCAACTTCTGAACATCACAACTTTTTCATATGAACTCCAATCTCACTCTACTCCCTTTAAAGTTTGTAAAATAATATTATGTAATTAATGGAGGTAATTTCATTAAAATCAGAGTCCGTTTGCAAAAAGTCAGTTTTGGGACATAATGACACCAGGGTTTCTGGCCTATTTATTTTATTTAGAACACATTATTTACAATTTTATTAATTTTATAATTTTCAATTATTTTAGTGATCTTGTACTTAACCATGATTTATTTCAGAATTTTTGGAGCTTATTTATTATTTTAATAAAATCCAAATCCCTAAGTTATAGATGAAATTGAACTACATAATTTATACCCGTATTTATTAATATATCTAAACATTAAAATCCACAAAAATTCATAAAGACTTTATTTATTTTTTTAATAATTAAGAAAATATAAAATTGATAAGTAATTATTTATTTATTGAATTAAAAATCCAAACCTACTTAAAAAGTATTATTTATACCTATTTATTAATATAATATTTATATTTCGTACAATATTTTTTAGGGATATTTACACCCATAACCCTGAGTAGTTTCGTAATTACCCCAGAAACCCTCGATAAACACGAATTACATCGAAGACACTGAATAATTGCTCCGTTTTACACACATAACCTTCCGTTAGTTTGGTTCATTAACTCAACCATATGGCTGAGTTAATCTAACCCATTCGCAATCTAACGGTGGGGATTACCAAAAATAAAAATAAAAATAAGAAAAGAAGAGAAGGTGGGTGACGAGGAAGAGAAGACTTCCATCATCTAGGCAGGCGGAGATAAGGGCGGCGACGGGGTTGGCAGTCGGAACTTGCATGCGGTGCTCCCAGGGGCGTGTAGGCGGAGGCTCCACTTGGGGGAGGTTGCGGGCTCCAAATAGGGAGGGGACCTGGGGTTTGGCCATGGGCTTACGAACTGGGAAGGGATGTGCAGGCAGACGGCAACGGGGAGGGTGTGCAGGCGGAGGTTTCATGCAGGTGGAGACGCGGAGGGGGAGGGTGGGTAGGTCGGGGGGGGGGGGGGAGGGTGGGTCGTGCGGGCGGAGACCGGGGGGAGGGGGTTTCGTGCGGGGAGGAGACAGGGATTGGGTGGATTCGTGCAGGCTGAGGGGGAGTGGGTGGGTTGCGCAGGCGGAGGGGGGGTGGGCGGGTCGTGCAGGCAGAGACGGGGGGAGGGGGTTTCGTACGGGCGGAGACGGGGGTTGGAGACCGGGGGAGAGGGGTTTTTGTGCGGGGGGGGGGGGGAGACGGGGGTTGGGTGGGTTCGTGCAGAGGGGGTTCATGCAGACGGAGATCGTGCGAGCTTGCGGGCTCCGAAACAGGCGGAGATGGCAGGGGGGAGGGCTTGAAGGCTGAGATGACTCCCTTGCCGATTGGGAAGCTTCGACCTGGGGGGAGGGGGGCACCGACTTGCGAGGGCGATTGCTGGAGAAGGTCAGGTCCCTTGTCGACTGGGGGTGGCAGGGGAGGCGTCGAGGAGGGGGTGGTCGGAGGGATCAAACGGGGAAGGAGGAGGAAGGGATGAAAATTTAAAAGGTGTAAAATATAAAATGTCTTTTGATACAGAATGGCATCATTTTATAAATATGATGTATTTTAAAGGGTAAAATTGTCAAAATATAACTTTTTCCGTTAAAGTTAACGGAGAACTAGGATGGAACTTGACACAGGGTTATGTCATGTAAAGGTTAAACATTATTCAGGGTCTTCGGTGTAATTCGTGTTTGTCTAGGGTTTTTGGGGTAATTACGAAACTACTCAGGGTTATGGGTGTAAATATCCCAATTTATTATTTATCAAAATTTATTATACCATAATTTATATAATTTAATTATCTCTATTTTTTGTTTTTATACCTATAAAATCATGTCATTTATTATTAATTATATAATTTATATTGTATTTATTACATATGGCCAACAAGGTGCTGGCACATGTTAGCACCTAGTTCTTCTTCTTCAAGAACTCTCAGTTGGAGTGTTCTACCGGCCTAACTTTATCAAATTTTCCCGCTAACTCATAATCTCTTCACTCGATCCTAACCTCTATTTTCTTCTCCTAACTACCCTAATCCATGCCTACCATTAGATCTACCCAAATCTCCTTCCATTTCACCTATAAAAGTCCCTAAAGTTGCCTCGTCATAGCTAACTCACTCCTAACTAACCTTGTTCCAGCATAGCTTGGTCGAATCCTCCACTTCCCCTCCTTTCTCCGACCACCTTTGGTGGTGACAACACCCGAGTGTCGCCCCATGTGGAAGAAGGACCATCGGAAGGGAGGTTCCAAGGCTCCGCCGCCTTACATCGCAGCCACTGCACCGCGTGGAGCTCCGGGAAGGCCGCCCCGTCGAGCGAAGAACTGTAGAGTCATACACTCTACAATTCCCAGGTAACTAATCCATCTTCTACTAATTTTTTCTTGATATTCGTGTATCAATTAGTGCCTTTAATCACATCATTAGGGACTCCAAACATCATAGTTAGATGCCACATCTTATAGTCCTCTAAAAATCATTTCGAATCAACCAAAGATCTTCCTCTTTCTGTCCACCTTCATTGTTTGCACTAATTCTGGAAACATTCTTTAACTTACAACTTCTAATCTTCTTGGCCAATTCAATTGTAAGATCGAGCATTCGAAACCTTTAATTGCAGGTCAATCTTTCATCTGGAGCATAACCATATCATCTAGAGCTTCAAATATCAAAGCTATTCCAAATCAAAGAGGGTACTGCATCAACTTCCAGGACAACCGGATCGCTACCTTCATCGCCAATCATCCACCGCTTTCTACCACCTTTGGAGAAGCTCCACCGCAGGCGAGCTCAAGGGGTGAAGGAGTCACCCTTCTTGCCCTGCCGGAGGCCCAAGCGATGCATCATTCGTCGTAGAAAAATCGGAGATGGGGACATCATCACCACATGCACAGGACTTGATGAACTGCAAGAACACGCCAGAAGCTATAGGCTTCTGATACGTGGCATCAACCAACGCTCCAGATTACGTACCCGCTTTTAATATCAGCCGTTAGCTACAAAACGGTGTGAAAATTGCATCTTAAACCCAGCTGACTTCCAGAATTTCAGACGCGCTTTAGAGTTTTCCGGAATTACATTTAGGTCCCTGCATAGGGACCTAAATGTAATAAAACTTTGTTTTCTTTACATTCTAGTCCCTGATTAAGGACCTTACTGCAGAACTTTTAGTTTCTTTTCTTGCATTTATAACCTTGAGTTGTAGGGTAACTTTGGACCTCTTTGCGACCTTATTTTTCATCTTTTTTTCTAGGGTAGTTACACGACAACCCTAGTGAGGTTTTTGTAGTATTTCTCGTGTATTTTCATCACATTGTTGTCATGTTTTGATTCATCGCATTTTGATTCCGTCTCGAGTTTGTTTTGAGTGCCTTTCTTGAGCCAGTTGCTCGAGCGACCTATCTACTATATAGTATCACCTATATCCTACATATTTTTTCACATACTTTATTATAGATAAATCGTTTGAAAAATATCACTTTGAAAAATAAATAAAAATTGAAAAAGATAAAATCAAATAAAAATTTAAAAATAAAAAACTGATAAAAAGAATTTCTCACTTTCTCACTTCTGTCGAGAAGAAATAAAAAATCACAAGAAAACCATTTCCCTCAAAAATCGAAATATTTCTATTCCGCCTCCTTGAGTTCGACCCAGGTACACTTACCTGGTTAAATAAAATAGTGTAAGATAAAATAGGAGAGAAGCTGTTTTCTCCCTTCACTTCTCTCTCTCTCCCCTATTTTATCAATTTCCTTGTTTGATACACGCGAATCTTTATTTGTAGTTTTCTACACCGATACCTTTCTTAACCACAGTCAGGTCCGTGTTATCATAGTTGAAAGTCACTATTCAATCATCGGGTGAAATTTAATTGAATCCTTGTATTCTTGGACCTTCTTTAATCATATAAGACACTTATGCACTCATGTCAACAAACCAAGAGGACAACATTATATACTCACTCACACTACATTCTAGTCTTTATTGAGTTTTTTCTTACATTAAGAAAAAAATCTAGAAAGCAACTCTCTTATCTTCGCATTTTTACGCTCTTTCAAGATTTGCTTAAAAGTAGATTTCACCGAAAGGACCTTCCTCCCAAAACCCAGGGTGAGATTACAGAGTTTGAAGTTTTCTCCACAAATGTTTTTTTTCTTACATAGAAGATAAATTATTGTAAGTTTTGTAAATGATTTTGATTACATCAGAAATATTTTATATAATGAGTGTTGGTAAGCCTTAGTAGGCCAAGATCGAACACAAGAAGTAACCCTTTGTGTAGGGTGGCCCTATATAAATGAATATGCATTGTGGATTGCTTGTATGGTTATTTATTCTTTCTCTAAGCTATTTGTTTTAAATTGGTCATAATTTCTCTTTAGTATTTCTCACCCCATTTAGTTATCGTCATTTGATATCAGAGCATCCATGTTTGGTGATTTTGATGTTCCTACAGTACACCAACAACAATGAGCTCAAGTGATGTTAATAACCACATTGAAGGACAGTAAACCAACTTCCTATCCTACTTTCATGATGCATTATAAAATCACTAGCAAAAGAATTGAGATATCTATATGACATCATATATATAGTAGAACTTTTGTTTTAAAATATTATAGAATAAGAATTCAAGATTCCTAAAATCAACAAAGAGCTGGGAGATTACTACTCCTAATGAGAAAGTAATAGACAAAAATGATTAGGCAATGAATACTATATATTGTGCTTATCAACTAATGAAATCAGTAAGGGTTCTCAATTTGAGATGGTATATGTGGAAATGTTTCTAGGTTACATATGAAGGGACATACTAAGTAAAGAATCAAAGTCGGAGCTCTCAAGAATGAATTCAAAATCTTCAAGATGAAGCCGAATGAATTAATCAAGGATTTGAGTATATGATTGACAAACATAGTAAATCCACTCAAAGGCATTGTCAAGGAATACTTAATCAAGGATAATGTTGAAAAGTTTATGGGAGCCTTCACAAAGTAATGGCGGTCAAAGATCATAGTTATCAAAGAAACTAAAGATCTTATCAAGCTTACCCTCAAAGAATAGATCAAAATCTCATGGAACATAAAGTAAGCCTTGAGAAAAATAAAAGAAGAAGATGTTAAGGAAGAATCAAAGAAAGGTAAAGCTCTCACCTTTAAAGAAAATTCTCTTGACACCGCGATAATAACAGAAGATGCTGAACAATGCATTAATCTCTCGATAATATTGCAAATTTGTCAAGAAATGAGATACCCACAGAGTACTTTTTTTCAAAATAACATCGAACATGTTATTTGCTACAACTGGAAAAATAAGGGACACATGACAAGACAATGTTCACTCTACCTAGGAAAATATAGAACATACGAAGGTCGATCTCCATCCCCTATGAGTGAGCGATCGCCCCCTCTAATAAGAGGGGATGGTCAGCAACCCATCCCCATAGGGCACGTCGCATTTGACATATGGGACAATATTTACAAACATCCCTTTAAGACATCTTAAGGGATGATCGAAATCGTCCGCTTTGATGAAAACATAGACAGGATGGTCGGGACACCATCTGACAAACATGGATGACGATCACGTCCATCATATATTGGTTACCATAGGGGACGGTCACGACTAGCCTATTTAATTCAATATCAGATGACGGTTGCGACTGTCCCCTAAGTTGTAGATGATCGTCTTTGGAGCTTGTTGCTTACGAAATGCTTAGTAGGGGACAATCGCAACCGTCCTTCTAGGTTGGGTCAGAGCAGATGGTCCCAACCATCTCAAGTACTTTATTGGTCTATCCCCTCTGATCTAAAACTATCTTCTGGGATGTCTATTGTAGTCAGAGGGGATGGTCCTGACCGTTCCCTGACCCTCTAATTCTGTGCTGCAAAAAAAATTGTGCACCTTCCGATATGATCTTCACTCTATATTGCATACCACTTTAACCTGAATCATTAAGTACATGTATCAATACCGACTCTTCATCATATAGACATGAATCAAGAGAAAACTAAATACATTCATTTCATATACAAGATGACGAGAAATGTTCTGAAACAAGTAATAATACGAATTTCAAATTAAACTACTCTACCTTAACTTGTTCAATCTATTTAAAAAACAAACTGAATACTCTACGTTAGATTGTCCAAACTAGTTATACAATGTACTAAATCGTTCTACTAATTAGAACAATAAAATAAAACATGAGATAACATTATCCGTTGTCATGTCCTCATCCTCATCTTCATCTTCTTCTCCATCATCTTCGCCTAGCCTCTCGATTTGATTACTTGGTTGGGTAAGTTGAATAGTCAAAACTCCAACTTGATGTTCTTGCATGAAAGCATTAAAAATCGCCATTCGTTAGCACAAATCTTAATTTCACTGTTTATGCTAGTCACTTGACTCTCTAAATCCCTCTCCCGTTGTATCTTTTTAGAGGAAGATGGGCTGCTCCCTACTTCATACCAATTACGAAGGGTATCTCTACGACCACCACAATGTATTTGTCCATGATCCTTTGGCCCAGTCGCTTGGAGGAAGGCCATATCAGGAGTAAGAGGTGTCTGACTCGTACATGTGTTGTCTAGAAAGCTAGTGGTTGAGAGTCTGATCATCTCCTCCTAAAATATTTTTCAAGTTAAATTAAATAAATTATTTAAATTAATACAACAAATGTAAAATTATTATTAAGTTCTTACATGCTTAGACCATAGGCAAGATCTACCTCGTGAATTTCCCCACCTACATCTCATCTCTTGGATTTATTAAAAACTTCCATTCGAATAGGCTCACGATTGTTCTTTATCTCCTAAAGAAAATAAATCAGAAATACACTATAAGTTTAAGATAGAGTAATGGGTAGCTATAAAATATAAGGTATAGACTAAACTTCTTATAAAGTCATCGTTAAGCTGATTTGTATTCTTTCTACCCATTCTATGGGTAGACTTGTATTATTTCTTTTGATGTTCAACATTTCTCTTTGAGATACTTATAAGAAGAAAATAAAATCATACAATATATTTCCATTTTTTAGATAAACACATTTCATATTGCATGCTCTTCTCCCATCCATATGTATATCATTGCCCTCCAATGTTCAGTAGGTATAGTATGAGGACACTTCTTCAAAAGTGTCTCCAATGGAAGCTACATGTCGAAGTACTAGAAATAATTAAATCAATTACATATATTTCATCAATGATAAAAAAATTGAGATATCAATATATAATTCATTTACCCGGGCCTTCAAATGAACCTAATATTTGTGCAGCAATTATACACCATGTCTTAGGATCGAAGCGCCATAGCTGGGTCTCGAACCCAAGAAAAGCTATCCTGAATGACAGTGAATATAAAATAAACAAATGTACATTAAGACTACAATAGTAAAAAATAAAAGTTTTAATTACCTTTAAATCATTAAGTATGGAGTACTTGATCGGCTACTCAACTAATGCTAATCTATCATGTGTTTGGGAATTTGCACTCTACGAACATGTCCCAGATAACTCTGAAACATAGTGGAATTCTCCCCCTCTGTGTCATCCCCAACAATCCTCACCCGTAGGGTCTTACCAAGACGCAAACGATCCAAATTACGTCACTTTGATGGACCCCTACATCTAGCTTAGTGATGAATCCATGAATCACATTTTTTGTTCTTTTGTTTCAACCAAATTCCTATGCAAAATATCTGTAAATAATTATCAAGTACAATAAATTAGCATTGTGCAGACATTTGTTTAATATTGTGTAATTAACATTCTTTTTTACCAAAATAAAAGAATAAAAAAGAAAAGAAAAATAATAAAAAAGAACTATTTATGCAATAAATGCGGGCTGACCCGAACCTCGAGAGAAGGCCAAATATTGGTCTAATCGACAAGGAATAAAGTAGGGAGAGATAGAGTCTTCATCCATTGTATATATATTCATAACTACTCATCTTGTATATATCCTTCACCTCTTTTATTTCTAAGAAAAACCATTTCAAAATAATTCAATTTTCTTAATAAAATTTGTAAATAAAAGTGTGAATAAAAATAATAAAAATACGTGCAAAATAAGAATATACACAAACATACAATACCTATATTTATTTATTTCTTTTGTATATATTTTGTATTTTTGACACTTGTATATATATTTCTCATAATTATATAAAAATTGAAATAAAACCCATAAGACACAAATAAAATTAAAAATAAAATACCCTTTCCATTGTACAAATTACCAAACATGTATATATTGTACATAAGATATATTTGTTAACACCTATAATTAATTTGGAAAAATCCAAAAAAATGTTTATACACTTCGAGATATTTGTAAATAAAATATAAAATTTATGTCTTTTTCAAAAATAATAAAAGAAAAATACATGTATATAGTATATATATATTATACCTATACATAATACCATATATGTATATACCACATATATTTATTATTAAAAATAATTAAAAATCGTAGAAAACTAGTTTATAAAATAACGAATTTGATGCTATAACTTTTTATTTTAAATTTATTTACTATTATTTATTTATTTTTCGTTGGTTTTCTAAATTCCTGAATTCTAATTGATGGACCCGTGTATATTGACCTGAGTCAACCCCCATTCTACAGATTCGATTTGGGCCATCTCTTCGCTGGACCCAATTTCTCGCAATTTTCCGCCCGAGTCCCACCTCCCCTGACCTTAGATTGCAGACCTGATTCTTCATTGATGATATGTGATCTTTACGAATCCCTAGGAAGGGTCGGATACTCTTCGGTTTCACACATTCTTCCGATCTTTGTAGATCCCCTAGGACCATATAGAACATCTTCTTCGGCATCCACTGTAGAGCAACTCATCCTTCATGCCTCCTCTCTTCCATTTGCATCCTTAGGATAGTGACAACATTCCATAGCTTGCTTTTGGAATTGGATTGGTGCTGGGTTGCATGCAACTCATGCGTAGCTAAAGAAACTCCGTCGCGTTCAACTTCCTCCGCCTTTTGCATCGAGGTCGAGGCCAAGACCTCGCTTCCACTTTGCCTTGCTTTGCCGATCATCCCGGTAGCCTCATGTATCTCCCTCTCCTTTCCATTTTGTCATTTCACCTCGATTTCTCCCATAATTCATTGACCACTATCTTGGCTCTGTCCTTCACCTTGGAGCCCCATCTCATCCATCTAGCCGTTTCGATCGACACCCCGTTTCACCCCCATCCTTCGTACACACCTTGATCATCTTGAACCTCGCTCATCAGAGCGAGATCAAGCCCTGACATCCATCAATCACCCTATGATTCTTGTGTTTTCAACTGCCAATAACTCTTGCTGAGGCGTCACCCTCGAGCACAGTCTACTCATGCAGGTCCAAGAACATATGGGGAGGTGATTCAGACCTCAACGGACACAACGGAGCACCTCCAAGTGTTAGACCTCCATCTTACCCATCCAGTCATTCTTCATCCCATCAGAGTGCTCCACCATACGTGCATCCCTTCTAGTGACATGCTGAGCCTCTCGACAAGTCGATCAGAGCCAAGGAGTGCATGATATACCCGATCGAAGTTCTGCATACACCATCTTTTGCTGGTTCATCTTGAGGCTCAACACCGTCAGATTGAGACCTCTTCTACCAGAATCGACCTGGACTTTCCATCCATGCCCTTTTTTATGATGTGAGATCTGATTTCCAAGCGCATCTGACACGTATGCTCGCTTACCGTTCGAGCTATCAGATCCACTCAACAACGGTCGATCAAAACCATACACCTGCGTCACGTCCCTAACCATTAGATCTTTCTCAGAGGTGCATCAAAGTTGCCAGAGACGTCGTGCTCCACGCACGCCTGCTAGGGGGCCCGCGGAGCGAGGGAGGTTATCTTTAGAGAACCGATGCACCTGAGCGAGGCGGAGGCCGGTCGTTCGACATCGACCGACAAGAGAGAGCATCCCAGGAGGAACAGGAGGAGGAGGAGATAGTTATAGATTTTAGCTTCATTTGAGTATTATTATTTATGCATAGACTTGTAATAACTCTCAGAAACTTTGGACACTCTTATTCGCTGTCTGTTTCACCGAGTGCCGGTGCACTCGGGGGACCTCACCGGATTTTCTCCACGTTTTTCATCGACTTTGTTTTATTTTGTTTTTTGTATGTGAGCCCAAGACTCTGTCTTTTATTTGGTTGAGCCATGTAGTTATTAGGTCCAAATACCTAATAGAATATATGTTCCTATAAAATCGATTGGACTTAGTCAAATAAATAAATTGTTAATGATTTAGATTTGAAACTACGTGCCATGAGAGGTCGCATACAGTGCTAGCAGGACACGTTGTGACGGGCACCGAGCGACCTCCAAGATCGGACTTTGGTGTTGTTTTTGGATAGTTAGCACATTGTTCTTCCCGTAATAGAAGTTATTGTTTAAGTCTGTTTCTCTGTACATCATATAGATAGTTTATTTTCTGTCTTTAAATTTATGCGCGGATCATATTGCATGTAGACTACTAGAGCAAGGTACACCTTCTATCTCGTGCATGCATTATTGATTTCATCACACATCAGCTTTTCCATCTTCCCCTATATTTTCTTGGACTTAAGAATAAAAGGAAATAAAATTTTTTGTTAGATGTGTCCTTATTAAAAAAATGATAAAAAAGTGATAACCTAATAAAATCATGTCTGCTAAATAAACTCGACCCTAAAAAAAACGTAAAGATCACATCCATTGCTTTGGGGAGAGCAACCCCTAATTGCTTGAATTTACTAGCAGAGTGAGTGAGAAACAAACACTAACATAAAGCGAAGCCAGGATTCTCTTTTCGACTATTGAATCTATAAAAATGATTAGCTACTTCTCAATGAGGGAATATAGATAGCCGGTAAATGATTTGTATTTCCTTAGAAAAGTGGGTGTTTTAAAGGACATTGTGTATGTCTTCATCCTTAAGTAACGAGTAGCCGATTAACGGTCCGTACTTACATCTATACTGCTTGAAAGTTGGTGCATCTAGTCATAAGAATTCGGGTTAGTCTTTTGGGAAATACATGCACCTAACAGCTCGCTATTCTGTTCTAAGATGGTAGTATCACTAAACTCTAAAACAGAAAAGATTAACGATCGAGCTTTTACGGTCATCATTATGTTGAGTTGATGAATTGGGGTTTTGATTTCTCATCATCGTTTTCAGTCCAAATATAATCTTCACTAATACCCACATCACAATGATGGGCATGTGGTCTCATAGGGTACCTTTGGTGGCATCGCTTCACAGCACACTTGTCCATTCATCTAGGGAGATTCGTGAGAGCTCAGACCCACTCTCAGAGCCCTAGTATTCCACATCCTTTTTCTTCGACCTTCCACAACCATCATCTGAGGTACAACATCTAGAGATATAAAAGCAGATATTTGTAGACTTGGTTACACTTGAGGTCCGCTCTTTTTCCTTTTCAGAGTATGACGAAATGGCCCAAAAGTGGAGAGACAATAAGCAATCGGATATTCACGATGTATTTGATCAGTCGACGATCAATAACACCCTCCTGGCATCCCTAGAGGAGGTGCAATGATAGATCCATGACCAAGGATTGCTCATGATAGAGGTGAGGTGAGAGTTGACTCAGATGCGACATGGGTGAGCAGATGCAAGAGATAACATACCTGATGGTGGAGAGATTCCTTGACATGAGTACCGAGCGGATGACAAACACCAGGAGGAGGCTCGCGATCCACAAAGGCATTTGTGCACCATGAGAGTGTTGCACAACCCAGGTACAACTTTCACCCATAGGTGGATTCAATCGCTAACCATTCTTGATGATTTTGAGCTACGACCCCAAATGATTCAGTTGTTGCCCAAGTTCCATGGGCACACCACCAAGATGCCCCATCTACATCTCCATGAGTTTGAGATGATCCGCATCATAGTCCAAGATAGATTGGTGGGTGAGGACATGACCAAGCTAATAGCCTTCCCATTCTCCTTGGTTGACAGAGCAACATATCGGTTGAAGAACTTGGGGATGGTTGTCACCACTTGGGAGCAATTGAGGATCGAGTACCTGAACAAGTACTATCCACTCGGTCAGACAAATGCAACACGAGCCATGATCAACAATTTCACCATGATTCCAAATGAGAAATTCCATGAGGCTTGAGATCGTTTTATAGATCTCATTGATAGGTGTCCACATCACGACATCAACAAGCCCAACTTAGTCTAGAGTTTCTTTTGTGGGCTGACACCTGAGCTGTAGGGGCTAACCAATGCCTCTTGTGGAGGGTCCTATTTTTCCAAGGACGAGGACCAAGTCTGGGCCATCTATGAGGAGATGGATGAAAACTACACTGTGATGACCCATGCCTGTGTCTACACTCATGGGAAGCCCCCTAGGCATTATCTCACCATAGAGTTGCACGCATTGAGGTAGGTCCATCTTCATCTTCTATAGCCGCAACATTAGAACAGTCATCAGCTACAGACATGAACATCATTAGCCAGAAGTTGGATCGCATGGAGATTACAGTGAAAAAGAAGTGTCAAGGCCTAGACAAAGCTCAACATGACTGACTAGTTGTACTAGACTTTGAGTGACCTCAAGACACAGATCGCATGCCTCTTAGAGGTACATACGGCTTCACAGCACAGTCTAGGTCACATGCTGATCAAGGGAGCCAATCGTCACAACCGTCTGCCTCATACAGACAGGTTAATCATATTCAGGCGAAGCACATTCAGCCGACCACCCAGTACCAGTTGCCACCACCACCTACACCAGACACACAGATGGTGGTCTATGAGAGTGATCAACCATTAGCATCCCTCCCTTCACCTTGGTATGAGCAAATAGAGCCGTTGATGGAAATCAATGGGATTTAGTATGGCCAGTACCAGCAACAGCCTGGTATCCACGTGATCACCTAGATTTCAAAAGGTCCGCTGGAGGTGCTCGGTCCCAACAGCAGCCTCCGGCAAAGTCAGGGAAGGGTAGGGTACCCAGCAACAACAGCCTTAGTAGTCCCAGCACACCGTTCCTCGACCCCATTACCGGGGTTAACAATGGAGGCAACAACAACCTCATTCTTAGTTTCATCAGCCTCCCCCTCACTCTTACCACCAACAGCAATATGTCCAGCCTCAACACTTTCAAAGAGACAACCCATCTGGTTCTAACGCACCCTAGTATGAGAACCCATATTTAGAGGATCTCACCCATATGCTTATAGAGCAGAAGACTACTTTCAAGCAAGAGATGGATAAGTTCAGGCAAAAGATGAGAGAGATCATTAAGGGCTAGTCCTCCATACCTGCACAGATCGAGTCCAACTCGAATAATCTGAAGAGAAAGTCTGAGCTAGTACAATATACAGTCTGACACTCCTAGTGAGATATTTGATGACATGAATTATTTATTTGATGTCGATTTTGTGATACTTAGCAACGGTAGGAAGCCAGTCGGCAACGACTCATCTAGGTGACATCCAGATGCAGACTCCAGAGTGCCAGATGAGCGAGATAGAAGTGCTGATGCTGCAAATCTTGATGTTGATGGTGGTGCTAATGCCACCCATTTTGAGGATGATCCATCGACGATGCTGATGCCGTCCCTTGTCTAGATGCTGCATATGGTGGTGCGAATGCCACAAGCATTCCATATGACAGGCTTGAGCGTGGTGCTGATACTGCAACTTCAGATGTTGTCTGTGGTACTGATTCCACCAAGAGTCTATGTACAGATACTCTAGTTGTTTTGACTACTACTCCTGTACCATAGGATGATGTTCTTAGAAAAAAACAAAAAAATATTTTTTTTGAAAAACAAAAACATGAATAAAGGAAAGATTTCTGTATCTTCTCATGGTCCATCTGTTGTGATTGATGATGATTATATGGATTCCAACCATTTGCATACTTAGAGACCTTCTCCTACTCCCGACTCTCTAGTTCATAAGGAGGTCCCTCTACCCCCTTTCCTCAAGCACTCTACCTAGGGAAGGGCAAAAAAATAGAAAATCCCAAAAAGAGGCAGCAGATAGTGTTTAATCAACAGATGATAAACATATTTCATATCCAACCGACTCTTCAAAAGGCATCAGAGCACATCCCTCTCTTCTAGAATAACCTTAGAGAGAAGACCATAATCTGTAGGAAGAATAGATGCGACCACAATGCACAGACTCATGTGCTCACCCGTGCCACGTGCTTCGCTATTCAGAGCCGATTGCCAGCCAAGAGACCAGATGCATGGGCTCCATATGTCAGATGCCACATTCATGAGAAGCGGTTCGATCGTACTATATTAGACAACGTTCTTCGATTAACCTTCTTCGGACACCCTTATTTGTCTGTTTCGAGTTTGTCCCTCTACAAAAGAGCATGACAGTACTTGAGTTGCAAATAGATCTATTAAGAGGCCGAAGGGGTTACTGAAGGATGTTGTCGTCACCATTCAAGGCTTGAAATTCCTCGTGAACTTTATTGTGTTGGACATGGAGATCCCTGAATGCGTGACCAATACCCCCATCATATTAGACTGACCTTTCCTGGCAATATCAAAGGTTATGACTGATCATGATAGTGGGAAGGTATACTTTCGCGTCGAGGGTGAGAGTATACAAATAAAGATGATTGAGGACATGATAGCTAGAGATTTAGCTAGCTCAGAGAAGGGATCAGAGCAGATGACAGATTCAGAGCCAAACATCTACCATGAATGTGAATTTGTGATTACTGGATCAAGAGGGAAAACTCCTTATGTAAATGCTGCTGTATATAATATTTCAAAAAAAGCAAAAAGCAAAAAACTCCAAAAAGTGGACAAGCCTGATTGAAAATAAAATGTTTGTTGGAGTGTATATATTTGTATAATAAATAAGAAAGCTTTAGCTTCAAAGTCATATCGTGTGAGCCTGCAGCTGGATGACTTGACTACACTGGTCATGCATCCCTGGATAGGCAACTGTATTGGCTACCATCCAATCTTCTCTTCACCCCCTCCTCGTGTACTGGTTGTCACTTGAACTTAGAAGGGAATACCCCGCTCCTCGAGGAAGGAGTTACTGGATTGGGGAATCATTGGGTTGTCATGCTGGCGAAGTCAGTCTCTTTTTCATTTTAGGTGAGGGGATCCACTACCACACACACTGTACAAGTGAGATTCATAGTCATTAGGGTTTGCGTATGAGTTGAAATATTCTGACATGGCTATTGAGAAGACTTGAGCAGAGTTTTGGTATTCTCAAAGTTGTGTTTCAAATCCGATTCCCAATAAGATTCCAATCGTTAAAATTTCAAAGGTCCGACTTAAGTCCAAGCTTTGATTTTGTGAAGACAAGTTTAAACGTCAACCTTAATCCACTTTCTTACTTTTTTTATTTTCTTTCTTTTTATTTTCTGCACTTATTACATAAGTGTTTGCTAGGGACTAGCAAAGGTAAGAATAGGGTGTGATAATCTCCATTTCATCACCTTTATTGTATCATTTTGGCTTTAAAAACCCTAGCTAATGCACGTAAATTGCCCTAATTTGTACAAATTAACATTCATTCTTTGTTGTATAAATATTGTATAAAATTTTATTTTTAATGCCAAAATCATAGAATAAAGAAAAGAAAAGAAAAAGAATAGAATGTTAAAGGTATTTTATGACTCTAAACCCCGAGACCTAGGCATCTTGATAACTAGGTCGATAATAATAAAGTAGGGAGAGACAAGGGTCAGAAATCACCCATAAATCCCATTTTTTATTCATCATTTATTCATTTTGGGACCTATTTTATTTTTCAATTTTTATACTTCAAATAAAGAATTTTTGTATATGAAATTTGTAGATAGTAATATATAGAAAAATAATATACAATGTACTTTTTATACTCCAAATAAGATTCCAAAACCCCAACTTCCCAGACCCGTATCTACCAAATAAAAACTAAAAATATATCAAAATCACTTTAATCATATATAACTTTTAATAAGATATTTAATGAAGGTGGTTTCATATTTTTTGGAGTTAAGATGTGGAAGTTAGATTTGGACCCCTATTGTATAACGAATAAAACATTAATTTTATTTATTCTTTATTATTTTTATATTTATATATTTGTATAATTTTATAAATATTATTTATAATATATTTACATATAAAAACTAGAATAAAATCAAAACATTAAAATAAAATACCTAAATAAAATACATAGACAAAATACATATACTTATGCATATACAATAACTATACCTATTTATTTAAGTGTATATATTACATCAGAAAATATAATAAAAATGTATTTTCATATAAAAAAATAAGTTATTTTTTTATAAAATAAGAAAATAAAATAATAAAATCAAATACAAAATAAAAATAAAACATTTAATACATAGATAAATATACATATATAGGAAACCCTAAAAACTAACATAATAAAATACCTCGAAAAAATAAATAAAAATAATAATAAAATACTTTACAAAAATAATAAAGTTTTTTATTTTATAAATTAAAATTAATTAAATCATTTATTAATTATTATCGATTTTTCTAATAATTCCAGGTCTGCTTTTTTCTGGTTGGTCCATGTGGACCAACCAGATTTCATCCTTGGTTGACCACGATCAACTCTCTGACCGAGTTCCTAGGGGTGTCAGACTTAGGTTCTGACTCATTTTCTTCGATTTTCCCCGGAGGATTGTTTCATCCTCTCGGGTTGATATCTTCAGAGCTTTTTCTCCTCGATCGAAGGGCTTTCATGCACAACCACTTCCTCGAGAATTGGATCGTTGCTTCGATTGTTCCACTTCATTCTTTGGAGCCCGTCCGCCATCTTGTACATAACTCCTCATCCAAGATCCTTTTGATTTTGAATCCTCTTGGACATTCTTTGAATCTTCATCATATGCTCTGGATTGGGCCTCGTGACAAGAATGTTCTTCAACCAGTTGCAACGAGCTCAGACGGGGTCTTGGGCTGATTCCACACATCTCCGGCAGCCCCGCCGCCTCATGGTCTACATTCTTGGCCTCAACCAAGTTGAGATTTGTTTACTTTCTCTTTAGCTTACTTTTAGTCTTTAGGTTTATTTCTTGCGTGTTCTTTGCGTTTTAATCACGCGCATTAGCTATAGATAATAAATTCATAGTTTATCAGAGATTGACCTCCGACAAACTCCTCTGCCTATTTCTGACTGTGTATCGATAGGCTACCACCTTCATTCGCCTCCCATTCCGCTTCTCTCTGCCCAACCACCTCTCATTCACCTAGATATACTATGGATATGGAGAACAGTCTCCTCCACCGCCACACCATTGAAGACCTCTGTCCGACATCTCCCTTCTTCCATTTTACCCATTAGGACCCCTAGCCCCCATTGTTTTCTTTGCTGGATCTTCATGCAGGTGTTGGCAGGACAAAGGACTCCATTTGGCATCGATTGTTGTGTAAAGCAGGTACCTAGAGCTCTGACACTTTCCCGTGCTCGTGCGACTCCACAGAGCTCCGGAGGACCTTTGGAGGCCACCATTAGAAGTAGAGGAGACTTGGCTCTGCTTTTCTTTACCTCTCAGCTATCCAGGCGACGAGAGGAGCTCTTGAGAGCTGATCGAATATCGCCCTCGATGAGTTCTTGCTCGATTCTTCTTGAGCCCTTCGTTGTCGTCCGATCAGAACATCCACCCATTTTGCGTCTCCACCATCAGATCGTGCCCGTTGCCAACCATTGATCTCGGGCTCGAGATCTGATCTCCACCGTCTGCATGAACCTTCATCGCAACGTAGGAGGACGCCATACGTATAACTGAGTAGATCTCATCCGTCGATCCATGCAACGTTTGGATGTTTTGCACCTTCAACCCAACACATTTTTGTATTTAAAAATTAGTGCTTAATCATTCATCTACCATTCATAATTATTGTAATATGTGCATCAAGTCCCAAAACTATTTTTATTTGCAATCTAGTCCATGCCAAAGAGGCTCACGTGTCCTAACACGTGAGCTTGGCGATTTTGCGTTTGGACCCCTACAGATATTTGTATTTTGTTTTAGTCCAGTAAATATTTATTCGAGTACTATATTTTTGTAAATAATTGCAGTCTAGCCCTAGACTTTTATTTTAATTCCGTTTATTCCCCTGCTAGGCCATTGATTTATATGTGTTTGTTGTATTTATTTAAAATAGAAATTGTGCTCCAAAAATCACCAAAAATAGATGTAGGTTATTGATTGCAGATATTTTCACGCCATATTTTTATTTTGTAATTTAGGATTTTTAAATATTTATTAGAAATCATTTAAAGCACATTTGTTCCCTTAGAAAACCCATAAAAATTATAAAAATATTTTGAAAAATCCCCCAAATATGTTTTGTTTATTTAATTATTTTTAACATTTAGATCAAAAATCTATAAAAATAAAAAATAAAACTCTTTAATTGAAAACTCCATAATCTTGTATAAAAATCTATAAAATTCTTAAAAACTTCCAAAAGTATTATTTTTTGTTTTATAATTTTACGTATATTATATACATTAAAATCAAATTGAAGAATTTTGGACTTTTCTGCTATTTTAATCTTCATTTCAATTTTGAGTATTTCTTAAATCCCTGTTTTGGGGGTATTTTTACCTGAAAAAATATAAAAAATAGCAAAAATCACTAACCCCAAAAGTTTTTATTCATTGTATTTTAAGTATTTTGTTAGTTTTTATAATTGTATTTTCTATTATTGTATATAATCTTATATATATATCCTATATTATATCTTGAAAAAAGAAAATTAAAAATATGAAAATATAAAGGAAAATATAAAAATATAAAATCAAACAGAATACAAAAATATAAAATTAAATAAGATAAAAAATATAAAATAAAAAATTACATAAAAAATAACCAAGAATCAAACAATCATTTTTGTGCATTTAATTGCCCAATCTATCTTTTTCTGCTCGCTGTGTTCAACTTTCTACAGTACTTGCACTATATACATCTTTTGTACAATTAAATAAAATAAATTTTAGCTCCACACATTTATTTGCATTGATTTATTCATTATTGATTAATCAGAGTTTCTTGAGCGGTCAATACACCGACTGTAGTTTCTCCTCGTGAAACCATATGACCCTCGACAAATCCCATTTATCAAATGGCGTTGTTGCCAGGGAGCAACTGCGTATAGATTGGATTTATTTGATTGTGCTTTTTTGTCTCTTGTTTCTATAATTTTGCTTGATTTATTTTCTAATTTATTTAATATAATTGCTTATCTAATCACCTCTTCTTATTTTGCTTTGCTACGAGGTACCATGAATCGAGGGAGGCACTCTATTCGGAGCGCCTGCGTACCTACGTGAGGGTAATTTTTGGCCTAGCACCAAAGAAGACTTGGAGCAATTTTTGAAGACAAAATTTTATGCATTTATTTTGGCTATTTAATTGTAAACTCAAGAGAGAGAGAGATGCGCTTTATTGTAATAACTTGGACTCTCCGAACTTTCATATCTCACGAGGTCCAGTGCCCAAGGGATTTTTCCCTTAGGGGCCTCACCGACTTTGTCACGATTTCCTCCTTTTTTGATTTGTTTTTCGATTTTATTTTTCCTTATTTTGTGTGATTGAGCCCTAGTTGTAGGATTGCTTGACGATAAATTAAGGACAAACACCGAATATATTTGCATGCACATATAGTCTCGTTTGGACTTGGTAAAATTTTGATTGTTAATTATTTGGACTTGAGACTGCACGTCGAGAGAGGTCACATACAGTGCTTGCGCGACCCGTTGTGGCGAGCACCGAGTGACTTCTAAGACCAGACTTTGGTCTCTTTTCTAGATAGCTGACATTTTGTTCTTCACATTAATAGTATATCTTCATCTTGGGTGATTTCATCGGCTTGCATTTGCATATAGTATAGTTTTCAATTCTTCCTAACATCCTTGCATAAGGAGAGCTGGGGCAAGGTGAGCATTCCTCTTTAGCATACATCATCGTTTTCGCCTCGCATTGCTTTTCCGTCTCTTTCTCTGATTTTGATCAACTAGGATCTAAAAGGAATTGAATCCCCATTAGGTTCGTGCATTATCATTAAAAATCCAAAAAATGATAACAATAAAATTGGGACTGTTAGTATTACTTGACACTAAAATCGACTAAAAAGAAAAATCTTTGTCTTGGGGCGAATAATCCCCTCATTGTATTCATTTTACATTACTTGCGTGCACACTAAGGATTAGTGATCAAATCCTATAAGCCTTCGTAAGTGTTTATACAATTTTTGTGATTCTCACCTAACTCTAAAACATAGAAGATAAAAAGATCTAACTTTCATGGTCTTCATCGAGTTGAGTAGGCGAATTGAGGGGTGTTTCTGTTTTGTGTTTATTTATTTGTATCCTAGATCGTATCTACGCTTTTGGGCATTTTTCTCATATATTTGACTTGACATTATGCTCTCCTGATCATTTCCCTTTGTTTCGAGATGTCCACCTGGAGTGATTTTTGTCTGAATTTTACGGATCCCTCATACCCTCCAGCTTGTCCACATGCCTTTTTCCAGGAGGATTTTGCTCTTGACTTCTGTACATATCCGCCTAATCCATTATTTCAGGAATCAGATTTTGATTTTCTCCCATCATTACCACCATCATCACCTTTACATTTCGATAATCCATTTTCAAGACTACCTTGATCCGGAGTGTGATTTTTGCCCACACCCACCACCTTCATCTCACTCACCTGATCTTTAGATTTCGGAGTCACCTTTCATGATGTCCACACTTGAGACCTTCAGTCAATCAATGGAGCATATGAATTCGAGGATTGATGCTCTTACTATAAGAGCTAAAATGCTTCTCCCCTATTTGAGGATATGGATTTACTTGAGGATGATCACGAGAGCTTGCAATCGCCCAAAATACAAAAATGAGAAAAATGTAAAAATACAAAAAGATTCCGGGAGACACATTGTTGATTCATTTTGTGAGGAGATGCCCCACATGCCAGATTCTTTAACCACACACTCATTCACACCTTTTCCATCCTTGACCTTGAGGACGACACTGTATAGGCTGTTCTTAGTCATCCTTGTGTAGATGTTGATTATGTTATCCTCCCTTATATGGAGGAGATCTAAAAATTCAAAAAAAATTTGATTGAACCTGAAGTGGTGGTTGCTATTCATGATATCATTGATGCCACACTTTTCCAGGACATTTCTCATTTATCTACTCCTCAACCTAAGAAGAGAAAGCAAAGGAGCAAATCAGAGCGTCATATATTGACCATAGACACTACCCACGCCATCACCCACCATCCTTCTTCTGGGAAAGGGAACACTGCTACACCATTTATTAGATACACCATTTTTGACTTTTCATGTGATCATACTCTCCTTGATGGCAGTGATTCGGTTAGCATAATACCCTTCTCACTGGTACAATCACTTCACTCAGGGCCTCTCAAGAAAACCAGGATGATCGTTCAATTTGCTGATGGATTTATCAAGAGCCCAAAGGATATTCTAGAGAATACTGTCATTTGAATTTAGGGCATGAGATATATTGTCGATTTTGTCGTATCACCCATAGAGACCTTCATTGGGGAGCACTCTCCAATCATCCTGGGATGACCCTTTCTTGCCTCTGCAAGAATCTTTATTGATTATGAATCAAGAGAGATTCACTTCTGTCTTGATGAAGAAAGCGATGTGATCATCACTGCACCTACTGCCGACCAGAGACTTGCATCTGATGTGACCACGCATATCTTAGCTGACCTCGAGGACTATGATCTTGATGAGACTATCATAGACTTTTACTGCATGTTGGATTCTAGTGAGACCCGAGAATTCCTCTCCCAATAGGTAGACTCGGAAAGCATATACCATGGAGTTCCCTCTTTTGGTACTTGGTGATGTGTTGATGACATCCACGAGATTTACACGATTTACACCTTAGAGCAGAGGACAGACCTAGATAAGACTACTGAGGTCGAATTTGTTCTTATTGCTTTTATAAAGAAATTCATGCCTTTTGATGAGGATGATGATCCAATAAAGGGTTACCAGGCTGGACTTAATCTTACTTTTTTCGATGATGAGTTTGAGCCTTTTCATTTTGATATCTGTGAGACCACCCAGGACGGACGTGATTGCACTACTTCCACTGACCGGTTCGTTCCTGCACACTCTGAGACTGTTGAGGATACCTTCCTGGTCGATCCTGATTGGTTTGTGTTTAATGATGACCTCGATATCGACCTTCACCTTATCAGATCCATTCCTCAACAATTTCGCAAGAAGGTACACTTTATATCTTCTTGACCTTTGTACATCCACTCCTTTTGTATATTCGCTTTCGTTTACTTCTGTCCACCCATAGTTTCGCTCTCCACCCCATTTTCATGTGTGCCTAACTTAGGACATACTTTGTCCTAAGTATATGGGGTGGGGGGTGGTTGGATGAGCTGAGTGTTCATTCTTCATTTCATTTAATCATTTTGTTGTTGCCTATACGTAGGGCTCCTTTACCCTATGTATAGGAGGAGTGATGTGTACATCCTTTTCGATATCTTCTTCTATCTTCATCTATCTTTTCTTCTTTTCTTGTTTTCTTCTTTTCATTCTCAATTTTCTCTTTCTACCGAAATGGTGCCACCCACTTTTGTCAGTCTTCTATACTTAGGACGTACTTTGTCCTAAGTATTGGGGGTATGCACCCTGAGTTCTTTCATTCTTTGATCCCTTCCACTGTCTCCTCTTCTTGTTTATACTCAGGGATATCTTACCCTAGGTATAGGGGAGATAGTCCGAGTACGATCTGTTCATTCCACCTTGACCCTCCCTACCTCGTGTACAGTCTGTTATACTTAGGATTATTTGATGCTATGTACAAGGGGGATGGTCTACTTCTCATTCATTTCATTTCTCCTTCTTTTATTCTTTCCTCATTCATTATTCTTTAAGCTTTTCTATACTTAGTACAAGTTATATCTTATTTTTCTTTTTGATCCACGAGGACATAGATCAACCTAAGTATAAGGGGGTCATATATACTGCATATATACTTTAGCCATAACTCGTACTTTTGTATTTTTAACAATAATTATGGCTAAAACTCTACAAAATATTCTATACAAAATTCATCAAAATCACTTAATAAAAAGATATCAAATTCTTTTGTATATACTGATTAATAAATCAGGTAAAATATTTTTAGCAAAATGTTTGAAAAATAGTTTGAAAATCTTTTTGAAAAATCTTTTGATAACTATTTAGAAAATATTTTATAAATCATTTTCAACCTTTGTAAAAATGTTTGGTTTATAAAAATTTCTTTTCATTATGTGAAGTAAAATGTTTTGAAAACTTATTTGCAAATGTTTTTGAAAATGGTTGTAAAAATATTTGAAAATTTTATTTATACTATTTGAAAAATCTTTGCAAAATAGTTTTCAAATGCGTGTAAATGTTTGGAAAAATTATTTGTAAAAAATATTTTGGACTATAATTTTCAAAATTGGGTGTAAAATTGTCTTCAAATAAGTCCAAGGAATATATGCATCTTTCTAACAAAATTCTTTGTTAACTGCAAAAATATATCTATAAAAATAATCACATATCTCTTGTAAATTCTTAAAAACTCAACTCTTGTAAATAGTAAGATGGATCCCTGTGTAAATATTTATACATATTTTCTTAGCCAAAATCTTATGTTTTAAAAAATTACAAAAACATTTGCAAAATCGAAAATACCAAAAACTTTTGGAAAAATTCTTTTGAAAATTTGCATAAAAATTTGCAAAACTTTTTTCAAATATCCATAAAAATTTAAAAATGGAAATTGCATCACCAAAATGTTTTCATTGCATTGTACATAGCATTTGCATAGCATTCACATTGTTCAGATTGAGTTTGATAATTGAACAAGCCTAAGTAAATTCTGAAGATTGGAGCTTGGTTGGTCTTTAAATCTAGCTAATCACAGGAACCTTATAGGAGCTGAAATTGAGGTACTTCAGGTCTAGTTGACTTAATTCTTTGAGAATCGTGAGACTTGGTTCAATGTATTCTTGCCTGTCTAAGTAGAGTATTTCGGAGCACATGCACGACTCCTGTCAATAATTACCTAACTTGGACATCTGCACCTTTCACTTGGCTCAACTTAGTTGGAGTGGTGAGGGGATTGGATTTGCCAGTATGAGACACACATAAGTGGAAACATTTGTCCTCGTCTAGGGATGGAAGTAGGCCTCAATCCATCCAATAGTAGAGACTTCTAAAGACAGGAGAGTGTGTGTTGTAATAATGCTTCAAAAGAGGGATAGTCTACTGGCTCAAGGGGAAAAACTCCTTATGTAAATGCTGTTGTATATAGTATTTAAAAAAAAGTAAAAAGCAAGGAACTCCAAAGGATAAGCATATTTTATACTTTTTAAGAACTTGAGAGGAGATAAAATTTTCTATATTTTTAGTTCCTTTATAAATTTAGTTGTCATTAGTAACCATTTATTGTTTAATTTCAAAGAGATCCTCTTTTTCAAGTTCGCTAATATTACTTTTAAGACAATTAGTATAAAATAACAATTTTAAATTAGAAGTTTGTCATTTTGTAGTAAGTCATCCTTCTAATATTTATTTTTTAGTAGCTAGTGTTTTTCTTTCTTTCGTTTATAGACTCGTATTCCTTTTTCTTTTTCATGCGTTAGTATAATATTTCAATACATGCATCTAAAAGTTCAGTTCATTTATCTCAGTTTTATTCACCATGAAGTGAACTTGCATTTTTTATCATTTAGAGCTTCAAATTTCTCATCTTCACAGGTGTTTGAATCGTCACTTGTTGTTAGGAGTACTTTCTTCTTGAAGATATTTTTCTTCTTGACTTCTTTTGTTTCCACTTTATCTTCTTTTTGGAGTACTGTAGAAATATGTATTTTTCGATACGAGAATAGGCGATGGTCGGGAAACCACCATCTCCTTTGAAATATGTATATGATGGTCGTGCCTCCCATATGCCATCGCGAATCAGCCCATTCAATGGTTTTGGATATAAACTAGCCATCGTCTCGTGTAATTATTAAGAAGAAGTGATGGTCATTACCAACCATATCCTCTATACCCAACCTCTCTTTGGACGATTTTTAGGTGCTCGGGAACCTGAGGCTATGGTTTTGAACATCCCCTCCAAGTTTTTGTCAGTGTCACAGAAGCATCGACGATCGGTGGCTCCGATCAGAAGGGATGGTCATTAGTGATTGTCTCCTATGTGCCCAACTCCTCTTTGAACGATTTTTCGGGCGCTCATGAACCAGAGGCGACCGTTTCAATCGTCCCCTCCGCATTTCTATCAAAGTCACATAAACATTTGGTTTTCTTGATGAGTAAACATGATGGTCGCTATGACCATACCCTCTGTGCCTAACCCCTCTCTGGATATTTTTGTGGGTGCTCAAGAACATGAATAGACAATTTCGATTGTCCCCTCCATGCTTCTGTCAATGTTACAAAAAAACTTTGGTGATGAGCGACCGTTCCCACTATGCTTAACCCCTCTTTGGATATTTTTTTGGGCCCTCAAGAACATGAACCATCCCCTCCTCACTTCTGTCAGTGTCACGGAATGTGTTGGTGGTGAGATACGTCGATAAGAGGTTATGGTCAAGAACGATCGTCCCCTTTAAGTTCACATCAGATACTTGCAACCGTCCCCTTCATCGTAGTGGAAATATTTTCACTTACCCATGCAATCGGGGACGGTCAAAACTACCATCCATGATTTTCGTGTCGAAAAAAAGACCCACCAGATCCTATTTCCTTCCATTCTCTCCCAAAAACCTCTCCCTCCTACCCCCGTCGTTGTTGTGTTGCTCATCGCTCTATGTCTTCCGTGGTCTACGGTCTCCTTCTTGTTGCTCATGTGGTGTTCTCCAATGATCCTTTGTGTCCTTTCTCCTCAATCGGCTCTATGGTCTCCTCGAGGTATTTCTTATGGCTTACTAGTTTTTTAGAGCTATATCTTATTTGTTAATATTAATAGTATGGTTTGTGGTATGTATGGCTTGTGGTATGTATGTTGCGTATGTGATATGGATTGTGGTATACACATTGTAGTATATACGTATGGACGTATATAGATGCATTGAATTGGTTATGCGGAGATAGAAGTTCATATCATATAGATTAACTTAGTTGTGCTTTTAGTTGGACTAAGTTGGACTCCTAGATGTACTAAATGGATGGATGTATGTAGATGTATGAGATTGACTTACTTGGGCTTTTATGCACATAATTGAATGTAGATTAATCCTTTGGATGGGTGTAAATGCATTAAATAAGTTGTGGAGAGATAGAATTTCAAATAATATAGAATAGAAGGAATAACATCTTAATAATCATCTTAGACTTGAGTATGAAACCATTTCAGTGACAAATCTAAAAAGTTTATCAATTATAAGGCTAACATATTAAGATATTAGTTTAATACTAACATACAATGTTTTATTACTGAAGTAAAATGGATAAAATATGGATGGATGAGAGATTTGATCATTTTCAAAAATATAAGAGAGGAGTATTGACGTTTTTGGATTGGTCATTTAACTTGAAGGTTGTAAATAAAAGATTTGGTGTTGACAAAATTTACTGTCTATGTGTGAGATGTAAGAGTATTAAATGTAGTGATGGAGAGGAAATTTATAATCATCTTATACTAAATAGATTTTGGTTGCATCACTCCTGGACCAAACATGGAGAAGCTATAAAGCAGATAAGAATGGATAAAGATATAGTTGTTGGTGCAATAACTTCTGGGCAAACAGAAAACATTGATAATGTGTTATTTGATTTGATGTATGACCTAAGAAGAGTTGAAACACAAGAGTTCATATCATTGGATAGGTTTCATGATACTCTAATAGATGTAGAAACCGTGTTAGCTCCCATGGTTGAAATGTCCCGATTAGAATTTTTATTGGAAATGTTTAAAATGAAAGTAAGGAACCAATTAACCACTGCAATGATGACAAATGTATTGTCTTTGATTATAAAGTTGAATAATCCAAAGAAGTTTCCATAGGATTGGAAAGACGTGGAACAAAGATGGTCGATCATTAGGTATGAAATGCGAGAAAACTGATGCATGTCCTAATGATTGTATACATTTATGGGGAGAAAATTCGCATTTAGAATGTTGTCCACATTGTAATATTTCTAGAAATAAAGAAGATAGAGGAATTATAAAGAGGAATAAATCAGAGAAAAGCTTACATTACTTTTCTTTGATTCCAAGATTGAAACGTCTTTTTATGTCGAAAAACCGTGAAGTGGATGATGTGGTATGCTCGTTCAAAAATAGAGATACCAATGGATTTATGTGGCATCCATCTGATACAGAAGAATGGATCGAATTCGATCAAAGATATACTCATTGCTCATAATATAAGAGGAACATAAGGTTGGGACTAGCTTCAAACGATTTCAATCCATTTGGTAACACGAGTACTAGTTATATTTGGCTCGTAATTTTCGTGGCTTATAATCTACCACCGTAGATGTCGATGAGTTCTTCATTTATGATGATCACATTTCTTATTCCTAGTCCTAAGTCTTGGAAATGCAATATATATTTCTTGTAACCGTTGTTAGATGAGTTGAAGGAATATGCAAATTTGTACGGAACTTAGGAATACGAACACACGATGCCTTTAGGAAGGAAATAGTTGCAATATATGTCGCATTGTTGTGGATCATAAATGACTTCCTAGCATATGCAAATTTGTTTGGATGGAGTACTAAAAGCAAGCCCACATGTCCTGTATCTCTTGACAAAACACAGTCTGCCTAGCGTACAACTAGTATGAAGCAATGGTATTTAGGTCATGGTTGATTCTAGGGTGGAGCATGGGTCAGGCTTAGGTCGGGCCCCACCTAGACCATCCTAGGACCATCTACAAAATCGGGCCCATGGGCCAGGACCTAGCCCGAGCTCGAGCCCTTCCCGACTTATGATGGTCGAGCATGGGTCTGTCCATCGCCATGTTGCACACATAAAAGCTAAGACCATGTCAATGACCTATTTAACTTAGATGTGTTATATGATATTTATCTTATTCTACCATCGAATTAATTGATGGCATCACATTATCAATACCATGTGGAATGGTACTCCCAATTCGTATCACTTTTCTAAGTCTCATCAATTTTGAATGGGATTAACCCCTCAATAATCAATTAAGTGCAAATGAAAACTATGCCTTTGCAAATTGGATACCACCAACATGGAATTTCAATGTGGGTAGAATACGAACAGAAATTTGAGAAGCATATATATAAGCATAAACTCTAATATAAAATATAATGTAACATTCTCTGAAAGTAAAATGGTGAAAAGATCTGGACATGCATATGACATAGGATGACACTTCACAAAAAAGCAATGGCTTTAAAGGACCATTCCAGCAAGCCAGAGAGACTACATGTTTTCCTGCGGTGGTTGACATAGCTGCAATGGAAGGGTAGGAAGGGGTGATGCGTGGTGGTCTGCACTTGAGGAGAGGAAGGCGAGAGGGGGCGGTATGGGACTTGTGGTTCAGTTAGCTGCGCTGGAGGGAGGGGCTGAGGGGCTAAGGGGATGGTGTTGCCTCCGTACGGTGCTCTATGCTAGGAGCCTAGGAAGGGTAGGGTGGTAGCGGGCGTTGGGAGGGGTAGGAGGGGGCAACATCGTGCGGGGACTGGGGAGGGAAAGTGGGTGGTGGGAGTCGAGGTTGGGAGTTGGGACAGGGAGAGGGGTGCATGATAGGTTAGAAAGCCAATATGGTTTTGGGATTTTCTTAGGGGGCCAGGCCAGGTGTGGGTGGGTTCCGATCAGGCTAATATCGCGCCGGAATCCGGGCCGGCCCGTGGGTTGCTGGTTCGTGCCCAATCTAGCCCGAGCCCAAGCTGATTTAGGAAATAGGCCAAAAGTAAGGCCCATGCCCACATGTATCCATGGTGGACTTAGGCTTGGGTCGAGCATGAGTGGATCGGGTCGGGTTAGCCCTAAACCATGCTCGACCCTAATCGATTTCTACGACAAAAGCATAGATGGCATAGGGCATATAATAATAAGAACTTTGATGGTTTACCATTTAGACACTGAATTGGATTAAGCTGTGTAAGTGGCAACACTATATGACAACAAGAATTGGTAGTTGGAAGTAATTGCTTGGGACATCCTTTAAAGAAGAATATGTTTGGTGGATGTAGGAAGCAAAGTAATTTTTTACAAAGAGTTATTTTACTAGAAAGATTTACAAATTCATCATAATATGGATGTGATGCATATTGAGAAGAATATCTTGAAGAATATATTAAAGATGTTGAATCTTTGAAGTAACTCAAAAGACACTTTATGGATGAGACAAAATTTAATTCAATTTAGTATTCATGAAGATCTACAACCAATTGAACCAGCCAATGGATGGATTACCTTACCTGGAGGTATATACACATTAATGAATCGAGAACGTGATAAAGTTCTTAGTTTTAAAAAATCTGAAAGTATCAGATAGGTTCTTGTCATAGTTGGCTAGATGTGTAAATAAAGGAGAATGAAATATATCCATATTAAAAAGTCATGATTGCCATGTTTACATGGATATATTATTTTTGTTAGCTATTGGATCGTTGAAGTTGATGTTTTACAACCCTTAACATAATTGGGCAGATTTTTTAAAGTGATGCTCGAAGATTTTAGATCCACTAATCTTACAAAGATAGGAAGATGATATTGTTATCACATTGTGCAAATTAGAACAAATACCCTCCCCCCTCACCCTGCATTTTTTGATTTAATGGCACATTTAGTAGTTCAATTAACAGGTGAAGCAAGAATCAGTGGACTGGTTCAATATCATTGGATATATTCAATATAATGATACCCGAGCAAATTGAAAAATATGGTCTTCAATAAGACACAACCCCAAGGATGTATTGTTGAGGGTTATCTCTTGTGAGGGGTATATTAGTTTGTGTGAAATGCATATGAGAGGTGAAAGCATAGGGTTCAATTGATTTTAACGAAATGTTAAAATTATGGTCGAAGAAGAAGATTCTCGATTGTGAGTCTTTTAGCCATGTGGCATGCATATACTTAGAGGTATCAGTCAAAAAATATCTGATAAGAATAGAGATCTCATACACTATTATATCTTGGTGCAGCCATCCAAAATTGATGAGTATTTTGATGATAGTAATTCATTATTTCTAGAAGTCATCTTAAATCTCACTTCAAGTATTAGTTCCGTGCACATGTAAAAAAGTTAAAGGACATAAGTCATAACAGATGGAACCTAAAACTTGATTTTCCTGGACGTAAAACGTATTCAGAAGTTGTTGCCTACAATTTATATTGTAAATGGTTATATGTTTAGAACGAAATATGTTGACAAGATGAAATCAATGTAAATATCCGGTGTCATTGTGAAAATAACTTACCTTCTAGTTTAGATGGCTACTATGGAGAAATTCTCGATATAATAGAGATCAACTTTATTCATGAGTGTCGATGTGTTCTTTTTAAGTGTAATTGGTTCGATGTTGGTCGCGAAGGTATGAGATATTGAAAAGATAGAAATGGAAATATTTTCTTATAACAATTAGAGAAGCTACAGACAAATGAGACTTTTACACTTGCTAGTCAGGTGGAGCATGTATTCTATGTCCCAGACAACTAAAGCAATGGGTTGATTATACCCGTGAGGACAGTATCACGAGACTTCTTTGACGTTAATGACGATGGTGAGTTATTAAATATAGATGATGTATATCAAAATGAGATCCAAGATCGTCCATCTGGCGGGATAGATGCAGATGTGATGACACGTACTTGAAGATTTTGTGATAGTATATTGAATCCTTAAAGTATAAGTTCATCATTTTTTCCATATTTATTTGATGTTATATTTAATCTTGCAATAAATTCTTATTATACTATTTTTATGCAGATATGGCTCCACGTTCGAGATGCATCAAGAATGCATCGCCCACCCTCCATGTAGAAAGTGACTTGCCCGGTCCAGTAGTGCATGGTGGCTAAGTGACTAGCAACCTGGATACTCAGGTTAAGTTGATTAATTAATGCGTTGTTGTCATGCAAATCAACCGATTCGAAAATTTAGAAAATTATTTAACCACTACAAAAACCAAGAAAATCAAACCAGTGGTGCAGCTATTATTATTAACCAGTATTGCGACCAGGGTCGAACACAAAGAGCATTGTAATAAACTAGGAAAATGACTCAAAGAATCAAAGGATTTTTATTTTCTTTTTAGTGGTTTTTAATTTTGCAGATTTTTAATTTTTGAAAGTAAGGTAAGGAGTAAAAGAAGAACAAACACTCTTTTTGTATTTTTCAATAGGAAAAAATAGACAGAAAATTCAAGTAAAAATACTTGTGTGTTTTATAAGTGTTATACTATTTTGGGGATTTTTGGGATTTTTTTTATATTTTTGGATTTTTTAAAAATTAAAAATTAGGAAATCAAGCAAACAGTGAACAACTAGGAGTATTTTTCAAATATAAAATATCAAATCAGCTCAAAACTTCTAAATGTTAATTTTATTAGAAAGTATATTTAATATCTACAAACAAGAATTGAAATTGCATTTTTGGATTTTTCAAAGATTTTTTATGATTTTTATAAGATTTTTAGATTTTTTTGTTAATTTTTAGGGTTTTACAAAATATTTTCAAGCTAAATTTATATTAGCTAATATAGGACAAAATCTACTTAATAATTTTTTGGAATTTTTAAAGTATCTGTCTAATTTTTATGGTTTTTCTAAGGCAAACAAGGACTTATTTATTTATTTTTTATAATAGGAAATGAAAGAAAATCAACCAATAAAAATTACCATAAATAAAACACACTCGCATGATGTTACAGGTAATTTTTAGGCAATTTGTTGAGTAATTTTGCTATTTATTGCAATAATTAAAGGAACGTGAAAATAAAATATTGAAGCAAAAACCTAGTTGTAATTATTTTTAGTCCTAGGACCTAGTAATAACACACCATAGAAGTGTGGGGGTTCAGGTGCAAATAACCCAGAGTAATCGTGCGAAATAATTTCTATTTCATTAACCAATCATAGGTGCAAGCATATGATTACAAAATAATGATAAAAGCACATGCGAACACACGTGAGTTAGACCCAACTGGACTAAAGTGCAAATAATGAAAATATGGATCCAAACTAAAAAAGTCTTTAATTAATTATTTTAATTTTTAAAATAAGCGAAATAAAGGAAATAGCAGGGTGAAAATGCAATATATCCCTAGCAGGTGTGTGTGGCGCGGGATGTCTCTGACGACTCTAATGTGCCTTTGAGAAAGATTTGACAGTCGGGGACGTGGCGTATGTGTACGGTCCTGATCGATCATTATTGAGCGAATCTGATGGCTCAGATGGCAGGCGAGCGTCCGTGTTAGATGCGCTTGGAAATCAGATCTGACATCGTAGAAAAGGGCATGGATGGACGGTCCAGATTAATTCTGGCAGAGTAGGTCTCGATCTGATGGTGCTGAGTGCCCCTAGATGAACTAGAAGAAGCTGGTGCAGGTAGAACTTCGATCGGATATATCTTACGCTCCTCAGCCATGACCGACTCACCGAGAGTCTCATCACACCACTGGTAGGGATGCACGTTTGTTGAAGCACTCCTACGGGATGAAGAATGATTGGATGGGTGCGATGGAGGTGCAACACCTAGAGGTGCTCTGTCATGTCCGTTGGGGTCTGAATCGCCTCCCCATACATGCCTGGACCTACATCGAGGGTGACGCCTCAACAAGAGTTATTGGTATCTGAAAAAGTAAGAAGCATAGTGGAATGAAGATTGACATCTAGAGGAGGTGATGGATGGATGTCGGGTCTTGATCTCGCTAGGATGAGCGAGGTTGAAGATGATTAGGGTGTGTGTGAAGGATAGGGGTGAGATGGGGTGTCGATCAAAGTGACTAGATGGATGAGATGGGGCTCTGACGCGAAGGGAGGATCCAAGATAGTGGTCGATGACTGATGGGAAAAATTGAGGTGAAATGATAAAATGGAAAGGAGACGGCGATACCTAAGGCTATTGGGATGATCGACGAAGCAAGGAGAAGTGGAAGCGAGATCTTGTCCTCGACCCCTATGCGAAAGGAGGAGGCTGAATGCGGCAGAGCTTCTCCATCCACGTATGAGCTGCATGCAACCGACACCAATCCAAGCCCAAAAAGAAAGCTATGGAATGTTGTCACTATCCTAAGGATGCAAATGGAAGAGAGGAGGTGCGAGGGACGAGCTACTCTGTAGTGGGGCTAAAGAAAATGTTCTATAGGGTTCTAGGGGATTTATAAAGATCAGAAGAATGTGCGAAACCCTAGGAGGATCCGAACCTTCCTAGGGATCCACGAAGATCACGGATTATCAATGAGGAATCAGGTCTGCAATCCAATGTAAGGGTCTTTTCTTCTTTATTATTTTATTTTGGACAAAAAGAATGTTAATTACACAATATTAATAAATTTATGCACAATGCTAATTTATTGTATATGATACTTATTTACTGACATTTTGCATAGGGAATTTGGCTAAAATAGAAGAATAAATGGTGTGAATGATGGATTCATCATACCCCTATACTTTACCTTTCTAGTCCCCTAGCAAAAACTTATTTGAAAAAAGAAGTGAAAAAGAAATAAAGAAAAGAAAATGCAAGGAATTTAGAACAATATTGATTATTAAACTTATCTTCATAAAATTAAACTATGGATCTCGGTCAGACCTTTGGATTATTAGTTTGGAGGAACCTTATTGGGAAATGGACTTAAACCTAACAGACTCTAAGTTTCACAAGACTCCTATTCAAGCTGCCTCAATAGTCAGGCCAGAACAAGTCTACATACGCAAACTCTTACGAGTATGAATCTTTACTTGTGCTGTGTAAGTGATATGTAGCTCCCCACCTAAGAAATAACAAAGAAATAGCCTCCCTCAACAAGGTAACTCTAGTCCCCTGATCTAGCAACTCTTTCCTCGAGGAGCGGGATATTCCCTTCTAAGTTCAAGTGCAACCGGCTCAAGAAGAGGGGAAAGAAGAGAATGGATGGTAGCCAGTGTGGCTCCCTATCCTTGGAGCATGACCAGTGCGGCAAAGTCTCCTGCTATAGGCTTCCTTGAGATGAGACAATCTATTACATAAGTGATGAATCTGTGATTCATCACATCAAAAGTCAAAAATAGAGCCTTGTTCCCGAGAAAATAGAGGCATATTTCCTTTTATCTTGCATAGATAACATTCATGCATACATCCATAATTCATGCATTATAGCAGCTCATCTGCATTTAAATAAGAAGCCACAAATCACCTGTAAAATACCGCTTCATCAAATAACTCCTTCTCTATAATATATGTGTATATTCCTTAATAATAGAGGGAAGAATGCCAAAAACCACCCTTGAAAAATAGCCCAAATATCCTGAGAACCCTTGTACATTAAAACACACATAAAGCCCGCATACAAACTCCTACTTAGGTCGACTCACTCTTAGAATACTACTTATTAAAAGACCTTCAAAATGAGACTAATTTCATTGAAATTGGAGCTTGTATGAGGAACTTGGGTTTTTGGGTCATTTTGTATACTACATATGTATATTTATGTATCATTGTATTTATGTACCATATTTGACCTCATCTCCATCTTTGGTCAACATGAAACTTGTAGATCTCATCAAGATCTACAACTTTCATGTTTTGAGTTTTTCCAAATTCGGCCTCCTCTTCTCTCTACACATGTTTTCCCTTCCAGCCATTCACAGCAGGCCACGTGGCGCCCTCTGATTGCGCCACGCGGCCCGCTGCCCTTTGTCTTATCCGCCCGCGCCCCCCCACCGTTGGATCGAGCTTCAGATCCAACGGTCCCTCTGTGACCACGTACGCGCACTCCCTCAGCCGTCTGATCATCCCACACTCGTCATCTCCGCCATCCATTAGCGCCCCGCCCACAGTGCACCACGCGTCACCTCTTGAGCCCTTCGATCACATTCTCAGCCTTTCCATCTGAGCCGTTGGCTCCCCAATAATCGCAACCGACCGATCGATCGCCAAGGACTGATCTGGGTCGTCCCTTAGCGCCGCGCTCTCAGCGAGCCACGTGGCGACATCTACGCCGCTCGATCACGCCCCCGATCCTCTCATCACAGCCGCCCACCTTCCAGCGAATCTTGACCCTTAGATCACGTCACCTAGACCCGATCCTAGCCGCTTGCTCACACTTCGCCCAGCTCACGCCACGTGTCGCCATCACAACCTCAGATCATCTCACCCAGATCTAATCAGACCCGCTCCTTTGCGCTTCGATCTGGCCGTTGGATCACAAGATCCAACGGCCAGGGCTTCGTCCCCTACCTCGGGCACCCCCTCTCTCCCACGATCTCCGCCTTGCGGGAGGGGCTGCCCCTTCCTATTCTTGGCCGCACTCCAGCCACCTTCTTCGACCACCATCACCCCCACGACACACCCCACTCATCCATCTCCCTCGCCAGCTCCCTCGCACACCACCATCTCCGCCACACTCGCCCCACGACAGCCATGAACTTCGCCCCATCACCAGCTCTGCCGAGACTTCCATCCTATAAATACTCGCCCTCCGGCCACCTTCATCACTATCCGCCACTCCAGGAGAAACCCCCGAGCTCAGAGCTCTCAATTGGTGACAGCAATTGACCGTCTCTTCGAGCGAAGACAGGCGTCTTCTCCGGCGAGATCCACGGCATCTCCGCCGTGTCGCAGCTGCCTTCCGTGACGCTGCACGAGCTCGGGCGATCACCGGCCCTCGAGCGACGACCTGGCCTTCGAGCAGGAGGACCAATTCCCAGGTGAAACTCCCTCCATCTCTTCTCCGATCTCGTTCTTCTTTTTCTTTAATTTTCTCCGATCTTATTCTCCGTCCACGACCATTTTCACGCCTCACCTCCACTCCGACGAGCTTCGCGATGGAGCTCTGATCATCGCTGGCATCTCTCCGCCTTCAGTCACCCAACTCCACTATCCACCGATCTCCAGCTCCGCCACTTGGCCGGAGCAACATCGCCCGACCACCTCAAGCCACCTTAGGCCTCGCCAACCAGCACCGCTTCTCCACAATCGCACGAACCAGCTTCGGCTATACAGTTAACGCTTGCAGGTACATCTTTGATCATTCGCCGGAGCCTCGCCGGAGCCTTCCTCGAGCTTCATCGACTCAGAGCTCCAGTCCTCCTCCAGTCATCCAGAGACCACCGGAAGACGCCCTGTGCTCTTCCGCTTCTTCCGAGCTAGGTGGGAGCTGACGAAGCTCATCACCGGAGCTTGGCGACAGAGGCGGAGCTCAGCAGCCTTCACCGGAGCGCAGCCATCTCCTCCGCAGGCGGCGGAGGCCCGTTGAAGGAGAAGAAGCAGCAGCCGTTCGATCCTCTGATCGAACGGACCTCGCCTCGCCACGCGTCTCTTCGCCGCCCTCGTCCTCGACCGTCGATTACACCTCGGATCGGACGCCTCACTAGCCGCCACGCGTCTTCATCGACAACCCTTGGATCCATCTTGATCCAAGGGCCTCCAGTCCGCCACGTCGCCCTATCCGAGCCTCGGCCTCCCAAGCCTAGGCTCGGGTAACCCGAAGCTGCTCCGAGGCTAGCCCGAGCCTCCAGAAGACCCGAGCCCCACTCCGAGCCTCCGACGCCCTCCGAACCTAGGCCGCCCCACGTGAGGAGCACGTGCGGCCTGGGTTATTTGCACCGACGCCCCTGGAGCTGTCACAAATTGCAAAAAGGCCCCTGTGAAGCAGACCCCACGTGAGGAGCACGTGGTTCGTGGAGAAATTGCATAGAAGTCCTGCATAGTATCGGTAATTGCATTTTAGTCCCTGTCAGCATATTTACTTATTGAATTTTCAATTTCCAATATTGCATTTACACCCTTGTGTTTGCACGTGTCCATAGCATGCATTTTTCATCATTTTGAAATTCTAAAAATTGCAAGTTGTTGAGAATTTTGTCCTCTATCAGTTTGTATACGTGTTTGATTTTTGTTGGCTTAATTGAATTATCAATAAATTAATTGGTTCATTTGTGTCATATTTTGCCCAGTGATGCCTTTTGATTTTTAATTAAATATCAGTGCCTTCAAAAATCACCAAAAATTCACAGTAGCTTAAGGACTCCATTTTCAACACTCCATAAAAATTTCATGTCATTTGCACGCATAATGAGGCCTCAATAAATAGTTTAGTGATTTTCTTTAATTAATTTTAATTGATTCATTTCACAGTGAATTTAAGTTCTGTCAATTTTCCTAGGTCCCAGATCATTAGACCTTCCTAGGATAATTTTAGTTCTTGGAGAAATTGTGGTTTGAGATTTATTAAAAATTAAACACTGAAAATCACTCTGTCTGTTTAGTTAATTCACAGAAAATTTATTTTGAGTCGAAAAATTCCAAAAAAATTAGTGTAGGTCATTTTCATCATCAATAATCTTCTGGCCAATTTTCATTATTTTTGGACTTAGTTTGATACATCAATTAAATTTGACTTTAAATTGGCTAAGAATTGTCTGCATATGTCTGCATAGGAATTAAAAATACCAAAAAAAAATTGTTCCCCGAATATCAAACACTTGTAAATTGTTGTAATCAACCTAAGGAGACAGTTGCCTCCCTGAGATCGACCTTGGACTTCACCAAGTAAAAAAATATCACCGCTTAAAATTGACCAACATCTGACTTAAGTGGTTTTTGATCAACCTCCCGCATCCGACTGCAACGAACACTTAAAAATTAATTTGGACCATTAATTTGACCGAATTAACTAAGGGTACGGGAGCGCTCATCAAAATGGCGCCGTTGCCGGGGAGGCTCGGCTTAGGTTAATTTACATCATATTTTTGAGTGTTTGATCTTCTAATCCCCGGGTAGTCTGACCCCCGGTTTTTCTTGTGATTATTTCTCTCATTTATTTCCTTTGCATTATTTTATTTTTGTGTCACTCTCTGACTTTCATTTAATTTTTGTGCGAGGACCGCGAGGAGTCGGCGACGCTTCGAGGACTTAGCATTTAGATTGTGTGGAGAGAAAGAGAGGCATTGTATTCTTTTTAATTATTTTTCTTTTGCATTATTTCCAGCGGTTCCCGTTAGGGATCTCGCGCGTGTAAATATAGTGGAAAACTGTGTCCCGTGTGCTGTGTGGTCTAATGGTAATTTAGCTTGCACTAGCGGCTCCTCGAGCCACTCTAGGACTTGTTTGTGCTCGTAATCAATAGGACCACACAACACACTTAATAGACGCACCTAGACCGCAGGACTTAGTTAAAATTAAACCGTTCTTCACGTTAATAGAACTGCCTGTCTAGGAGCGGCTTTCATCGCTTGCATTTGCATGTAGGGTAGAGTTTTCAATTCTGTATAGCATCCTGCATCAAGAAGCGAAGGACCACTGTAAGTATTCTCTACTTGGCATACGCATCATAGATTTCAACTTGCATCGGCTTTTCTCGATTTCCCCCTCTGCTTTTCTCACTTAATTAAAAAGGAAATTGGGACTGTCCGATAGGCGTGCTTTGTGGTGACTAATTACAGTGATAACCTAATTTTAAAACTGGGACTGCTAACAGTATTGACCATAAAAAGGGAATAAAAGCTGAAAATTGTTTGCGGGAGACTAATCCCCGACCTTGTTTTCAGGCTGAGTGAGGGTACCTGAGTGTGTGTGAACACCCTAAGGTAGAGCCAAATCCCCGTCTTCCATATCACGTTCTAACTGATCCTAGCAAATATCACGAGCCGAATATTTTCAGATTCTTTGACTAGTACCAAGTAGCCTCCGCCTGTCTCAGGTAGATAGGGGCGAAATTGCGGTACTTCGCGACAAGTTGCCAGTAACCCTCCGGGGCGAAGTTCCTGCCTTGTCAGCCTCCGCCTGCTTGCAGGTAGATAGGGGCATGGTCACTGAGTCCATCGGCTTGGGATAGGAGCGAAGAAAGGAAGGAGCGGCGGTATCTTAGACGACAGGATAGACAGGGAAGACGCATCCGGCTCTGAGCCGACTTCCCTCTAGGCCGCGTAATCCTTGCTAGATTTGCTTGAAAATCACACTTAAAAACTACAAGATAAATTGGACTCAACTTTGAGTCCTTCACTGTGTTAAGTGTGAATCCAGGGTCTTGGATTGATCTTGTGCTTGCTTCAGGTAGGAGTAAAATCCTATCTTCTTCTTGCTTCACCAAGATGAGTGACTGGGGAGATCTCGACGCACCGTTCACTGATCTCTCTATGAGTCCCCCAAGTAACTCGTCTTTTCCGGTCCGAGCGCACCTTGGACCACCCATGACTCATGACCCTCTTGAGTCCTGGTTCCCTCCTGCTCAGGGTGGTTACTCTCAAACCAACCCTTGTATCTCCTCTGAGATTACCGAGGAAGATCATTGCCTCGGTTATCCCTTCCTTGATTCAACCTCTAACACCGACCTTATTTTCCAATCCCCAGAAGTAGAGGAAGAAATGCCACCAAAGATGCCGCCTGATGAGGACCAGATGAGACAGATTCTAAGACGCCTTGCTGAAGCTGAACAGAAAAATGCTGATCTCGCTGCACGAATGGGGCGGATAATAGTAGCTGAAGGGATCGACCGACCAATGGTCGATACCTATAACCCGGCGGAGAACGAAATCCAAAATTGGCTAGCACCTGCAGTTCCCGACCAGGCATTCGAGCTGAAGCCCCACTTCCTTAGCCTGCTGCCGAAGTTCAACGGAAACCTAAGCGAAGAGCCGTACACTTTCCTTCGTGACTTCGAACTAGTTTGCAATAATCTGAGCCATCCCAATGTTGGCCAAGATTATATCCGGCTGAAAGCCACCCCGTTTGCCTTAGGAGATAAGGCTGCACATTGGCTGAAAAACCTAGGGGTGGTATGTACTACCTGGATGCAGTTCAAGGACCTCTTCTTGAAGAAGTTCTACCCACTCAGTAGAACCAATCAGATGCGAACAAAGATTGCCAGCTTCGCCCAAGGACCCTGCGAACCGTTCCACGAGGCGTGGGACAGGTTCAATGACTTAGTACAGAAATGCCCGTGCCACGGCATTTCTAAGGCGATCCTAGTCCAGACCTTGTTCTGCGGCCTAACCCCAGAGATGCAGGGGTTAGTCAGCGCCGCCTGCGGAGGAAGCTATCTGAACAAGAACGAGCACGCCGTGTGGAAGATCCTAGAACAGATGGCAGAAACCGGCAGGTCACAGGCCACAAGGGCCTATCAGTTGTCTCCCTCGATTCTATCCAATGAGACAACTAGAAGGACTGTTGCAGATCTGACAGAGGACCTCATCCCCAGCATGGGGATGATTGCAGACAAGCTTACTATGGTCGAGCAGATCCACAAGAGAGTTGCAGAGATGGAGTCTCTTTCGAGCCTTCCCAAGAAGGTGGAGGAACTCTCTGAAAAGGTAGCCAAGATTAAGCTACCCACCCCTTCTGCACCACCTGTACCTGTACATCGAGTCCATCTTGTACAAGAACAGGCACCGGGGTCTCAGAGCAGCTGGGATCAGACTTACACCCAGCAGAACCATCATGCACCCCCACCAGTGGAGACAGAGTACGAGGAGCCTCCGCCCGTTTACGAGATCAACGGGCTCTGGTATAGCCGTGACCCACTAGTCCGGCAAATCGAGATGGGGAAGGACCAGGCACACCGCCCAACCCCAGTTTACCAGGAGACCAGGCCCGTCACAATCCCGCGATATCAGTCCAGGCCAGAACAAGGGTACCAGCCGCAGCAGCGCACCTATCAGCAGGGGCCAGCACCGCCCCATCAGCAGCAGTACCGGCACGGCCAGCAGGGCCAGTTCAGGACCGCATCCACTCAGCAGCCAGCCCAGCCCACCGAATTGGAGTCCCTCACCTTGGCGATCCAGACCCTGTCTGATAGGGTCCAGCAGATGCAGAACGACTACCTGGACATGAGAACCGACATCAATCGGGTCTCTCGTGCTCAGGACCAACAAATGGCGCCAAGGACTCCAATTCCCGCACAAGTTCAGGCCAACCCAAATAGCATACATCAAGGCCAGAACCGACCCCGAGATCAGGTATACTATTCAGATAATTATTTATCTGAACATGAGATCCCTTCGTATGATAATGTTAACCATATGTCCCTCAGGAGCGGAAGGACCGTGACCATACCTGATCGGGCACGGGCACAACAGGAAGGAACCTCCAAAATTCGACCTGAGGAGAATTCGGAGGAGGAAGAGGAGGAGCACCACCACCACCAGCAGAAGAAGAGGGCATCTGAGTCCTCGAAGCACCAGCCCCGCAGTCATCCCGAGTCCGACGACACCGATGAGCCCGCACCTCCATCTGAGGAGGACCAGCCAGAAGAAGCGGAAGAAGCATCACCGGTTTCGCCCACGCATTTTCCCTTTCGTCAGAGTCAGAGTCAGAGTCTGTATAAAAGTCCGAGTCAGAGTCTTGTTCAGAACTCAGTTTCAGCAGCTAATGAAGATATTTCAGTTCCAGAACCTGAGTTAATAATCCCTTTCCCCCAAGCTCTCAAGGGTGGGAAGAAGAAAAACAACAAAATCCAAAAAGATGACCCTGAGATGGCTGAGTTTTGTAACAAACATATCAAGGTCACAATCCCCTTTGACAAGTTCGTGGAAATGACCCCTGCATTCCAAAAATACCTTAAGGTGAGATGCACACCTACTAGGGTTAGCAGGAAAACCAAAAGCCGTGTTGAGAAACACATCCTATCAGTAGCCACGACTTGTGCAATAAAGAACTCGTTTCCTCGGAAACGAAGAGACATGGGTGCACACTATGTAGTGAGTCATGTTGATGACATCGCGTTTGCACGCACTCTCCTGGACAATGGTTCCTCGATCAACTTGATGCCCACAGCCCTCTATGAGCGGCTCAATCTCGGACCTCTTAGGAAATCTAGAGCTATTCTTCAGTTCGCGGACAAATCCACTAAGAAGTCCCAAGGAGAGTTAAGGAACATTGTGATCAAAGTCGAGGGGCAAGAATACATGGTGGACTTTACTGTCCTCGATATGGAAACCCCTCGTAATTGGAGAGATTCCCAGATCATTTTGGGTAGGCCCTTCCTCAGAACAGCAGGGGCCTTATTCGATTATAAGAATGGGAAAATTCAGTTCCAAACTCCAGGCGGAGATGAGGAATTAGAGATAAAGCAGACGAGATGGCAGAGACCAGACTCCGAATCCAGCACCGAGTACTCTTCTCTCGAAACAGACCGTGAACATGTAGACTTAGTTGGGCCATGGAGACAGAACCCAGCCAGCACCGACGTGTCCATCTCCTTTGAAGATGATCCAATGCATGAGTCAGTCTGCGAGATCCTCAGGAACGAGTACAGCTCTGAGCCTGCATCGCCCTACATCTTCGATGACACAGAGGCCCAAGTGGGCCTGTCAGTCCTTACATCCTTAGGACAATCGGAAGATGAGGATGACGAGTCGGACGAGGCGTTTGCCGATTGCATGGAGACCTTTGACGATCCGACTCCAGAGCCGAGCTTGGTGGCAGCCGCTGCAGAACAGGATCCAGCCACGTCCAACACCGAACCAGATCGGATTGAGCCAGACTTCTTAGACGATTATACCATCCCCGAGCTCAAACCTTTACCCACAACTCTGAAATACGCCTTCCTTGCGGGCCAAGACAAGAAATTTCCGGTCATTATCAGTTCGCAATTGACCGAGGAGCAGGAATCTCGCTTGCTAGAGATCCTGGAGAAGAACCGCAAGGCAATAGGCTGGAGCATTTCCGATCTCCACGGGATAAATCCCGCTCTGTGTTCGCACCATATATACTTGGAGAACGAAGCCAAACCCTCTCGTGAATTCCAACGTCGGTTGAATCCAAATCTACGAGAGGTTGTGAAGAAAGAGATAGAAAAATGGTGCGACGCGGGTTTCATTTACCCAATCTCCGACTCTAAGTGGGTGGCCCCAATCCATGTTGTCCCGAAAAAGTCGGGAATTCAGACGACCACCAATGAGGACGGAGAGGAGATCGTGACAAGAGTACCCACGTCGTGGCGCATCTGTGTGGATTACAGACGCCTGAATGCCGCGACGAAAAAGGATCATTTCCCCCTACCATTTATTGATCAGATTTTAGAAAGACTAGCGGGGAAAGAATTCTTTTGTTTTCTTGATGGGTTCTCGGGCTACAATCAAGTAGCCATAGCTCCAGAGGACCAGGAAAAGACCACGTTCACATGCCCCTTTGGTACCTATGCTTTCAGGCGCATGCCTTTTGGGCTATGCAATGCTCCAGGTACTTTTCAAAGGTGTATGATTGCTGTATTCGCCGAAATGGTCGGCGAATTCCTGGAAGTCTTCATGGATGACTTCTCGGTCCACGGCGACTCCTTTGATTCCTGCCTTAGGAATCTGGACCGAGTCCTCAAAAGATGTTGTGAGGTCAATCTGGTGCTCTCCTGGGAGAAAAGTCACTTTATGGTGACAGAGGGCATAGTGTTGGGGCATGTCATCTCCAAGAGAGGAATGGAGGTTGACCCTGCCAAGGTGGACGTGATCAGACGACTCCAGCCACCAACCAACGTACGGCAGTTGCGGTCGTTCCTCGGGCATGTCGGATTTTATCGGAGATTTATAAAGGATTTTTCTAAGATTGCCCGACCGCTAACTGAGCTTTTAGGCAAAGACGCGGAGTTTATTGTCGATCACAAGTGTCTTGAGGCCTTTAAGCGGTTACAAGGAATGATCATGGACGCACCCATCTTACAAGCCCCAGATTGGTCTCTCCCTTTTGAGATCATGACGGACGCTTCAGATTATGCTGTTGGGGCTGTATTGGGACAAAGAAGAGATGGCGTCCCGTTTGCAATTCACTACGCAAGCAAAGTGCTTGATTCTGCTCAGCGTAACTATACAGTTACCGAAAAGGAAATGCTTGCGGTAGTGTTTGCCTTGGACAAATTCAGATCTCATTTAATCGGATCCAAGGTAACTGTGTTCACAGACCACACGGCACTACGATATTTAATGGAGAAGAAGGACGCGAAGGCGCGTCTTCTTCGTTGGATTTTACTTCTCCAGGAATTTGATTTGGACATCCGTGATAAACCTGGAAAGAAGAACGTAGTAGCCGATCATCTCTCTCGTCTCGAAGATCTTAATACTTCCGAGGTTTCCCCGATTCGAGACTCCTTCCCTGACGAGTCGATTTTTGTTATCGACTCACTCCCATGGTATGCCAATATCGTGAACTATCTTGTCTCCAAGAAAGTTCCCGAGGATTGGCCCAAGAGCCAAATTGACCGATTAAAGTCGGACGCTAGACACTACCATTGGGAGGATCCGATCCTTTTCTTTGAAGGACCGGATTGTGTCTGGAGACGTTGTATTCCTCAGGAGGAATACCAGAGTGTCCTTTCTTTATGCCATAGCTTAGAGGCAGGAGGACACCACTCCGGGAAGAGGACCGCATGGAAGGTACTTCAATGTGGCTTTTACTGGCCGACTCTGTTTCGCGAAGCCACCGCCTTCGCGAAGTCGTGCCCAGTTTGCCAGAGGATGGGAGGAACCGTTGGTTCCAAAGATGAGATGCCAATGCAGCCGGTCATCATTTGTGATGTCTTTGACGCCTGGGGCATCGATTTCATGGGCCCATTCCCTGTCAGCCACGGGTTTGAATACATCCTTCTTGCGGTTGACTATCTGTCCAGATGGGTGGAGGCTATCCCGACCCGAGCCGCAGACAGCAAGACTGTCTGTAAATTTATCAGAGAGCACATAATCTCTAGGTTCGGGATCCCCAAAATGATGATATCAGATGGGGGTAGCCACTTTGTGAATCGGGAGGTGAAGAAACTCCTGAAGGATTACGGCATCGAACACCGTGTCGCTAGTCCTTACCACCCACAAACCAATGGTATGGCTGAGGTGTCGAATAGGGAGGTGAAAACCATATTGCAAAAGCTCGTCCGCCCAGACAGGAAGGACTGGTCTCAGATCTTGGATCAAGTCCTCTGGGCGTATAGGACGGCTTACAAGACACCGTTAGGCACCTCCCCATTCCGAATGGTATTCGGAAAGCCGTGCCATTTGCCCGCAGAGTTAGTGCACAAATCAGAATGGGCAATAAAGAAGGTCAACTGGAACACACACCTAGGACAGAAACAAAGAGACATGGATCTGAATGAGCTTGTGGAAATCAGAAACCGAGCATACGACAACAGTGTGGTGTACAAGGACAAGGTAAAGCGTTGGCACGATAGATATATCAGACGAAAGACCTTTGTTCCTGGACAGAAGGTATGGTTGTTCAATGCCAGGCTGAAGACTTTCCAAGGCAAACTAAAGTCTAAGTGGACGGGACCATTCGTTGTCCGAACGGTGCACGATAGTGGATGTGTCGAGATCTCAGATCTCGCAGATGACGCACCAACATTCCTAGTAAATGGGCAGCTGTTGAAGCACTTCGTCGAATCCAATGAACAGTTAGTCCATGTGGAGGAGATTGTATTCATATGCGAGACAGATACAGCAGATACATCTCAAGCCGCGTATGAGACCTTGCAGCAATGAACTCCAGCCATCAGCAGCATCTTCAAAAGATTCAGACCGACTCAGCTGTATATATATCATTCTTCCTGTATATCCTATCCTTACCTTCACGATTCTAGTAGCCCGTCCCCACATCATCGAATCATTATCTCGGACTGTACTTAGGATGACCAGATCCTAAGTATAGGGGGAAGGGGTCACCCGAGTCGATTCACTGTACATTCTCCAGATCACATTGGTCCTTATACTCATTTCCTACCGATACTTAGGCTGACCTAAGCCTAAGTATAGGGGGGACCGATGCCCGCACTGATACTCCTCCATTTCTCCTCTTAACCTCGTCCGCCCCATTTCTGATCTTCTTCTACACTTAGGCTGCCAGAGCCTAAGTATAGGGGGGCGAGACGACTTCTACACTTACTATTTCTTTTTGGCTCTCCTACGCTTAGCACGAGCTATGTCTTTTCCTCGCTCTTTGTGCTCTGAGGACATAGCACACGCTAAGTATAGGGGGGCGTGTATATATTTTACCCATAGCTCGTACTTTCGCGTACTGTTGTATATATTTTGCAATAATTACGGGTGGGTAAAAATCGAAAAAAAAAACAAAAAAAAAAAATTTTTTTTTGGTATACTTGTATAATATGTACTATACTTGTATAAAAAGTTGTAAAATTCTTGTAAAACATACTTTTGTAAATAATTGTTGTATACCAGAAAAATAAAACAAAAATAAAGGCTTCTTATTTACTCTTGCATATCATCCCTGCATAAAAAAATAATAAAAAGAGTCCTGCATTTTCATAGCATGACATCTCATCTCATCTGCATATTTCTGCATATGCAAAGTGAAAAGCTAGTGGGTTCTGAACCAAGTTATGAGTAGATATTGAGGATGGACTTGATTTGACCTTAATCCACCTAATTTCAGAGGAACCTTATAGGAACTGGAGTTAAGATTTCTCAGGTCAAGAGACTTAATTCTTTGAGTCCGCAAGTCTATGTTCACATGTCATCTTGACTAGTCTAAGTAGAATATCTCGTGCATACGCAGGATTCTTTTAGATAATGACCTAACTTGGACAAACACTATGCACGTAGCTCTTCATTGATGAGGTGGTAAGGAGGTAGTTTCCTTTGACTTGGGGTAGCATATGAGGGTAGTACTTCTAGGCGGAACCTCTCTTCTTCTTATAGTGAAGGAAGTGCGTCTCAACTTGGTCTAGTGGTGATGAAGGCTAAGGACGGGATGCTGTGGGTTGCAATAATGCTTCAAAAGAGGGATAGTCTACTGGCTCAAGAGGAAAAACTCCTGATGTATATGCTGCACCTTGAATATAGTTCCAAAAAAAAAAAAATGCAAGAAAGAACTCCTAAAAAATCAGACAGGTCCAAGAAAAAGAATAATACCTGTCGGAGTATGTATATTAGCAAGGAAAATGCAGCTGGATGACTTGGCTACACTGGTCAGGCATCCCGGGATAGCTGGCTACACTGGCCACCGTCCATTCTTTTCTCTACCCCCTCCTCTTGGGTTGGTCGCACTTGAACTTAGAAGGGAATACCCCGCTCCTCGAGGAAAGAGTTACTGGACCAGGTTATTGAGTTACCTTGTTAGAGGAGGCTGGTTCCGAGTCATTTCTGATATGGAGAGCTATTTATCACTTACACAGTACAAGTAAGAATCATAGTCATCAGAAATTTGCGTTTGAGGAATTATTCTGACCTGACTGTTAAGGCGTCTTGAATAGAAGACTTGTGGAACTTGAAGTCTGTTAGGTCTTAAGTTCAGGTCCCAATAAGGTTCCGCCACACAATTAATCCAAAGGTCGAGTCAGGCTCCATTTTCAACTTTTGTTCATGACCTTGGTATGGAACCCAAAATCATTTCACTCTTGCATTTCATTTAGTTGCTCGGGGACGAGCAAGGTTTAAGTATAGGGGGTTGATGAATCTGTGATTCATCACATCAAAAGTCAAAAATAGAGCCTTGTTCCCGAGAAAATAGAGGCATATTTCCTTTTATCTTGCATAGATAACATTCATGCATACATCCATAATTCATGCATTATAGCAGCTCATCTGCATTTAAATAAGAAGCCACAAATCACCTGTAAAATACCGCTTCATCAAATAACTCCTTCTCTATAATATATGTGTATATTCCTTAATAATAGAGGGAAGAATGCCAAAAACCACCCTTGAAAAATAGCCCAAATATCCTGAGAACCCTTGTACATTAAAACACACATAAAGCCCGCATACAAACTCCTACTTAGGTCGACTCACTCTTAGAATACTACTTATTAAAAGACCTTCAAAATGAGACTAATTTCATTGAAATTGGAGCTTGTATGAGGAACTTGGGTTTTTGGGTCATTTTGTATACTACATATGTATATTTATGTATCATTGTATTTATGTACCATATTTGACCTCATCTCCGTCTTTGGTCAACATGAAACTTGTAGATCTCATCAAGATCTACAACTTTCATGTTTTGAGTTTTTCCAAATTCGGCCTCCTCTTCTCTCTACACATGTTTTCCCTTCCAGCCATTCACAGCAGGCCACGTGGCGCCCTCTGATTGCGCCACGCGGCCCGCTGCCCTTTGTCTTATCCGCCCGCGCCCCCCCACCGTTGGATCGAGCTTCAGATCCAACGGTCCCTCTGTGACCACGTACGCGCACTCCCTCAGCCGTCTGATCATCCCACACTCGTCATCTCCGCCATCCATTAGCGCCCCGCCCACAGTGCACCACGCGTCACCTCTTGAGCCCTTCGATCACATTCTCAGCCTTTCCATCTGAGCCGTTGGCTCCCCAATAATCGCAACCGACCGATCGATCGCCAAGGACTGATCTGGGCCGTCCCTTAGCGCCGCGCTCTCAGCGAGCCACGTGGCGACATCTACGCCGCTCGATCACGCCCCCGATCCTCTCATCACAGCCGCCCACCTTCCAGCGAATCTTGACCCTTAGATCACGTCACCTAGACCCGATCCTAGCCGCTTGCTCACACTTCGCCCAGCTCACGCCACGTGTCGCCATCACAACCTCAGATCATCTCACCCAGATCTAATCAGACCCGCTCCTTTGCGCTTCGATCTGGCCGTTGGATCACAAGATCCAACGGCCAGGGCTTCGTCCCCTACCTCGGGCACCCCCTCTCTCCCACGATCTCCGCCTTGCGGGAGGGGCTGCCCCTTCCTATTCTTGGCCGCACTCCAGCCACCTTCTTCGACCACCATCACCCCCACGACACACCCCACTCATCCATCTCCCTCGCCAGCTCCCTCGCACACCACCATCTCCGCCACACTCGCCCCACGACAGCCATGAACTTCGCCCCATCACCAGCTCTGCCGAGACTTCCATCCTATAAATACTCGCCCTCCGGCCACCTTCATCACTATCCGCCACTCCAGGAGAAACCCCCGAGCTCAGAGCTCTCAATTGGTGACAGCAATTGACCGTCTCTTCGAGCGAAGACAGGCGTCTTCTCCGGCGAGATCCACGGCATCTCCGCCGTGTCGCAGCTGCCTTCCGTGACGCTGCACGAGCTCGGGCGATCACCGGCCCTCGAGCGACGACCTGGCCTTCGAGCAGGAGGACCAATTCCCAGGTGAAACTCCCTCCATCTCTTCTCCGATCTCGTTCTTCTTTTTCTTTAATTTTCTCCGATCTTATTCTCCGTCCACGACCATTTTCACGCCTCACCTCCACTCCGACGAGCTTCGCGATGGAGCTCTGATCATCGCTGGCATCTCTCCGCCTTCAGTCACCCAACTCCACTATCCACCGATCTCCAGCTCCGCCACTTGGCCGGAGCAACATCGCCCGACCACCTCAAGCCACCTTAGGCCTCGCCAACCAGCACCGCTTCTCCACAATCGCACGAACCAGCTTCGGCTATACAGTTAACGCTTGCAGGTACATCTTTGATCATTCGCCGGAGCCTCGCCGGAGCCTTCCTCGAGCTTCATCGACTCAGAGCTCCAGTCCTCCTCCAGTCATCCAGAGACCACCGGAAGACGCCCTGTGCTCTTCCGCTTCTTCCGAGCTAGGTGGGAGCTGACGAAGCTCATCACCGGAGCTTGGCGACAGAGGCGGAGCTCAGCAGCCTTCACCGGAGCGCAGCCATCTCCTCCGCAGGCGGCGGAGGCCCGTTGAAGGAGAAGAAGCAGCAGCCGTTCGATCCTCTGATCGAACGGACCTCGCCTCGCCACGCGTCTCTTCGCCGCCCTCGTCCTCGACCGTCGATTACACCTCGGATCGGACGCCTCACTAGCCGCCACGCGTCTTCATCGACAACCCTTGGATCCATCTTGATCCAAGGGCCTCCAGTCCGCCACGTCGCCCTATCCGAGCCTCGGCCTCCCAAGCCTAGGCTCGGGTAACCCGAAGCTGCTCCGAGGCTAGCCCGAGCCTCCAGAAGACCCGAGCCCCACTCCGAGCCTCCGACGCCCTCCGAACCTAGGCCGCCCCACGTGAGGAGCACGTGCGGCCTGGGTTATTTGCACCGACGCCCCTGGAGCTGTCACAAATTGCAAAAAGGCCCCTGTGAAGCAGACCCCACGTGAGGAGCACGTGGTTCGTGGAGAAATTGCATAGAAGTCCTGCATAGTATCGGTAATTGCATTTTAGTCCCTGTCAGCATATTTACTTATTGAATTTTCAATTTCCAATATTGCATTTACACCCTTGTGTTTGCACGTGTCCATAGCATGCATTTTTCATCATTTTGAAATTCTAAAAATTGCAAGTTGTTGAGAATTTTGTCCTCTATCAGTTTGTATACGTGTTTGATTTTTGTTGGCTTAATTGAATTATCAATAAATTAATTGGTTCATTTGTGTCATATTTTGCCCAGTGATGCCTTTTGATTTTTAATTAAATATCAGTGCCTTCAAAAATCACCAAAAATTCACAGTAGCTTAAGGACTCCATTTTCAACACTCCATAAAAATTTCATGTCATTTGCACGCATAATGAGGCCTCAATAAATAGTTTAGTGATTTTCTTTAATTAATTTTAATTGATTCATTTCACAGTGAATTTAAGTTCTGTCAATTTTCCTAGGTCCCAGATCATTAGACCTTCCTAGGATAATTTTAGTTCTTGGAGAAATTGTGGTTTGAGATTTATTAAAAATTAAACACTGAAAATCACTCTGTCTGTTTAGTTAATTCACAGAAAATTTATTTTGAGTCGAAAAATTCCAAAAAAATTAGTGTAGGTCATTTTCATCATCAATAATCTTCTGGCCAATTTTCATTATTTTTGGACTTAGTTTGATACATCAATTAAATTTGACTTTAAATTGGCTAAGAATTGTCTGCATATGTCTGCATAGGAATTAAAAATACCAAAAAAAAATTGTTCCCCGAATATCAAACACTTGTAAATTGTTGTAATCAACCTAAGGAGACAGTTGCCTCCCTGAGATCGACCTTGGACTTCACCAAGTAAAAAAATATCACCGCTTAAAATTGACCAACATCTGACTTAAGTGGTTTTTGATCAACCTCCCGCATCCGACTGCAACGAACACTTAAAAATTAATTTGGACCATTAATTTGACCGAATTAACTAAGGGTACGGGAGCGCTCATCAATAAGCTTTGCTTATTAAACTATATACACTCCGGCAGGCATTTTATTTTCAATCAGGCATGTCCTCTTTTTTGTTTTTTTTTTGCATTTATACACACACATACAACATATCTACAAGATGCAGCATGTACATGAGGAGTTTTTCTTCTTGAGCCAGGTAGACTATCCCTGAAGCATTATCACAACCCCATGACATCCTGCAATTAGACCTCAATGCTACTAGACAAGTTGAGATGCACATCCCTCTCTAGAGGAATACGGATGCTCCCACTAATTATTACACACTCGTGTGCTACTCCAAGCCAAAGGATTCTGCCCCCTCACCACCTCATCCATGAAGAGCTACTTGTAGAGTGCTTGTCCAAGTTAAGGCCACTATTTAGAAGAATCGTGCGTGCGTTGTTAAGTGTTCTACTTAGACCAATCAAGATGACATATGAACATAGTCTTGTGGACTCAAAGAATTAAGTCGCTAGGACCTAAAAAGTCTCAACTCCAATTCCTATGAGGTTCCTCTGAAATTAAATGGATTAAGATCTTAACCAAGCTCCATTCTTCAATTTTATTCCATACTAGTCAAAATGTCAATATTATTCAGAAAAATGCATATGCACATGCAAGGAATATTTATAAACCATTTGAAAAGAAAGGAAAAGTCAAAAATCTTTGAAAGTTTTTCAAAGATTTTTTGCACATTTTAAGGTATTTTTAATAAGAACGAAAAGAAAGAAAGTTTTCGCAAACATTTACAAGAATATGTACACAGCTACGAGGGTTTATTTACAAGTTTCATATACAATTTTTACAAGTGTATTTTATCTACAAGAACTTTATAAAGGGATTTTGTACTCAAGAGTTTATATACAAAGTTCACAAAGAATTTACAACATTTGTATACAACTAGTTACCCATAATTTATAACCCATGTGACAAAATATTTTACAAAAAAATTACAAATCATCTTACAAAGTTTTTCAGAATGTTTTCAAAACCTTTTTCAAAACTAGCTTTACAAACTATTTTACAAATCACTTTACAAATAATTTTCCAAAAAGGTTTTTGCAAACACTTTGCTTTCACACATTTTAGAAACATTTATACCATATGCATAATTTTTATACACAAAATAGTTACTAACATTTTATAAACAAAACATTTTACAAATATTTTACAAAAAATTATACCAAAATAAGTTTACAAAAGTTTTTACAAAGCATTTAACAAAAAGATTTTACAAATGATTTACATACATTTTTGCAAATATTTTTCAAAAATATTTCTATACCAAATTTATAAATAATAGACTTATTATTAACCCCAAAGTACTTGTTATGGCTAAAGTATATATACAATATGTATGACACCCCCAATACATAGCTCGAACGATGTCCTCAGAGGGATCAAAGAACGACAAAGGAAGACATAACTCGTGCTATGTATAGAGAAGTGAAAAGAATCCTATATTATAATGACTCAAAGAATGAAGGAATTGAATAGAAATCAGTGATCCCCTCTATACTTAGGGTCAAATAATCTTAAGTATAGAAGACTGTACAAGAAGGTAATAGCCAGGAAGAGAATATACATGAAATCAAAGACTCGACTTATCCCCCCTATACTTAAGGTGAAAGATCCCTAAGTATAGAAAGAATATCAATAGTTGAGGGACAAGTGAGTGACTAATCAAAGAAAGGAAAATAGATATTACCTCCCCTATACTTAGGGTCGGATGACCCTGAGTATAGGCAGCAAAACATAGATAATAGGGTGAACATATATATGAACAACATAAGTTCAACACCCCCCCATACTTAAGAAAAAGTGTATCCTAAGTATAGCAAAAAAATATGATGAGACATAGAATGTTAAACAAAATGAATGAATGAATGAATATAGACAACATATATATACAAAGAGGCATAAAGAAGTGTAACTCATTTATGAAATGTATAAGATGAAAGTCAAAGAAAACATCTTATACAAAATGAATAGTGGAAGCATCAATGGTTAGTGGATCATGATCAAGAAGTACTTCAGGCGCTGATCATTGACTCAAAAGGTGGACTCAGAAGACAACTCGGATATATCAATATTGCTGCTGTCATGCACCCTTATGGCCAAGTATGGTCCCTTCCATTTTTTCTGTAATTTCCCTAGAAATGATCTCAAACTAGCATCAAATAACCATACTCTCTGATCAAGCTCAAACTGCTTATGGTTGATATGTGAATCATGCCATATCTTTACTCTATCCTTATACTTTAGGATACTTGAAAAGGTTGTATCTCTAAGCTCCTCCAGGGCCTACTCTCCTCTAATCTCCTACACTCTCAAGATCTAACAATATCTTTGTAACTGCCCATAGTGACTTGTGCTTAATCTCAACAGGTAAGTGGCATGGCTTGCCATAAACGAGTCGAAATGGAGATGTAGCCAAAGGTATCTTAAAGGATGTCCTATAAGCCCACAAGACTGAGTCCTAAAGCTATGATCAATCCTTTCGATCTGGGCGGACAAGCTTCTGCAATACAGTCTTGATCTCCAGGTTCGAAACCTCGGCAAGACCATTCATATGTGGACAATACGGAGTGACAACTCTATGGTCTATGCCGAACTTGTTAGCAAGGGACCTTACCTCGTTATTGATAAAATGAGTCCCCTCTCAGAAATCAAAACTCTAGAACTCCGAATTGTGATATGATATTCTTCCTCAAGAATCTGCAAATGATCCTCGCATCAAAGGCTTGGCAGAGGATGGCCTCAACCCAATGACTCATATAATCCACAAACAACAAAATGCACTCGAATCCCTGACTCTTACGAAATGGGCCCATAAAATTGATGCCCCATGCATCAAAAACCACACATAAGTGAATGGGTTGCATCGACATCATGTCTTTATGATCACAACAGTCCATCCTCTAATAGTTAATACACCACTTCACGAATTCATCTGAATCCTTGAAGAGTGTTGACCACCAAAGGTCAAATTGGAGTACCTTTTTTGATGTCTGTATCCCAAAGTGATGTCCTCCTACCTCAAGCTTGTGGTAATATGTGATGACGCTATGGTGCTCCTCTTAAGGAATACACCGACACCAGACACTATCTCCCCTTTCGTGGTAAAGAGTGGGATCCTTACAATGGTATGACTTGGCCTTTGCTAGGAAAGTCTCAAGTCATTGTCTGTTCCAACCTTGTGGAACTTTCTTGGCAACAAGATAGTTTACAATGTCAGCATACCATGGGAGAGAGGTGATAGAAAGAATCACCTCGTCTGGGAATGTCTTAGTGATAGATGTGGTAGTCTCAAAATCCTCAAGACGTTCTAATCGGGAGAGGTGATCCGTCACCACATTCTTGACTCCAGGTTTATCCTTAATCTCAACGTCAAACTCCTAAAGTAGAAGTATCCATCTAAACAAGCATGCCTTGGCATCCTTCTTAGCCATTAAGTACCAGATGGCAGTGTAATCTATATAAATGTAACTCTAAATCTGAGAACAAATGATTGAAATTTATCCAAAGCAAAGACTATCACTAGCATTTCCTTCTCTGTGACAATATAAAGTCTGATGGGCACTATCCAAAGTCTCGCTAGAAAAGTGTATGGCAAAAGGCAATCCGTCCCTCCTTTGTCCTTGCATATACTCTATAGAAAAGTCAGAAGCGTCCGTCATGATCTCGAATGGGAGAGACCAATCAGGTGGCAGAAGTACGGGAGCCTGCACAACCAAATCCTTGAGATTCTCAAATGATGATAGACACTTATCATCTACAATGAATCCAGTGTCTTTCATGAGAAGATCAATAAGCGATCGGGCAATACGACTGAAGTCCTGAATGAACTATCGGTAGAAACCGACATGCCCCAGAAAAGACTGCAAGTGCTTCAAATTGGACGATGGGGTGAGTTTCCTAATGATATCCACCTTAGCCGTATCAACCTCCATGCCCTTGTTAGAGATGATATGAGCAAGGACCATCCCTTGAGTCATCATAAAATGACTCTCCTCCCAAGATAGAACAAGGTTGACCTCGATGCACCACTGAAGCACTTGGTCTAGGTAAGAAAGACAAGTTAAACTAAAAAATCATCTATGAAGACCTTTAAACAATCATCCACCATGTCAGAAAATATGGAGAGCATACATCTTTGTAATGTGGCTAAGGCATTACATAATCCAAAGGGCATTCGTCGAAAAACATACGTCCCAAACAGACAGGTGAATGATGTCTTATACTGATCTTCGGGCACAACGACCACCTAACTATACCCCGAGTACCCGTCAAGAAAGCAATAATGACTCTTTTCAGCTAATCTCTCAATAATCTAATCAATGAAAAGTAGTGGGAAGTGATCCTTCTTGGTGTCCTGATTTAATCGTTTGTAGTCCATACAGACCCTCCAAGAAATGGGTGCACGGGTAGAAATCATCTCTCCAGGCTCACTCACAGCGGTAGTGATACCCGTCTCCTTGGGTACTACATGTAATGTACTAACCCACTTGCAATCGGAGATGGAGTAAATAAAATCGGTGCTCCACCGCTTAGATATTTCCTTCATGACCACATCTCGAAGATTCGAATTCAGCCTATGTTGGAAGTTACATGAAGGCTTAATGTCGTCCTCGAAATATATGTGGTGGAAGCACATGGCCGGACCTATCCCTTGGAGATTTGCTATATACAAACTGATTGCCTTATGGTTCTGATAAACGGGATTTGTCGAGGGTCTTGCATTTTCACAAGGTAAAACCGTAGTCGGTGTATAGACCCCTCAAGAGACAGTGGTTAATCGACAATTAACCCACAAATATATAAAGTAAAGCAAATAAATGTGTGGGGTAAAAAAATCCATTTTATTTAACTCTACAAAATATGTGTATAGTGCGAGTAGTATAGAGTATTGAACACATGGAGCAGAAAAGAATAGATTGGACAATTTAATGCACAACAATGATTATTTAATTCTTGTCTATTTTTATGTAGTTTTTAATTTTATATTTTATACTTTTGTTTTATATTTTTGTATTCTTTTTTTATTATATATTTTTATATTTTCTTTTTATATTTTTATATATCTTTTTCTTTTCAGTATATAATAGAGGATATATATAAGATTATATATACAATAATACATAATATAATTATAAAAACCAATAAAAATACTTAAAATACAAGCAATAAATTTTTTTTGGGTTTCAACTATTTTTTTACTACTTTTTTTATTTTTAGTGATTTTTGGTAATTTTTATATCTTTTAAGCAAAAATACCACAAAATAGGGATTTAAGAAATACCTGAAATTGAAATGAAGATTAAAAATAGCAAAAAACTCCAAAATTCTTTAAATCAATTTAAATACATATAATATAAAGAAAATTATAAAATAGAAACCAATATTTTGGGGATTTTTAAGAATTTTATAGCTTTTATAAAGGATTTTGGGTTTTTCAATTTTTAAGAGTTTTCTTTTTCTCTTTTTAATTTTTTATCTGTATGTTAAAAATACCTAAATAAATAAAATGTATTTTTTAAGGAGTTTTTCAAAGAATTTTTATATTTTTTGGGGATTTTTAAGTTAAATAAGGAATAAATGTACTCTAATTGATTTTTTATAATATTTAAAAGCCATGAACTACAAAATAAAAATATGGCATGAAAATGTGTACAATTAGGAACCTACACTATTTTATGGTGATTTTTGGAATATAAATTCTATTTAAATCAAATACAACAAATGTACAAAAATCAATGGCCTAGCACGGGTAAAAATAAAATTAAAATAAAAGTCCAGGGCTAGACTGCATTTTTTTCAAAAATATAATTCTGGAATAAATATTATATTGACTAAAACAAAATACAAATATCTACGAGGGTCTAAGCGCAAAATCGCCAAAATCACATGTAGAGACACGTGAGCCTTACTAGATTAGACAAGATTGTAAATAAAAATAGTCCAAGAGCCTTGATGTAAATATTACAATAAAAATAATCGGTAGATGAATGATTAAGTGGAAATTTTTAAATACAAAAATGTGTTGGGTTGAAGGTGCAAAATACCCAAATGTTGCGTGGATCAACAACCAAGATCTGCTCACTTATACATGTGGCATCCTCCTGCATTGTGATGACGGTTCCTGCAGATGGCAGAGATTAGATCTCGAGCATGAGATCAACGGTTGGCAGCGGACACGAACCGACGATGGAGATGCAAACTAGAGCAGATGATCTGATCGGAAGATAACGAACAACCTAGGAAGAATCGAGCAAGAACTCATTGACGATGAGTTTCAATCAGCTCTCCTAAGCTCTTCTAGCTGCCTGGATAGTTGGGACATAAAGTACAATGGAGCCAAGGCTCCTCCTCTCCTAATTGTGGCCTCCAAAGGTCCTCCGGAGATCTGCTGGAGTCGCACGAGCACGAGAAAGGGTCAAAGATTTATGTATCTACTTTGCACAAAAATCACACCCAATGGTGTCCTTTGGCCTACCAACGCCTATAGAAAGATTCATCAAAGAAAACAAAGGGGGTTGGGGCCTGATGGGTGAAGTGGACAAAGGGAGATATCCGACACGGCGGTGGAGGAAACCTGTTCTCCAGATCCACAGTGGATCTGGGTGAATGAGAGGTGGCTGGACGGAGAGAAGCAGAAGGGGGGGGGGCAACTGAAGGTGGTAGAGCGTCGATACACAATCGGGAACATGCGGAGGAGTTCGTCGAAGGTCAATCTCCGACGACCTATGAATCGATGATCTACAACTAATGCGTGTGATTAAAATGCAAAATAAATGCAAGAAATAAACCTAAAGACTAAAACTAAGCTAAAGAGAAAGTAAACAAATCTCGACCTGGCTGAGGCCAAGAAGGTAGACCTCGCGGTGGCGGGGCTTCTGGAGATGTGTGGAATCAGCACAAGACCTCATCTGAGCTCGTTGCTGCTGGATGGAGAACGTTCCTATCACGAGGCTCAATCCAGAGCATAAGATGAGGTGTCAGAGCGGGGACAAGAGGATTCAAAATCAAAAGGAGCTCGGATGAGGGGTTATGTACTGGATGGCGGACGAGCTCCAAAGATCGAGGTGGAACAGTCGAAGCAACAATCCAATCCTCGAAGAAGTGGTTCGACTAAAAGCCCTTTGATCGAGGATAAAAAACTCTGAAGATATCAACTCGAGAGGATGAAAGAATCCTCAAGGAAAAATCAAAGTAAATGAGTCAGAACCTAAGTCTGACACCCCTAGGACCTCGATCAGAGAGTTGACTGAGGTCAACCAAGGGTGAAATCTGGTTGGTCCACGTGGACCAACCAGAAAAAAGCAGACCTGAATTTATTAGAAAAATTGACAATAATTAATAAATGATCCAATTAATTTTAATTCATAAAATAAATATATTTATTATTTTTTAAAGAATATTATTATTTATTTATTTTTTCAAGCTATTTTATTACAAGTTTATTTCTAGGGTTCCCTTTATAGGTATAGCCATCTATGTATTAAGTCTTTTATTTTTATTTTGTATTTTGTATTTTATTATTTTATTTTCTTATTTTATAAAATTATAACTTATTTTTGTATACATAAATATATTTTTATTATATTTTTCTGATGTAATATATATACTTAAATAAATAGTTATAGTTATTTTATCTATGTATTTTATCTACGTATTTTATTTTAATTTTTCTTCATCTTGTATTGAACTTAAGGTTATGAATGGCATGTTTTCTATTAAAAGAAAAGCTCCACCAAATCAAGCAAGGTCACCTCCTTACTTGTGTGGTGAACCCATTAGGCACCCACTTCCGGCCACACAATCGAGCCCTCCATCCATTTCATCTGTTTTTTTATATAAATTGAATTTTTCAATTCTGATTTTAGTATAAAAACTGAATTTCTCAATTATGATCATGATTTTTGTATATAAACTACTTTTCTCAAGTCTGATTTTTGTATATATCACATATTAACCGCTTTTCTTAACCTAAAGAGGTCTACAATTAGGGGCTTTGATGAGGGATGTGAATGTCTGTTTTCTGAGAGATCTGCATAAGTCAGGTGGATTTCATTTTCTTCTTCATTTTCTAATTTGAAAAGATTGATTGAAAAAACTAGATAAGATATACTATTTTTTTATTTTTTAGTCTGAGAGTTGGATTGATATTAGGGGGCTTTTAAATACATATAAGTTGGTTCCAATAAGAGGACCACGCTTAGCCCTCCCACAGCCCCCTGCTCTGCTGCATTGGATGGCAGAGGGTCCGTAGTAATTGAATGGAGTGATACAGGGGACGGGAAGGGGCCGAGATGGTGAATACTACTACACCACACTAAACTTGGCTCCACTCTAAACTTTCCCCAAAGAGATGGGATATTTTAGAAGATTCGGCCATGTTCTTTCTTGGGCCATGTTATTTCTGGAGAAGGTATATCAGTTGATCCTACAAAGGTTAGTGTGGTGATGAGATGGGAATGCCCGAAGACTGTCACAGAGATACGATCTTTTCTAGGTTTAGCTGGATATTATAGAAAATTCGTGAAGGACTTTTCATGAATAGCATTGCCGATGATTAGGCTAACTTAGAAGGAAAGCCCATTCATATGGTCTGATACATGTGAAGCTAGTTTTCAGACACTGAAAGAATGCCTAACATATGCATCTATCCTTACTCTACCCTATGGGAGTGAAGGATTTACAGTGTATACTGATGCATCTAAAGAAGGACTTGGGGCAGTTCTTATGCAACATGGTAAGGTAGTTGCGTATACATCGCGATAACTTAGGACACAAGAGAAGAACTACCGACGCATGACCTGGAATTAGCTGCTGTAGTTTTTGCTTTAAAGATATGGAGACATAACCTCTATAGTATTCCATTTGAAATCTTCACTGATCATTAAAGCTTGAAATATTTATTTTAACAGTCAATATGAGACAAAGACGGTGTCTAGAGTTGTTGAAAGACTATGATTGCACTATCTCCTACCACCCTGATAAGGGGAATGTCGTAGCATATGCCCTTAGCAGAGAACTTATTCACATGGGTTGGTGAGTGTTATCTACTTCTGGGGTTCACTGTCAACGTTAAGTGAATGGAAACCATTTAATAGTAGTGCCGATACTATACCTATTCCTCACTGATACAAACCAGAGATCTGGGATAGAACAAAGAAAGGTCAGGAGGATGATCCAGTCCTTAAAGACTTGAGACAACAACTTGAGAAGAATGAGATAGAGGGATTCCAGATACAAGATGGATTATTGTATAACCATCACAGAGTTTGTGTACCAAACACACCAGAACTAAGGAAAGACATCTTACGTGAAGCGCACTACTAAAAATTATCTATTCATCCAAGAATTACAAAGATGTATAAGGATCTTTATTCATACTTTTGGTGACCAGGAATGAAGAAAATGTTGCTGAGTTTGTAAATTCATGTTTCACTTGCCAACAGGTAAAGACTTCACACCAAAAGCCACCAGGAATATTGCATCCCCTCCCTATACCTGAATGGAAATGGGAAATCATTTGCATGGACTTTGTTACTGGCTTACCTCAGATGACTGGTAGTAAAGATAGTATCTAGTTATAATAGATCGTCTAACGAAGGTATCACACTTTATTCCAATAAGCTTATCTTTCACTCCAGACCAGCTTGCTAAGTTATATATTACACATGTGATCCGTCTCCATGGTATTCCAAAGGAAGTAGTTTCCGATCGAGATTCACGATTCACCTCACATTATTAGGAGAACTTCATGAAAGCCTTAGGTACACAACTATACTTGAACACATCATATCCTCCACAAACAGATGGTCAATCATAACGTACGATTCAGACACTAGAGGATATGCTACGAGTGTGTGCCTTAGAATAGAAGGGATCATGGATTAAACATTTACCTCTTGCAGAATTCACATACAACAATAGTTACCATAGAAGTACTGGCATGTCACCATTTGAAGTACTTTACGGATGAAGGTGTACTACTCCTTTGTGTTGGCAAGAAGTTGGGATAAAGAACATTTATTATTCAGATAGACTCCAAGAGACACGAGAAGCTGTAGAGCTTGCTCAAAAAAGACTATTGACTGCTCGGAGTCACCAGAAAAGCCATAGTGATGCCAGGCAAAAAGATCTTGAGTTTGAAATAGGAGACTTTGTATTCCTCAAAGTATCACCTATGAAGGGAGTTCATAGGTTTGGCTTGCATGGAAAGTTGGCACCCAGGTTCATGGGTCCCTTTGAAATCATTCAGCAAATTGGAAAAGATGCATATAGACTTGCGCTTCCTCCACATCTTTCGACAATACATGATGTTTTTCATGTATCAAATCTGAGAAAGTACATTAGGGATCTAGAACATAAGATAAGTTATGATGATTTACATGTTGAGCCAGACTTGGCATACAAGGAAATGCCTGTGGAAATACTAAGTAGAAGTATCAAGAAGATGAATAAAGAGGTGCCTCTAGTTAAAGTATTGTGGCGGAACCAAGAGTTTGAAGAAGCCATATAGGAACCTGGGGCGGAAATGAGAGAGAAATACCACTACTTGTTTGAGTGATAACACTATGTGTTGTATATCTTCTTTATAAATGAAATGATGTTCATTCTCTTGAAGGTTGTTATGATTTCAATCCTCTTTAACGTTGTTATGCCATCATTATAAGTCTCGAGGACGAGAATCCCTTTAAGGTTGTTATAATTGTAAGGCCTTGAACTTGACATCTCTCGGATCCTATATAATAATATCTAGCTCTTCAAGAGGAAACCAACAGAATTTATTTCGTACGAATCGGACTTCGTTTGGAATTGTTATGATTTTCGGAAGAAAGAGAAGTAAAGAGGTTTAAGATGTCATTAACCCATAATTACCGTTACTAAGACTAATTAAACATGATTAAAGAAACTAATGACCATTAGCGAACACTAGTCAATAGTTAGTAAAAGATAAGCCTAAGCTGTGAAAGTTAAATCGTGATTAGTGAAAGTTAATCACGATTAGCGTTAGTTAAACGTCATTAACGAACCTAGAATCCTCTGGAACATTCTAACTTAGGCCCTCAGTTTTGGATAAGTTTTGGCTAAAACCATGGGCCGCTAACCACGATTAAGGGTTAAACCATGGTTAGCAGTTTTTTGGAGCCTATAAATACCCCGTACCCATTCATTCTCTACGATTTCCACTACCACCACCACCCCAAGGGCTATGGTTGAGAGGTCGGGAAGAGGAGTGGGAGGCGGGGAAGAGCGCTAGCAAAGCGCTGCCAGGAGAACGAGGAGGAGAAAGGTATGATCCTCTTTTAGTTTACTTTCTAAGCTAGGCTTTCAATTCATTCTCTTTTCTTCCAAGCTTTGTTCTTGATTCATATTTCTTTCCGATTTGTTTTCTGTTGTGGTTCGAGGAGAAATCTATATAACACCCTACTTGGGTGCGGGCAGCAATGCATGTCAGTGAACCCTGTGATTCGACACACATTCACTCACCTAAGACATGTGGTGTCTATCGATTCTCCATCGCTTATGTTTCTATTCTTTCAATTATACTTTTATAGTTATTTTTATGGAGAAATCTGTATAATACCCTACTTAGGTACGGGCGGCTATGCACATCAGTGAACCCTGTGATTCGTCACACATTCACTCACCTAAGACTTGTGATGTCTACTGATTCTTCATCTCTTGCTGTTTGAGTATGTTCTTTCATTTTCGTTATTATTTTCCTCTTGATGATTTTATAGAGGAAACTCTTTCCGTTTTTCTTTTAAAATATGTTCCGATATAAGGGGAAACTCTAACGATTTTTTATAGAAATATGTCCCGATATAAGGGGAAACTCTACCAAAATTTTTATACAAATATGTCCCGATACAAGAGAAACTCTGCGAAAATTTTCCTAGAAATATCACCATATATAGGGGGAAGTTCTGCCGAAGTTTTAAGAGAAAATATGTTATTCGCGTTCTTCGTGTTCTTCATGTGTTCTTCGCGTTCTTCGTGTTCTTGGCAAGTTCTTAGTATTTTTTATACGAATATGAAATTCAATCATTTCAAGAGCTATAAATCTTTTTTTGAAAAAGAATCATGATAAAGCACTGTATACGTGCGAGAGAGCTCGATTAGATAACGAAATCCTTCCTTTTTATATTGAGTTTTCATATGAGATCGTTGAAATTTTTGATTTTATGTTCTTTGCTATGAAGAATCTTAATTATGGCTATTTTTGAGAAAGTATGAAAAGTTGCTTTGTGATTCCCACTAAAATAAGGTTTAAGCATCGATTTATGCAGTGGTTTGGAAAGTTAGGGTTTGGGAGTTAAAATAAGCATAAATAATAGTATATATGCATATGAATAATATATATGTGAGTCTATACCAAGTGTTGATTATTATGCAAATCGAAGACTTAACGAAAGAATTACAACATTGGAAATGATGTGGTTTGAGTTGGATGCTGAAAAGGATCCTGTGTCACGTTAAGGATGAGTGGGAGTAGAACTACAGGTCGGGCATGCAACCTGTAGGTTTGTCGGAAGGAACCTTTATTGGCCTTTACCTATCTAGGTGGTTGATGAATCTCAGATTCATCACTCTAAAAGTTGAAAATAGAGCTTTGTTCCCGAGTAATTAGAGGCATATTTCTACTTATATTACATAATTAGCATTCATGCATGCAAGCATAATATCTACATTTTAGCATTCATATTTGCATTAAATAAGAAGCCAATTTCTCTTGTAAATATTCACCTGTATATTAGCTAAAATACCCTTTATGTATATATTTTATACTAACTTCAAATCCAATAAAACCAACTCTATAGTGTATATATGACTAACACTAATTAAAGAAAAATATCAAAAAAATACTAACTTGTAAAATTACCCAATAAAAGCCCAAACCCAGTTGAAGACCTTAGACCTTAAAATGCACATATCTCTCTCTTACAACCTCCGAATTAGGTGTACTTACTTATAAAGTAATATACATTCAAAGACCTTCAAAACAAGACCAATTTCATTAAAATCGGAGCTCGTATGCAAAACTTGGGTTTTGGGCCTCCTTGTATACTATACATATTTATATTTGTATTCTTGTATTTTTATATTACATTTGACCTCACTTCCGTTTTTGGTCAACATGAAACTTGTAGATCTCATCGAAATCTACAACTTTCATGTTTTGAGTTTTTCCAAATTCGGCCTCCTTCTCCCTCTATTCTTATTTTTCTCTTCAACTACTCACAGCTGGCCACGTGGCGCCTTCTGATTGCGCTACACGGCCCGCTCCCTTTGACCTATCCGCTTGCGCTCTGGACCATTGGATCTTCATATAGATCCAACGGCCCAGTGTTTCCCACATCCGCCTTTATTCCGCACCGTTGGATCAGTCCAAGGAGTCCATCCCAGCCACCCGCTCGCGCCTCATCAGGTCCACGCCATGTGGCATCACCTCAACCATCCGATGCACCCCCAAATCCAATAGCTCCAACACTTCGCTCCCTCCACCATTCGGTCAATTCGAGGAGTCCATCTTAGCTGCCCGTCAGCGCCGCATCCTCAGCACGCCAGGTGGTATGGTGCGGACCCTCCGATGTCGCGACCTCGATCAGATCTCGGCCCTCGCCCCACACCTCCATCTGAACCGTTGGATTGCGAAATCCAACGGTCAAGACGTCGTTGTCAACCTCCGCACGCCCCATACCCACGTTCTCCACCGTGCGCAAGGGGCCGCCCCCTTTCTATTTTCGGCTCCGCGCCGGCCACCTTCTCCTACCACTGATGCCACCACGATGGAGCCCACTCATCCCTCATCCTCGCCAGCTCCCTCGATCTTCACGACAACCCCCAGAGTCGCTCCACGACGTCCACGAACATCACCTCCCAGCTATCCCTGCCATCACCCTCGTCCTATAAATCAGCCACCTCCGGCCACCATCACCCCCATCCACCATTACGAGAGGTATCCTCGAGCTTAGAGCTACCTATTGGTGACAACAATTGAGTGTACATCCGAGCGAAGACAAGCCTTCACCTCCGGCGAGATCCACGACATTGCCACACCATGTTGCAGCTCCTGCGACGAGTTGCATGAGCACAGGCCCTCTACCGTCCTTCGAGCGAAGACCTGGAAGCTTCCCTGGAGCTTCTAACCCCAGGTAGAATCCTCCATCTCTCCCCAGATCTTCCTCTTATTTTTCCTTTTGTTTTCTCCGACTAAATTCGCCCTCCACGAGCATCTTCCTTCTCTGTCATCCATCCTGCGAGCTACGCGACAGAGCTCTGATCTTCGCACTACCCCTAGCTTCATCAAACGACTCACTTCACCTTCACCCAATGCCAGCTCCGCCACCTGAGCGGAGCTCGACCATCGACCACCCTCACTGCTCTACCGGCCTCGCATCACAGTCCATTTCACTCCACGGAGACAATGCACGCTTTGGCTATCTTCTAAACCCTTGTAGGTACTTATATCTTGACTGGCCGGAGGCTCGTCGGAGCTGTATGCGAGCTCCTCCGCCACCGAGATCCAGGACATCTCCTTCCCCCTTGAGACGATCGGACGCTTCGCCAGCCTTCCACGCATCTTCCGAGCTACGCTAGAGTCTCCCGCATCCCTCGTCGACGACGGGAGGACGAGGCGGAGCTAGCCCAACCTCGCTGGAGCCCAGCCCTCTCCTCCGCATGAGGCGGAGGGCCGTTGGGGACGACAGCCAGCCGCCGTCCGATCATCCTGATCGAACGACCAGGAGCCATCCACGTCGCCTTCTCCCGCAACCATTGGATCATTCGTGCTCCTACGCGCCTGATAACGCCACGTCGCCAAGCACCAGAGCCGTAGAGGACCATTGGATTCACCCTGATCCAGCGGTGCTCGGTCGTCCACGTCACCCTCTTCATTAGACTTCAAGGACCGTTGGATCGATCTTGATCCAACGGGACAAGACACGCCACGCGCCAGCCTTTCAGCAGTCGTTCGATTATCCTGATCGCACGGCCATGAGCCATCTACGTCACCAGATCCGAGCCTCTTCCCCGACAGCTAGGCTCGGATCACCCGAAGCTTCTCCGAGCCAAAGTCGAACCTCTAGACTAGCCGGAGCCTCGCTCCGAGCCTCCGAAGTCCTCTGAGCCTAGAACCCCCCACGTGATCCGCATGTGTGGCCTAGGGAAATTGCATCGAGGCCCCTGAAGGTTTTCAATATTACATTTCAGTCCCTGTCAGGTGACCCCACGTGAGGAGCACGTGTCCTGTGGAGAAATTGCATCCATCCCCCTGCACCATAGGTAATTGCATATTGGTCCCTGTCAGCACATTTTATTTTCAGCAATTTTAATTCCTGTAATTGCATTCATACCCCTGTCTTTGCACGCATATTTAAGCATTCATATTAAATCATTTTTCAGTTTGGAAAATTTCATGGTGTAACTTATATTGACCTCTTCATTATGTGACATGTGGCATCCTTTTATAATATCAGTAGAATTTTCTATTAATTAATTGGTGCATTTTTGCTGTATTTTTCCCATATATGCCTCTTAATTGATAGTAATTTGTCTGTGACTCCAAAAATGCCTCAAAAATCACATTAGATCTAGGATAATTAGCTTTACCTTGCACAAAAATTACATCTCAATTACACACATCCCGAGGCCTAAATAATTCATTTGGTGAATTTCTTAATTAATTTTTAATAGGTTCATTTCACATCAAAATTAAGATTTGATAATTTTCCTGGATTCCTCACCTTCAATTTTTTCTAGGATAATTCTTATTCCCAAAAAAATTTTGATTTGATATTTATTAAAATTAATTTAGTCAAAGTCACCTTGCATTCATTTTTAATTCAAAATAATTTAAAATAGTGTCATAAAATTCCAAAAAATTAATTAGCTTAATTTCATCATATTTCATCATATGGCCAAGTTTCATAATTTTGGAATTAATTTAACCATCTTTCTGATTTAACTTGTAAATTGGCCTGATTTTGCATACGTGTTGATAAAATACATTAAAAAGGCCAAAAAAAATTATTCCCCGAAACTCACACTTTGGACTTTGCTAAAAATTTATCTAAGGAGACAGCTGCCTCCCTGAGTTTGACCTTGGGCTTGCCCAAGTAAAATAAAATTTACTGCTCGAGATTAACTTACTTTAATTAAAACTGATTTTTGATCTGCTCTCATTATCCGACTGCAACGAACGACAATTCATTAATTTAACCATTAATTTGATTAAATTAACAAGGGTAGTGGGAAGCGGTTTCAAAATGGCACCGTTGCCGGGGAGGCACGGCTTAGGTTAATTTGCAGTAATTTCGGAGTGCTTGATTTTTTATCCCCGGGTAGTCTGAACCTCAGTTTTCTTGTGAATATTTTCTGTCTTTTAATTTTTGTATTTTTGTGTCATTCTCTATCTGACCTCAAATTATTTCGGTGCGAGGAACATGAGGAGTCGAAGACGCTTCAAGGATTCGGCATTTTAATTCTTTGAGTGATTTGAGAGGACTTGTACTTCATTCTTCTTCGCATCATTTCCAGCGGTTCCCGTTTGGGTTCTCGCGTGTGTAAAGATAGTGGAACCGTGTCCCCATGTGCTGTATGGATTGAATTGTAAATTAGGCTTGCACTAGCGGCTTCTCGAGCCACTCTAGGATTTGCTTGTGCTCGTAAATTTTTAGGACCACACGACCACTTAAAAGATGCACTTAGACCCAACAAAAAAGGAATAACACCATTGATGGTACCGTCCAAAAATATTAAAGTGGAAAAATTACAAAAGCATGTCTCAAGCATATCTAGTCAAATCAACCTGTGCTTCACTTGCTAATAGAACTGCCTGTCTAGAAGTAGATTTTGTCGTTTGCATTTGCATGTAGCGTAAAGATTTCAATTCTGTTTTGCATCCTGCATTAAGCGAAGGGATCACTGTAAGTATTCTCCACTCAGCATACGCATCATTGTTTCTTGTGCGTCGGCTTTTCTCGATTTCCCCCTCTGTTTTCAGACTTAAATTTAAACAAAAATTGGGACTGGATGATCGTCGTGCTGTGTGGTTGGACTAACAAGTGATAACTGATCTTAAAATCGGTACTGCTAACATTATTGACAAAAAAATCAATAAAATTGGAAAAATCTATTTGCGGAAGACTAATCCCCGACCTTGTTTTCAGCCTGAGTGAGGGTACTTCAGTGTGTGTGAACACCTTAAGGTAGAGACCAAATCCCCGCCTTCCATATCATGTACCAACTGATCCTAGCGAATATCACGAGTTGAATATTTTTAGATTCACTGACTAGTACCAAGTAGCCTCCGCCTGTTCATGGGTAGTCAGGGGTGAACCAGCGGTACTTCACGACAAGTTGCTAGTAACCCTTTGAGGCGAAGTTCCAGACTTGCCAGCCTCCGCCTGCTTGCAGGTAGATAAGGGCATGGTCTTTGAGTCCATCAACTTGGGATAGGAGCGAAGAAAGGAAGGACCGGCGGTATCTTAGGCGACAGGTTAAACAAGGAAGGCGCATCGGGCTCTGAGCCGACTTCCCTATAGGTCGCGTAAATCCTTGCTATCTTTCTTGAAAAGTCACACTTAAAATTAACAAGATTAATTAGACTCAGTTTCGAGTCCTTCACTGTGTTGAGCGTGAACCCAGGGTCTTGTATTGAATTGTTTGCTTCAGGTAGGAGTCAAATCCTATCTTCACTTAGAACTCCTGATTCTTCTCGCCAAATCAAGATGGGTAACTGGGGGTATATCGACTCTTTGTTCACAAATCTCTCTTTGAGTCCCCACGAAACTCCTCTTCACCGGCCCAAGCGCAACTTGGACCACCCAGGACTCATGACCCTCTTGAATTCTGGTTCCCTCACACCCAGGGTGGTTATTCTCAAATCAACCCTTTCATCTCCTCTGAACTTACCGAGGAAGATCATTGCCTCGGTAAGAATCCCTTCCTTGATCTATCCTCTAACATAGACCATGTTTCATACCCAGGATTAGAGGACAAGATGCCACTAAACAACCACCGGACGAGGACCAGTTGAGACAAATTCTTAATCGCCTCGCCACAGTCGAACAACAAAATGCAGATCTCACAGCTAGAATGGTACATATCGTTGCGGTAGGAGGAATCGATCGACCAATGGTTGATGCCTATAACCCAGCAGAGAATGAGATACAAAGTTGGTTGGCACCAACGGTACCCCCCGAAGCATTTGAGCTCAAGCCCCACTTCCTTAGCCTGCTACCGAAGTTCAACAAAAATGCCCATGAAGAACCATATGCCTTCCTCCGAGACTTCGAGCTGGTTAGCAACAACCTTAGCCATCCTAGGGTTGGGCAGGATTACATTCGATTGAAGGCCACCCCTTTCGCCTTAGGAGATAAGGCAACACATTTGCTAAAGAACCTAGGGGTGATATGTACAACCTAGATGCAGTTCAAGGACTTATTTCTGAAGAAGTTCTACCCTCTCAGTAGGACTAACCAGATGAGAACAAAGATCGCTAGTTCCTCCCAGGGACTCAGTGAATCATTCCATGATTCCTGGGATAGGTTTAATGACCTAATTTAGAAATGTCCATGCCACGACATTTCTAAGGCGATTTTAGTCCAGACCTTGTTCTGTGGTTTAACCCCGGAGATGCAGGGGTTAGTAAGTGCCGCCTGTGGAGGAAGCTATCTGAATAAGAATGAGAATGCTTTATGGAATATACTAGAGAAGATGGCAGAAGCAGGCAGGTGACAGGCCACCAGGGCCTATCAGTTGTCTCCCTCAATCCTATCCAACGAGACAACCCGGAGGACTGTAGCGGATCTGACAGAGGACCTCATTCCTAGCATGGGGATGATTGCTGATAAGTTAACCATGGTCGAGCAGATCCACAAGAGGGTCACTGACCTTGAGTCTCTCTCATGTATGTCGAAGCAAGTGGAGGAACTTACTGAGAAGGTAGTTAAGATGAAGCTACCTGCCCCTTCTGCACCACCTGTACATGTACATCGAGTCCATCTTGTACAAGAGCAGGCACCAAGGCCTCAGAGTGGCCGGGTAGAGGATCAGACTTACACCCAGCAGGACAACATGCACCCCCACAAGTGGAAACCGGATACGAGGAGCCTCCGCAGGTGTTCGAGATCAACGGGCTGTGGTACAACCGTGACCCCGTTGGTAGACAGTCGGGGATGGGGAGAGGTCAGCCTCACCGACCTTCCCCAGCTTACCAGGAAACCAGCTCCGTCCCTGCACCGCGCTTTGTTCAGTCCAGACCTGAACGAGGGTACCAACCTCAACAGCATCAACAACAATGCACATTCCACTCAGGCCAGCAGGGCCAGGCACCGTCCTATCAGTAGCAACAATATCGGCATGGCCACCAGGGCCAGTACAGAACCTCATCTACAAGTCAACATCAGCAAGCACAACCCACTGAATTAGAGTCCCTCACCTTGGCGATCCAGACCCTGTCTGATAGGGTCCAACAGATCCAGAATGACCATCTGGATATGAGAACCAATCTGAATCGTGTTTCTCGTACCCAGGATCAACAAATGGCGCCAAGGACCCCAATTCTCGCATAGGTTCAAGCTAACCCGAACAGCCTAAATAAAGGCCAGAAACCGACCTCGTGATCAGGTATACTATTCAGATAAGTCTTTATCTGAACATGAGATCTTTTCGTACGATAATGTAAATCATATGTCCCTCGGGAGAGGAAGGACCATGATCATACCTGATCGGGCACGAGCATCGAAGGAAGGAGTCGCCAAGTCTCTACCTGAGGAGAACTTGGAGGAAGAAGAGGAGCAACACCACCATCACCACCACCGATAGAAGAAGAGGACTTCTGGGTCCTCGAAGCAGCAAACCCACACCAGCAGAGAGTCCGACGAAACCGACGAAGAGCCCACACCTCCATCTGAGGAGGACCGTTCAGAAGTCATGGAAGACGCATCATCGGTTTTGCCACAACATTTTCCTTTTAGTCAGAGTCAGAGTCCGAGTCTGTTTCAGAGTTCGAGTCTTGTACAAACCTCAGTTTCATCTTTCAATGAAAATATTTCAGTTTCAGAACATGAGTTAGAGTCAATAATCCCTTTCCCCCAAGCTCTTACGGGTGGAAAGAGGAAAATTAAAAAAATCCAAAAAGATGACCCTGAGATGGCAGAGTTCTGCAACAAGTATATCAAGGTCACAATCCCCTTTGACAAGTATGTGGAAATGACTCATGCATTTCAGAAGTACCTGAAGGTGAGATGCACACCTACTAGGGTTAGCAGGAAGATCAAAAGCTGTGTTGAGAAACACGTTTTATCAATAGCCACGACTTGTGCAATAAAGAACTCGTTTCCAAGGAAACGAAGAGACATGGGTGCACATTATGTGGTGAGTCATGTCGATGACATTGCATTTGCACGCACTCTCCTAGACAACAGATCCTCAATTAACTTAATGCCTACAACCCTCTATGAGTGGCTTAATATCGGACCTCTTAGGAAATCCATAGCCCTCCTGCAGTTCGCTGATAAATCAACCAAGAGGTCCCAAGGAGAATTGAGGAATGTTGTAATCAAAGTCGAGGGTCAAGAATACATGGTGGACTTCACTGTCCTAGATATGGAAACCCCTCGTAATTGGAGAGATTCCCAGATCATCTTAGGCAGGCCCTTCCTCAGGACGGCAGGGGCTTTGTTTGATTATAAGATCTGGAAGATCCAGTTCCAAACTCCAGGCGGAGATGAGGAACTTGAGATGAAGCAAAACAGATGGAAGAGACCGGATTCTGAATCCAGCACCGAGTACTCTTCATCCGAAGCAGACCGCGATCATGTAGACATAGTTGGGCCATGGAGACAGAACCTAGCCAGTATCGATGAGTCCCTCCCCTCCGGAGATGATCCAGTGCATGAGTCAGTTTGCGAGGTCCTTAAAAATGAGTACATCTCAGAACCTGCATCTCCCTGCATCTTCGATGACTTAGAGGCCCAGTTAGGCCTGTCAGTCCTTCCCTCTTTAGGACAATCGGAAGATGAGGATGATGAGTCGGACGTGGCTTTTGTCGATCTCATGAAGACCTTTGAGGATCCGACTCCAGAGCTGAAAAACTTGGTGGCAGCAATTACATAGAAAGATCCGGCCACTTCCAACACTGAACCAGGTTCGATTGAGCCAGACTTCCTAGACGATCACACATTACCTAAGCTCAAACCTTTACCCACAATACTCAAGTATGCCTTCCTTGCGGGTCAAGAGAAGAAATATCAGGTCATCATCAGTTCACAAATGACCGAAGAGCAGGAATCTCGCTTGGTAGAGATCCTGGAGAAAATCGCAAGGCAATAGGCTGGAGCATTTCCGATCTCCACGGGATAAATCTCGCTCTGTGTTCGCACCATATCTACTTAGAAAATGAAGCCAAACCCTCTCGTGAATTCCAACGTCGTTTGAATCCAAATTTACGAGAGGTAGTGAAGAAGGAGATAGAGAAATGGTGCAACGCGGGTTTCATTTATCCTATCTCTGACTCGAAATGGGTGGCCTCGATCCATGTGGTCCCGAAAAAGTCGGGAATTCAGACGACCACCAACGAGGACGGAGAGGAGATCGTGATGCGAGTGCCCACGTCATGGCGTGTCTGTGTGGATTACAGACGCTTGAATGCCGCGACGAAGAAGGATCATTTCCCCCTACCATTCATTGATCAGATCCTAGAGAGACTAGCAAGGAAAGAATTCTTCTGTTTCTTGGATGGGTTCTCGGTCTACAATCAAGTAGCCATAGCTCTGGAGGACCAGGAAAAACCACGTTCACATGCCCCTTTGGTACCTATGCGTTTAGGTGCATGCCCTTTGGGTTATGCAATGCTCCGGGTACTTTTCAAAGGTGCATGATTGATGTATTCGCCGAAATGGTCGGTGAATTCCTGGAGGTCTTCATGGACGACTTCTCGATCCACGACGATTCCTTCGATTCCTGTCTTAGGAATCTGGACCGAGTCCTCAAACGCTGTTGTGAGGTCAATCTGGTGCTCTCCTGGGAGAAAAGTCACTTCATGGTGACGGAGGGCATTGTGTTGGGGCACGTCATCTCCAAGAGAGGAATGGAGGTTGACCCTGCTAAGGTGGATGTGATCAGACGACTCCAGCCACCAACCAACATCAAACAGTTACGGTCATTTCTCGGGCATGTCGGATTTTATCGGAGATTCATCAAGGATTTTTCTAAGATTGCCCGACTGCTAATTGAACTTTTAGACAAAGACATGGAGTTTGTTGTTGATCACAAATATCTTGAGGCCTTTAAGCTATTGCAAGGAATGATCATGGACGCATCTATCCTACAAGCCCCAGATTGGTCTTTACTTTTGAGATCATGTCGGACGCATCAGATTTCACTATTGGGGCTGTGTTAGGACAGAGGAGGGATGGCGTCCCTTTTGCAATCCACTACGCACGCAAAGTGCTTGATACCGCTCAGCGTAACTATACAATTACGGAAAAGGAGATGCTTGCGACAGTGTTTGCCTTGGACAGTTCATATCTCATTTAATTGGATCCAAGGTAATTGTGTTCACTGACCATACGACGCTACGATACTTGATGGAGAAGAAGGACGCGAAAGTGCATCTTCTTCGATGGATTTTTCTTAGCCAGGAGTTTGATTTGGATATTCGTGATAAACCTGGAAAGAAGAACATAGTAGCCGATCATCTCTCTCATCTCGAAGATCTTAATACTTCCGAGGATTCACCTATTCGAGACTCCTTCCTTGATGAGTCGATTTTTGTTGTCGACTCACTCCCATGGTATGCCAACATCGTGAACTATCTTGTCTCTAAGAAAGTTCCCGAAGGTTGGCCCAAGACCCACATCGACCGACTGAAGTCAGATGCTAGACACTACCATTGGGAGGATCCAATCCTTTTCTTTGAAGGACCGGATTGCGTCTGGAGACGATGTATTCCTCAGGATGAATACCAGAGTGTCCTTTCTTTATGCCACAACTTGGAGGCGGGAGGACACCACTCTGGGAAGAGAACCGCATGGAAGATACTTCAATGTGGCTTTTACTGGCCGACTCTGTTTCGCGATGCCATCACCTTTACGAAGTCGTGTCCAGTATGTTAGAGAATGGGAGGAACCATTGGTTCCAAGGATGAGATGCCTATGCAGCCTATCATCATTTGTGATGTCTTTGACGCCTGGGGCATCGATTTCATGGGCCCATTCCCCGTGAGCCACGGATTCGAGTACATCCTTCTTGCGGTAGATTATCTATCCAGGTGGGTGGAGGCTATCCCAACCCAAGCTGCAGACAACAAGACTGTCTGTAAATTCATCAGAGAGCACATCATCTCTTGGTTCGGGATCCCCAAAATGATGATATCAGATGGGGGTAGCCACTTTGTAAACCGGGAGGTAAAGAAACTCCTGAAGGACTACGTCATCGAAAACCATGTCGTCAGCCCTTACCACCCACAGACCAATGGTATGGCTGAGGTGTCGAATCGGGAGGTGAAGACTATATTGCAAAAGCTTGTCCGCCCAGACAGGAAGGACTGGTCTCAGATCTTGGATCCTGTCCTATGGGCGTATAGGACAGCTTACAAGACACCGTTAGGAACCTCCCCATTCCGAATGGTATTCGAAAAGCCGTGCCATTTTCCCACAGAACTAGTGCACAAATCAGAATGGACAATCAAGAAGGTCAATTGGAACACACACCTTGGGAAGAAGCAGAGAGATATGGATCTGAATGAGCTTGTGGAAGTCAGAAACATCGCATATGACAACAGTTTGGTGTACAAGGACAAGGTTAAGCGTTGGCACGATAGATATATCAGACGTAATTGTTCCTGGACAGAAGGTATGGTTATTTAATGCTAGACTGAAGATCTTCCAAGGCAAGTTGAAGTCCAAGTGGACAAGCCCATTTGTTGTCCGTACGGTGCATATAGTGGATGTGTCGAGATCTCAGATCTCGTAGATAACGCACCGACATTCCTTGTGAATGGACAACTGTTGAAACACTTCGTCGAATCCAATGAACATTTAGTCCATGTTGAGGAGATTGTATTCATGCGTGAAATGGATTCAGTAGATACACCTTGAGTCGCGCATGAGACCTTGCAGCAGTGAGCTCTAGCCATCAACAGCATCTTGAAAGATTCGGACCGACTCACTTGTATATACCATCATTCCTGTACATTCTGTCCTCCCCCCCCCCCGCAACTCTAGTAACTCATTCCCATGTCATTGATCACCATCTTGGACTATACTTAGGATGACCAAATCCTAAGTATAGGGGGACGAGCCACCTGAGTCTGCTCTCTGTACATCCTCCAGATCACATCGGTTCTCATACTCACTCCTTACCTATACTTAGGCTGACCAGAGCCTAAGTATAGGGGGGGACCAATTCCTGTCATGTATATACTCATCCATTTCCCCTCTTGCCCTCGTCCGCCCCATTTTTTGATCTTCTTCTACACTTAGGTTGCCAGAGCCTAAGTATAGGGGGGCGGAGTGACTTCTATACATTTTGTAATTTTAGCTCTCCTACGCTTAGCCCGAGCTATGTCTTTTTCATCGCTTTTCGTGCTCTGAGGACATAACACACGTTAAGTATGGGGGGTGTATATATTACATATATTCTTTACCCATAGCTTGTACTTTCGCGTATTATCGCGTATTTTTGTATATATTATGCAATAATTATGGGGTGGGTAAAAATTTAGAAAAACATTTTACATGTATACTTGTATAATATGTATAATATGTATAATTCTTGTAAAAAAACAAGGTTGTAAAATTCTTGTAAATAATAGTCTTGTAAAATTTGTTGTAAAATATGACCAAAAAAAACTTGTATACTATGTATATTATTACAAACTAAAAATTGTTGTAAAAATTGTTGTATAATAGAAAATAAAATGAAAATGTCGAAAATAAAGGCTTCTTATTTACTTTTGCATCTTTGCATTAAAAAAAAGAGTCTTGTATTTCATTCATAGCATGTCATCTACACCTCATCTTCATATCTTGCATATGCAAGGTGAAAAGCTAGTGGGTTCTGAACCAAGTTATGAGTAGATATTGAGGATGGACTTGATTTGACCTTAATCCACCTAATTTCAGAGGAACCTTATAGGAACTGGAGTTAAGATTTTTCAGGTCAAGTGATTTAATTTCTTTGAGTCTGCAAGTCTATGTTCACATGTCATCTTGATTAGTCTAAGTAGAATATCTCGTGTACAGGCATAATTCTTTCAGACAGTGACCTAACTTGGACAAGCGCCATGCACGTAGCTCTTCATTGATGAGGTGGTGAGGAGGTAGAATCCATTAGCTTGGAGTAGCACACAGGTGGAAACATCCGTCCTCCTCTAGGGAGGGTAGTGCATCTCAACCTAGTTTGGTGGTGTTGAAGTCTGAGGACAGGATGCTGTGGGTTGCAATAATACTTCAAAAAAGGGATAGTCTACTGGCTCAAGAGGAAAAACTCCTGATGTACATGCTGCACCTTGTATATAGTTCCAAAAAAAGGGAAAAAAAGTAAAAAATGCAAGAACTCCAAAAAATATAGACAAGCCAAAAAAATGAAATACCTGTCGGAGTATGTATATTAGCAAGAAGTCTGCATCTGGATGACTTGGCTACACTGGTCAGGCATCCCGGGATAGGTAGCTACACTGGCTACCGTCCATTCTTTCTCCACCCCCTCCTCTTGAGTTGGTCGCACTTGAACTTAGAAGGGAATACCCCGCTCCTCGAGGAAAGAGTTATTGGACTGGGTTACTTGAGTTACCTTGTTAGAGGAGGCTGGTTCTGAGCCATTTCTGATGTGGAGAGCTGTTTTACACTTACACAGTACAAGTAAGAATCATAGTCATCAGAAATTTGCATATGAGGATTTGTTCTGACCAGACTGTTGAGGCGTCTTGAATAGAAGACTTATGGAACTTGAAGTCTGTTAGGTCTTAAATTCAGATCCCAATAAGGTTCTGCCACACAATTAATCCAAATGTCGAGTCAAGCTCCATTTTCACCTTTTGTTCATGACCTTGGTATGGAACCCAAAATCATTTCGCTCTTGCATATCATTTTAGTTGCTCGGGGACGAGCAAGGTTTAAGTATAGGGGGTTGATGAATCTCTGATTCATCACTCTAAAAATTGAAAATAGAGCTTTGTTTCTGAGTAATTAGAGGCATATTTCTACTTATATTGCATAATTAGCATTCATGCATGCAAGCATAATATCTACAATTTAGCATTCATATTTGCATTAAATAAGAAGCCAATTTCTCTTGTAAATATTCACCTGCATATTAGCTAAAATTCCCTTCATGTATATATTTTATACTAACTTCAAATCCAATAAAACCAACTCTGTAGTGTATATATGACTAACACTAATTAAATAAAAATATAAAAAATACCAACTTGTAAAATTTCCCAATAAAAGCCAAACCCAGTTGAAGACCTTAGACCTTAAAATGCACATATCTCTCTCATACAACATCTGAATTAGGTCTATTCACTTTTAAAGAAATATACATTCAAAGACCTTCGAAACAAGACCAATTTCATTAAAATCGGAGCTCGTATGCAAAACTTGGATTTTGGGCGTCCTTGTATACTATACATATGTATATTTGTATTCTTGTATTTTTGTATCACATTTGACTCATCTCCGTTTTTGGTCAACATGAAACTTATAGATCTTATCGAGATCTACAACTTTTATGTTTTTAGTTTTTCCAAATTCAGCCTCCTTCTCCCTCTATTCTTATTTTTCTCTTCAGCCACTCACAGCTGGCCACGTGGCGCCTTCTGATTGCGCCACACGGCCCGCTCCCTTTGACCTATCCGCATGTGCTATGGACCGTTGGATCTTCATATAGACCCAACGGCCCAGTGTTTCCCACGTCTGCCGTTATTCTGCACCGTTGGATCAGTCCCAAGAGTCCATCCTAGCCACCCGCTCGAGCCTCATCAGGTCCACGGCATGTGGCATCACCTCAACCATCCGATGCACCCCCAAATCCAATGGCTCCAACACTTCGCTCCCTCCATCATTCGATCAATTCCAGGAGTCCATCTCAGCTGCCCGTCAGCAACGCATCCTCATCATGCCACGTGGTGCGGTGCAGACCCTCCGATGTCGCGACCTCGATCAGATCTCGGCCCTTGCCCCACGCCTCCATCTGGATCGTTGGATTGCGAGATCCAACAGTTAAGACGCCGTCGTCAACCTCTGCACGCCCCACACTCACGTTCTCCACCATGCGCAAGGGTCCGTTCCCTTTCTATTTTCGGCTCCACACCGGCCACCTTCTCCGACCACTGACGCCACCACGATGGAGCCCACTCATCCCTCATCCTTGCCAGCTCCCTCGATCTTCACGACAACCCCCAGAGTCGCTCCACGACATCCACTAACATCACCTCCCAGCCATCCCTGCCGTCACCCTCGTCCTATAAATCAGCCACCTCCGGCCACCTTCACCCCCATCTGCCATTACGAGAGGTATGCTCGAGCTCAGAGCTACCTATTGGTGACAGCAATTGAGTGTACATCCGAACAAAGACAGGCCTTCACCTCCGGCGAGATCCACAACGTCGCCACGCCGTGTTGCAGCTCCTCCGACGAGTTGCGTGAGCTCAGGCCCTCTACCGTCCTTCGAGCGAAGACCTGGAAGCTTCCCCGGAGCTTCTAACCCCAGGTAGAATCCTCCATCTCTCCCCAGATCTTCCTCTTATTTTTCCTTTTGTTTTCTCCGATTAAATTCGCCCTCCACGAGCATCTTCCTGCTCCGCCGTCCATCCTCCGAGATCCACGACGGAGCTTTGATCTTCGCTCTACCCCTAGCTTCATCAAACGACGCACTTCACCTTCACCCAACGCCAGCTCCGCCACCTGAGCGGAGCTCGACCATCGACCACCCTCATTGCTCTACCGGCCTTGCATCACACTCCATTTCACTCCACGTAGACAACACACGCTTCGGCTATCTTCTAACCCCTTGCAGGTACTTATATATTGATTGGCCGGAGGCTCGTCGGTGCTGTATGCGAGCTCCTCCGCCACCGAGATCCAGGGCATCTCCTTCCCCCGTGAGACAACCGGACGCTTCGCCAGCCTTCCACACATCTTTCGAGCTACGCCAGATTCTCCCGCTTCCCTTGTCGACGACGGGAGGACGAGGCGGAGCTAGCCAAACCTTGCCGGAGCCCAACCCTCTCCTCCGTAGGTGGCGGAGGGCCGTTGGGGACGACAGCCAGCCGCTGTTCGATCATCCTGATCTAATGACTAGGAGCCATCCACGTCGCCTTCTCCCGTAACCGTTGGATCATCCGTGATCCTACGTGCCTGATCACGCCACGTCGCCAAGCACCAGAGCTGCAGAGGACTGTTGGATTCACCCTCATCCAGCGGTGCTCGGTCGTCCACGTCGCCCTCTTCATTCGACTTCAAGGAACGTTGGATCGATCTTGATCCAACGGGACAAGATACGCCACGCATCAGCCTTTCAGCAGTCGTTCGATCATCTTGATCGCACGGCCAGGAGCCATCCACGTCACCAGATCCGAGCCTCTTCCCTGACAGCTAGGCTCGGATCACCCGAAGCTTCTCCGAGCCAAAGTCGAACCTCCAGACCAACCCGAGCCTAGGACCCCCCCACCCCACGTGATCCGCACGTGTGGCCTGGGAAAATTACATCGAGGCCCCTGAAGGTTTTCAATATTACATTTCAGTCCCTGCCAGGCGACCCCACGTGAGGAGCATGTGTCCTGTGGAGAAATTGCATCCACCCCCCTGTACTATAGGTAATTGCATATTGGTCCCTATCAGCACGTTTTATTTTCAGCAATTTTAATTCATGTAATTGCATTCATACCCCTGTCTTTGCATGCATATTTAGGCATTCATATTAATTCATTTTTCAGTTTGGAAAATTGCATGGTGTAGCTTATATTGTCCTCTTCATTATGTGGCACGTGGCATCTTTTTCTAATATCAGTGGAATTTTGTATTAATTAATTGGTGCATTTTTGTTGTATTTTGCCCATTTATGCCTCTTAATTGATAGTAATTTGTCTGTGATTCGAAAAATGCCTCAAAAATCACATTAGATTTAGGATAATTAGCTTTAACTTGCATAAAAATTTCATCTCAATTGCACGCATCTCGAGGCCTAAATAATTCATTTGGTGAATTTCTTAATTAATTTTTAATAGGTCCATTTCACATCAAAATTAAGGTTTATAATTTTCCTGGATTCCTCACCTTCAGATTTATCTAGGATTATTCTTATTCCCAGAAATATTGTGATTTGATATTTATTAAAATTAATTTATTCAAAGCCACCTTGCATTCATTTTTAATTCACAGTAATTTAAAGTAGTGTCAGAAAATTCCAAAAAAATTAATGCAGCTTAATTTCATCATATTTTATCATCTGGCCAAGTTTCATAATTTTTGGAATTAATTTGACCATCTTTCTGAATTTAACTTGTAAATTGGCCTGATTTTGCATGTGTCTTGCATAAAATACATTAAAAAGACCAAAAAATTTATTCCCCGAAACTCACACTTTGGACTTTGCTAAAAATTTACCTAAGGAGACAGCTACCTCCCTGAGTTCGACCTTGGGCTTGCCCAAATAAAATAAAATTTGCCGCTCGAGATTAACTTGCTTTAATTAAAAGTGGTTTTTGTTCTGCTCTCATTATCCAACTACAACGAACGACAATTCATTAATTTAACCATTAATTTGATTAAATTAACAAGGGTAGTGGGAAGCGGTTTCAAACGCGATTGCCCTGTTATGATAAGTGCACATGAAATGAATGATTTGCAATGCATGGTACCAAGTGCCCTTATCTTTGGGTTGAACGGTGAAAGATGTGGTCGTGCCATGTGGAGGCATAGGTTGTTCAGTAGCGGGTGGGTCACGATAATATGTATTTAAAGCCGGTAGGTTATATGATTAAATGTTAACCTGAGGTTAAAGCAACCGAGTCCTTGAGGACGGTGTGCTCTTTTGTTTTCCAGACTGAAGGTTTGAGACCCTGATTAATATAAGAAAAGGAAATTATCAGGATGGTATTGGAGGATTGGTTGAGGCGACGTGCGACAACATAAGCTCATCAGATCAAAGCAATCTCCTATCCCGAAGTATCCACAGCTTCAGAGTCCAAGAATGGTAGTGTTCCCCTGGATTAATCTCTGACGTGGAATAGAAAGGAATAGGATTTAAATAATGAGAACGAATGAAAACTTTTTGTGATAACAACTTTTTGAAAAATTACACAATTTGTTTGCTTTTCTCTTTTTTGTTATTTAACATTCGCTAATTGTTATCCTATAATTTATGGAAAACCCAACAGGTGTCAGTGAACCATCGCAAGGACCTTAGTAGATATCCAACCAACCACAGCAGCTTTACTTTGTAAAGTAGTTAGTTATCTTTTGAGTATTTTCCTTTCAAGCTGATGTACATGTAAATGGTTATAGTGGGAAAATGTATCATCTGAACTTTATTTTGTGAATGGAAACGTGTTGAAATACTTCCTTCTGAGTATATTTTAGTTGCAGTCTATTTCTTAGTGTTATTTGTGATTGGTGAATAAATTATTGCTGAGTAACCAGATCCGGTTATGGGAGGATCCGACGGCCCGGGAATCAGGGTCGTGACAATATCTAATGAGTTAGTTGAGGACTCATCGAGCACCGTCAAATGATTATTAAGAGATGATCTCCAGCCTGTGGAGGAGATGACAATACTCTCTCTGAAGGCTGATATCTAACCAACCTCTTGATTAGGTCCTCTGCATAGGAATAGAGATTCAGAGGTGTTAGATAAGTTAGGTCAAAGAGTTGACTTAACGAGATCGAGAAAACCAAAGTCCTATGTCATATGTTGTCACGATATAGGCACACATCCTTAACTAGAGACATATGTGTTACTATATGTCTGAGTATGTACATTTGACAGGCCAATTGGTTGATGACCTAATGAACGTCTATACACCGACGCACTGGTGTACATGCAAAGGCATATGAGTAGTACGATATCTCAAAGGGATCATACATGTTCATTTACTAAATCGGAAGACATGAGCTCACTCATGAGATATTGGGAAGAATCAAATTCTGTGCACAGTCATCTCACTTTGGAAGCTCGACTGAATTTGTAGGGTTTTGATATATGCTTTTGGAAAGTATATGATCAAGACCTAGGTATGATATATGATTTTGGAAAGTATATGATCGATACCAACTCCCACTGATCAAATGAGAAACTTGATTATAAATCCCTGAAGTAGACATCATAAAATTGATCTTATACTTCAGATTTATTGCGGGTCTTTCAATATGCATGATGTACAGGTATTGGGAATACCTGAGGTTGATGTGATCATAAGAAGATTAGATTTGCGATCTTGATTTAATCAAAGCATCTATGAGAGGTCCGTAAGATCTGGATTGAGATGTGATCTCAACATCCAAGCCACTATACGTGGGATAATACAATCGCCCTGTCCTTATCTCCAAGTATCCGCGGAGAAAGCGCATTATTCTTGAAAGAGTTCAAGGATAATTTCATTGTTGATATGTGTATCCGAGCATTGAGAAATTTGATAATTAAACGTGAATTAGTTGTCATGAGTAATATGAATTTGATTCATATTATTAATTAAATGTGATTTAGTTATCATGAATAATATGAATTTGATTCATATTATTAATTAAATGTGATTTAGTTATCATGAATAATATGAATTTGATTCATATTATAAAGAGAGTTATCTTAGATAATTAAATGTGATTTAATTATCAATGATGTGAATAATGTGAATGTGATTCATATTATTTGAGCAATGAATAGAGATCCAAGATCATTAAATGTGATTTAATTATCATGGATATGAATAATGTGGATAGAACTATCCATATTAATCATATATATTATAAATGTGATTTATAATATATAAGAGAGGCTATTTGTAAATTACATTTGTTAATTAAATGTTGATGTGAATTGGTTTCACATTGAATATTAAATTAAAAATCTAATTCACATTTTATGTTGGATTTGAATGTGATTCACAAGTTTCCAATGGCATGATTGCAATGTTCACAAAATAATTATGAATTATCTATGTGAGTAATTAACAACATTAGTTGTTGTGAATTATGGATATCTTCATGAGATATGAGATCTCATGAAAAAGGAAGAGGAGTGCCTCCTTCCTTTTAAAGAGGATGGACAACCACCTTGAATTGGAATTCAAGGTGCGCCGCCCTCCCCTTTAGGGAAGGGAGGCATGCCTCATTCCTATTTCTCCTATGTTAATTTGATTTAATTAATTTGTATATTGATGATTTATTCAATATATATTTAATTTGATTAAATTAATTTTTATTGTGTTTCTAACAACAAGATCATGGCCATTAAAAGAAACACAAATCAATGTGAGCCATTGGATTTGTGTTGTCTATCGATCCCAAAATATTAAAATAGAAGCGTACCCCTTGCTCTTCTTAAGTTTGAAAACATATGCTCTCTCTCATTCCTCTATATGCCAACTTCCTCTCTCTCTCTCTCTCTTGTGGTCATCCACCATGATGCCCTAAAGAGAGCCGCCTTCACCACAGTCGTTGTGCTCCTGAATTATTTGCTCATGGATCTCTGTCTCCTTCGGCGTGCCTCATTCGTGAAGAAGATGACGAATCTTGTGTGACGAGATGAGGAGATTCGCCACTTGGATCATCAACATGGTTTGTGAGAAGCACATGTTTCATCAATGCACTTGCAAGCGTCTCCTCCGTCGGATCGGACTTGAGACATGAGGTCTCTTCGCTTAGATGCTTGATAGCAACATGCTTCAAGAGGTAATCCTAATAATTGTTTGTGATTTAAATGAAATGATCTGGGAAATGTCCTTAGATAATGTGGTTTCATCACATGAAAAAAAAATTCCACTGCCTCGAGCAACTAGTGCGACTAGTTTCTCCTGATCACATATGATGCGATTCTCAAGCTTTCGTGATGTGCTTAAGGATCTTATGATATCCTTCAGTAAGTTTATACTCAATATTAATGAATATGTAGATTGAAGCCTTACCGGAGGAATTACATCATGGGAATTGATGTGTATTAAGTTGGATCCTGAAAAGAATTGTCTTACGTTAAGAATGACTAGTTGTAAAACTACAGGTCGGGCATGCAACTTGTAGGTTTGTTGGAAGGAACCCATATTGGCATTTCCCTACCTAGGTGGCACATGGTTAACGGAGGAATTACATCATGGGAATTGATGTGTATTAAGTTGGATCCAGAAAAGAATCGTCTTACATTAAGAATAACTGGGTGTAGAACTGTAGGTCGGGCATGCAACTTGTGGGTTTGTTGGAAGGAACCCATATTGGCGTTGCCTTACTTAGGTGGCACACAGTTGCCCTGTTATGATAAGTGCACACGAAATGAATGATTTGCAAGGCGTGGTACCAGTTTCCAATATTTTTGAGTTGAACGACGGAAGATGTTATCGTGCCATGTGGAGGCGTGGATGGTTCACGATAATATGTATTTAAATTATGTGATTAAAGGTTAGCATGAGGTTTTAAGCAATCGGTTCCTCGAGGATGTTGTGCTTCTTTGTTTGCCAGGCTTGGGGGTTTGAAATCCTGGTTAATAAAGGAAAATGAAATTGTCAGGGTAGTATTGGTGGATTGGTTGTGGCAACCTACGACAACATAAGCTCACCAGATAACCGCAATCTCCAATCCCGAAGTATCCACATCATTGGAGTCCATGAATGGTGGGGTTCCCCTTGACTAATCCCTGATGTGGAATAGAAGGAATATGACTTAAACTAATGAGAAGGAATGAAACTTTTTATCATAATAATTTTTGAAAAATTACACCATTTGTTTGCTTTTCTCTTCTTCATTACTTAGCATTCGCTAATTCTTATCCTATGATTATGAAAAACTCAACATGTGTCGGTGAGTCATCACAAGGACTTTAGTCATCTAGCCAACCATAGTAGCTTTACTATATTAGGTTATTGGTAGTCATTTATGCATTTCCTTTCAGTTGATGTACATGTAAATGGTTGTAGCGGGACAATGTGTCATGTAAGCTTTATTTTGTGAATGGAAAAGGACTAAATACTTCTTTCTAAGTACTTTTATTTGCATTCCATTTTTGAATGTTAGGTGTGATTGTTGAAAAATTTATTGCTAAGTAACCATATCCGGATATGGGAGGATTCGACAACCTGGAATTGAGGTCATGACATGTGGTCCTATGTTCTATGATCACAGGAAAAATAATCCTAGAAACTCTAATAGCCGTTAGCGTAGGTCTGATTCTATGAACCCCTCAAGTTGGGCTATAATCTCATCAGAGAGTGAAATCGGCCACGACACACCACAAAAAAAGTGTTTAGGTCTTGTTACACACGGAGAGTCCAAACAGACACAGTTGTAAATGAGCAATTAATTAATAATAATTAAAATAACAAAAACTAAATCCTAGACTCTATGCTCTATCATGACTCGACTCGATCTTAATTTTATTAACACTTGGCCATTGATGAAGAAGCGTCGATTTCGTGAAAACCGCTTCACATATGTCGGGTACCTCACAAAAAAATAAGAGAGAGTGTGTGTAAGAGAGTGACACAAAAATAATCAAAAATAAAAGATATAGTGATGAGGTTCGGGGGTTAGACTATCTGAATATGTAAAAAACCTAATATTAATTTGCTAGACAAAAAATCTAAGCTGTTTGTCTCTCCAGCAATGGTGTCATGTGATTAATACGAAAAGCCCTCTTTTAATTTGTAGGAATTAATCATGCGAAAATAAATGTATTTGACATTTCGTTGTAGGCGGAAAATCAAATTCAATCAAGAAATAACCACTTAATTATTTAATCTAATTTCAATTGAAGCAATTTAATATTTATTTAGCATGGGAAAGTCCCAAGGTTGAATTTGAGGAGGCAAAGGAACAACCTAGACTAATTTCTATCAAATTTTGTGCATGGTTTTCAAGAAGGATATCTTTGGGTATTTTAATGCAATTTTTGAATGCAAATGCAAAAGTATACTAATTTTAAGGACTAGAAAATTAATATCAATCAAACGATGTCCAAAAATTTCAAAACTTGGCTAAAATGTCAATTATTATGAAATGAATACACTGGATTTTTTTTGGAATTTTCTAATACAAAATAAATATTTTATGAATTAATGAATGCAACAAGTATGAATCTCGATAATTAATTATAATAAACTTACTTATTTTCAGTAAAAAATTATCTAAGATAGATCAATAATTGAGCTATCGTAGAAAAATCTTAAACCCTAAAAATGTTGAGATTAATGCCTATTAAAAATTAATTACTGAAATGCATAAAATGATTTTTATAGAGCAAAATATGAAAGCAAATGCAATTATTTTTGGGAAAAAATAAATCACAATTAATTCTACCATCCTTGAATTTTTGGCAATTTTTGGAGCTACAGTTAATTTATTATTAATTTTAGAGCATAGATGGAAAAAATGTGCAAGATCTCACTAGAATAATTATTATTAACCACCACAGAGAATCAAAATATAAATCATGTGCCAAAATGTAGAGAATTAATTGAGGAGCAAAATTCCTATTTTTAATTAATAAAATAACGAAATAAAATTGTTCAAAACATAACGAGAACACATGGTTCTGTTTCCAATATTACAACATATAAAATGCAATGTGTGGGTTGAAATGAATTATCTAAACCTTAGAGGGGGTTACCTGCAAAAATTACAGTCAGTCAGGTGCGAAGCACGTGACCTCTGGACTTGGGATCTCTGTGTGATATATGAAACCTCCAGAGGGCTTATTGCAAATGTTCTCCCAAGCATGCGGATCATGTATGGGGGGCTCAATACATGTGCCTAATGGCACGATTGCGTCTCGCAGGATGGCAGAGGCAGTTGGAGTAGAAGAGTAGCAGGTGACCCTTATGAGGAAGAACCCGACAAGGTGGATCAGCTGTGTTGGTCGAAGGGCCCCTTGAGCTGGCTGAAGGTGTCGATGGAGTGGAGTAGGAGGTGAAGGAGCCTAGATCGATGAAGTGCATGGAAGATGAGTCCTGGAAGGTGTCTTCCCTGGTCGAGAAAGCTTGAACTGTAGGAGAAGGATCCCCAGGCGGAGAGACTAGAGGTCTTCGGCAGGGCTTCCATGTCGATGAAGATCGAGGCGAGGCGATGTCGATGGCTGGGAAGATGGCCGAAGAGGATGGCTCCTGGGCGCTCTCAAGAGGCATCGATGAAGAGCTGGTTGACAATCAAAGGTGGAGGATAATCGGGCGGAGTATGGTGGTGGTGGTGTACAACTTAACACCAACTTGTTGTAGCGGAGGCAAATGCGGAGGAGGCAGCGTGTTGAGACGAGGAGGTGGGTCTCCTCGAATCTTATCAAGCTTGAGAGAGGAATCGATGGAGGTGCTGTCATTGCCTCCAAGTCGCTCCTCCTCCTTTGGTGTTAATCGACGGATAGGTATGAACGAGGGGTGGCGATGGATTAAATAGGAGGATGACGACATTTGGGAAGGAAGGAGGTGATGGATGATGGCCAGATCGGAGATTGACAGTGACACAGGAAGGATTCGATGGGTCGATTGGTGAGGATACGATGGAGATATGCCCGGATTTTGATGGTGGGTCGATGACAAGATTCAAAGGCGGTGGAGCGAAGATGGAAGACAGTCGTTGATTGTGTGGGAAGTGGCAGCGATGATGATCGAGAAAGGGGGTGGATTGAAGAGGGATACATGGGAGGCTGCGCAACTTGAATAGGAAAGGAATAGGAATTGGCCAGAGGTAGGAGAAGAGAGGGGAGTCGTCCGATCAGCTGAGATCAGGCGACCCAAGTGATGACACATGGATTTTTATTTTTTTTATTTTTTTTTATTTTTAAAATAAACAAAATTAAATGTGAAAATAGGCGATACCTGGCGGCTCCATGAGCTACCATGTGTACTCCCAGAAAATTTGATATTTAAATTACAAAGAAAAATAAAAATAAATAGCAGATGACCTCGGATCAAAAATTTTTCTTCATAAAACTTGCTTGTCTCGATGAGATCTATACATTTCATGAAGAGACCAAAACCAAAATAGGTTAATTGCACAAAGTGATATTTTTTATCGTTCTCTATGTATAAAAATTTAGGAAAGAATGCGATAAAAATCAAAGATAAATATTTACATATAATTCTTATTTTTTGATTTTTTAATTAAGAAAATGAAGAAATAAAATAAGATAAAAAAAATAGGCTTTTATACACAATGTTAGTGGACACTAGACTTAGTCTGTTTCTTTGAAATTGATTTAGTTTTGGATTTATATGCAATTTAATAAAATTTTTGTCAAATAAAATAAATAAAAAAGAAATAAAATAAGGATTTAAATATGTAATAAAATAATATATCAAAATTAGTTAAAATACACATTGTATAGGAAGGCCCAAAACCTAACTTTCACATATGAGTTTGGATTTACTTGAACTTGGTCTTCTTTTGAAGGTAATTGAATGTACCTTAGTTAAAAAGTGAGTAGGACTTAATTGGATACTATATGAAAAAGATATCAATGTTTAGTTTGATCATCTGAAATTAGGGTTTGGCTTTATTTTTCAAGTATTTCAATTAGTATTTTTTTGTAATTTTCCTTTATTCTTGTTAGTCATATGTATACAATGGCGGTGGATTTAGGGAGTTAGCATGAATTAATTAAAAATAGAGAAGTTAGCTTATTTTATGATCAATTGGAATGAGATTTTTAGCTTCTTATTTTATGCTATTATGCATGATAAAATGTAATTATTAATTATATATGCTTGAATGCTAATTATGCAATATAAATGAAGAAATGCAGATGATTTTTAGGGAACGGAACTTAATTATTTAATTTAGAGTTGATGAATCACATATTCATCAGGCATAGAGAATCGGTCGGGGAAGAAGGTGAGGGATATAGGTGAGTCAGAAACGGAGTTAGTCACAGTGGAGGGTTCCCTAGAGCGGAGCTTTGATGAACTACAAAATGGGGATTTTACACTAATGCAGGTAATTGAAATCTAATCTAAAAAGGGAAATGCTAACTAATACTAAATGTTATCTAGAAAGCTAAAGAAAATGGACCTCGTATGGTCAGAGCCACGATATGAACCTCGATAGTGGCAGAGCTCACCAGAGATGATGGAATCGATCTTCACACTCAACTTCTCCTCTCCAAACTATAGGGCGAGCTTGTTATCACCTAGCTCGAGCCCAAGAACACAAAATGGGGTGGGGGGGGGGGGGGGGGAAATCAGGTTGAAGAGATTCAAACTTCAAAAAAGGGCTGGAGCTCAGTTATATACAAAGGTGGTTTGATAAAGGCGAACAACTCGCTACAGGGCTCCTCGATTATTGAATTCGATGGAGCATGATAGGTGCAGGATCGAGGAGCAAAAGTTGTGAAGGAATCTTCCTAAAAAATGCAAGTATGAAGCTGCAAAATTTGAAGAAGTCAAGGGTCAAATGAGGTTTGACAGGGATACACACCTTGGAGGAAGAGTTGAACAGGGTCAACTCTTGACTCCCCCTGATTGGTCCACGTGAATAAACAAGAAAAAGACAACCTGAAGTTATTTATAAAATCAATAATAAATAGTAAATGAATTAAATTTATGTTATAAAATGAAAATTGACTATTATTTTCTATAGTATTTTAATATGAATTTTATTTATTTTTATAAGGTCATTTATTACAAGTTACTTTTTGAGGGTTTATTTATAGGTATATTTACCTATGTTTTGTATATTTTTTGTATTTTGTATTTTATTATTTTATATACATAATTTATTTATTTATAATTTATTTTTATATACATATACATATATATATTTATTAAAATATTTATGATACAATTTCTACACCTAAATAGATAGAAGTACATAATATATAGGTATAAGTATAGGTATTACCTCTATGTATTTTTCATACTATTTTATTTTTGTGTTTTATTTACGGTTTTATTTTATTCTAAATATGCACATATATTATAAATAATATTTATAAAATTATAAAATATAAATTATAAAAATAATAAAAAATAAATAAAATGAATATTTTATTCAAATATACTATACTATAGGGGCTCCAAAACCTAACCTTTGCATCTTAACACCAAATTAATTGAAATCACCTTCATTAAATAACTTATTAAAAGTTATATACAATTAAAGATGATTTTGATACATTTTGAGTTCATATGGAAATTATATGGATCAAGGAAGTTTGGATTTTGAATTTTTATTTTAAGTATAAAAGTACATTGTACATTAATTTCATGGAAACTTGATTTTATATTTTTATTTGTATTTTATATACAACTTTCACGTACAAAGTTTCTTTATTTAAGTTATAAATAGTGCCACACTACCTACAGAGTTTAGTATAACTTCTTTTATGTTATCTAATGTTGTTAATCTCAAGAGCGATATGACACTACAACTGGTTATAGTGAAGGGGGAAAATAAAGCTTCTATTGATGAATCTTCATCGCAATCAACTGATCCTGCACAAAGGACTAGATTCGATGAGGACAGAGGAGCAACACCATTAAAAGAGACAAAAAACGAATAATATAAAAAAAATAATCAAGCAATAATTGATAAGGTCGAGTCGATGCAGCCAAGGAGACACCAATACCAATAGCTGATCCCGTGCAAGCTAACACAACTGAATTTCCTACTTTAAGTTTTTTGTCTGTTGTGGATGATTGTACCACAATCATCTAGCTGTACAAAAGAACACTTTTTTGAATGAAAAATTTATTTTTGATGACACTCACATTCCATTTCACGATGTCATTGAAATAAAAAACTGTATAAAAATCGAAAACTACATTGTCTTATCCCAACATTATGGAGTTACTGCAAAATATAATGCTAAAAATTTTGTTACTAAAAGCCAAGGAGTACATGCCACTAAAAGAGGCATGTAGAGTTAAGCATCGCAAGAGAGGGCGTGAGAAACTAGTAAAGTACATTCTTACCATGGCGATTGTCAATGCTATCAGCAACTTCCCAAGCAAAAAGAAGGACATGTGAGTGACTATCATCTAATGCAAGATGTTTAACCCATAGTTTGAAAGAACACTTCTTGACAGTGGAACATTTATCAATTTGATGCCTATGTCGCTGCTCAAAGAATTTGGGTTGGGACCGTTGAAGTCAACAAGAATGATTTTGTAATTTGCAGTTCATTATTCAATGGACATCCTGACACCCTTACTTCATACCCCATTTGGTATGACCATTCCTTCGAACAACCAAAGCAGTACTTGACTACGACACCGAAAAGACAACCTTTCGCTCGAGTAGTGATAGGGTTATGATTGAAATGATCCAAGTACTAAAGATCATAGAGTTTGTATCAGACGAGAGTGAGCAGATTCAAAAATAGATAGAATACTTTGATTTTCTAGCAGAAATCAGAGACATGGCGTTATTCTAGTATGATAATGAAACATAGGAAGTCCTCTCCAGGGAGGAGTTCTTGGAAAGCACAGTCAAATTTCCCCCAATCCTTGAGGATGAGGTCCTTGTTGATGACCTAACTGAGTTGATCGAAATCAATCCATCCCTGTCGTAGCAAGATGGATTCCTTACCGATCTTTCCGATGTCTTGTATTCTAAGCCATAAATAATCAAGGTGGACAGATTTGACAGTAACCGCATTTACTAAAGTCATCAAAGAGCCGGTTCAGACCCCTCCAGAGCTAAAACCATTACCCTCATCAATGAAGTATGCATTCCTTACGGGTGGGCATAATATGTTCCTGGTCATCATTAACTCTTAGCTAACAGAGGATCAGGAATCTCTCTTACTCAAGGTTTAGAAAAAAATCACAAGGCAATTGGCTGGGATATTACAGATCTCCATGGGATAAGTACTTCATTATACTCGCACCACATTTACTAAGAAGAAGACAACATGTCTTCTCGTGAATTTCAGCATCGGTTGAACCCAAAACTCTAGGAGGCCATGATGAAAGAAATCATAAAGTGGTACGATGCAGATTTATCTATCCCATCTCGAATTCAAAATGGGTAAGTCTATTACATATGCACCCTAAGAAATCTGGAATCACTATTGTAATGAACAATAAAGGAGAGGAGATTATGACCAGAGTACCTACATCTTTGCACGTCTATGTGGATTATAGATTCTTGAACCTAGCTACCAAGAAAGATCACCTCCCTTTACTTTTTTTGATCAAATAGTCAAATGATTGCTTAAAGGAATACATCTATTTCTTGGATGGGTACTCTGGATATAATCAGGTTGCAATAGACCTTGAAGACCAAGAAAATACCACTTTCACCTATCTATTTGGGGCGTACACCTTCAGATAGATGCCTTTCGGATTGTGTAACCCTCCTATTACATGTTAAAGATGTATGGCGGCCATATTTATTGACATGATTGGTAGTTTTCTTGATGTATTCTTGGATGGTTTTTTGATCTACGGAGATAACCTGATATCTAACATATCTAGACCAAAAACTTCCATGATGTTGCTAAGTTAATTTTGTACTCTCATGGGAGACGAGCCACTTCATGGAGAGTGAGGGAATTATGTTGGGTCACGTCATCTCCAAGAAAGTCATGGAGGCTGACTCGACCAAGGTGGAAGTCATATCAAAACTTGAGCCACCTACTACAATAAAGCAAGTCAGGTCATATCTAGGTCATGTTAGTTTTTATCGAATGTTCATCAAAGAATTTAGCAAGATTGACTGACCATTAATAGAGCTTCTAGGCAAGGACACCAATTTCATTGTTTATGATAGAGTGCTCCATGCCTTTGATCAGTTGAAAGAAATAATTTCCAGGCTCTTCTTCTACAGCTACTGGACTGGTCTCTTCCATTTGAGATTATGACATGTGCTCCTAATTATGCCATTGGAACTGTGTTTGAACAACAATGGGATGGATGGCCGTTTGCAATTCATTATACTAACAGAACACTGGATGAAGCCAAGAGAAATTAAAATATCATAGAGAAAGAGATGCTATAAGTAGTGTTTACACTAGGGAAATTTAGACCCCACTTGCTTGGATAAAAAGTTATAATTTACACTAACTATTATGCCACACAATACTTACAAAGAAAGAAGGATGCAAAGTCACGTTTACTTCATTGGATCTTTCTACTTACAAAGCAAGAAGTATGCAAAGTCACATGTACTTCACCAGATTCTTCTACTATAGGAGTTTGATTTGGAAATACGAGATAAACCTGGAGGCAAGAATGTTATGACATATCACCTTTCTAGAATTACTAAGTTGGGTACTCTTGATTAGAACATCATTCCAGTTATTAAGATATTCCCAGATGAAGAGATATTGTCAGTCACCTCACTCCCTTGATAGCTAATATTGTGAACTACCTTGTCTCCAAGGAAGTTCCACGAGATTGGCCAAAGCTGAAAGTGGACAAGTTCATGTTCGAAATACATTTTTACCAATGGGAGGATCCATACTTATTTTGTGAGGGTGCAGAATATATCTGGCAAAGTTGCATCCCTAAGGAGGACTATACAAGTGTCCTAAATCATTGTCACAAGTAAGAATCAGGTGGATACCATTCTGAAAAGTGCACAATAGCAAAAGTGCTTCAATGCAGCCCCTGGTAAACAACTCTTTTTAAAGATGTTATAGTATTTGTCAAAGGTTACACTGACTACCAGTAAATGAACGACACCATTAGTTCAAGATATACCATGCCTCTCAAGTACATTTAGATATTAGATATCTTTGCTACATGGGGTATTGATTTCATGGGTCTATTTCCGAATAGCTAGGGTTTCGAATACATCTTGCTTGTTGTTGATTACGCTAGTCGATGGGTGGAGGTTATCTCCGCTCGAGCCGCTGACAGTTGCATTGTCTGTCAAATTCTCAAAGATAACATCATTTCATGGTTCGAGATTCCAAAGATTCTAATATCCACTGGGGGAAGACATTTCATTAACAAAGAGGTTAAGAAGCTTACAAAGGAACACAACATCGAAAGTCATGTCGCAACTCCTTACCACCCACAGACTAATGGCTTTGCTGAATTTTCAATCATGGAGATCAAGATGATCTTGTAAAACCTTGTGCATCCTGATAGAAAGATCTAGTCATGATTACATGACTCAGTTCTTTAGGCTTATCGCATCATATACAAGTCTCCTTTAGGCATGTCTCCCTACCACCTTGTGTATGGCAAGACATGCCATTTTCCCATCGAGCTTATTCATAATCATTATAGGTAGTCAGTGCATGCAATATATATAGAGAGAAAGTTGGCAAGAACAAAAAGATTGACCTGAACCGATTCTTGGAATTTCGAGACTCTACATATGACAACAACCTTATGTATAAAGAGAAGGTCAAGAGATGACATGCCAGACATATCAGAAGAATGATTTTCAAATCGAATCAAAAGTACATTTGTTTTATACAAAGTTAAAGCTATTTCCAGGAAAGTTGAAAAGCAAATGGTCAGGAACATTCACTGTGAAAAATGTATATGACAACGGGAGTATCGTGACATCAAGATTGTCATCTGACACAAAACCTTTTGTAAGCAACATACAGTTACTGAAGCCATGCCCGAACATGACACTTTCCTGTCCGTTGTCAATTTAGTTGATGTGGTATATCAAGTAAATATCATGGGTGTTGAAGTATCAGACCTCTAAAAACACAAAAATATTTTTTTCTTTTCTTTTTCTATTCTTTCCTCTATCGTTTACTCATTCATCCCTTCCATCACTGTTATACTTAGGATATGCTTCATCCTAAGTATATAGGGGATGAATCACTCGAGTGTTCGTTCTTTGATCCCTCACCTATCTCCCGACTTGCTGATAACTCTTTTTTATACTTCAAGCATCTTTACCAGAAGTATAAGGGGAGACAAGTCGAGCCGATGATTTTGTACATTCTATTCCTCCATCATCCAACTTTATGTACAATATGTTATACTTAGGATTGGTTAATCCTAAGTATAGAGGGATGAGTGACTTCTCATGTTTCAATCTTTGTAGTATAGACTTTTCTATACTTAGAACAAGTTATATCTTCCTTTCTTCTTATTGATCACTATGAAGACATAGTTCAAGCAAAGTATAAGGAGTCGTATATATGTGTGTGTGTGTGTGTATATATATATATGTTAGCCATAGTTCATACTTGTATAATTTCAGTAAATATGGCTAAAAAATCAAGTGAAGGTATAAAATAAATCAACTATGAAGAATACACTCCTATAAAATCTACATATTCTACTATAAACAAGCTATTTTGCTTTTTCAAAGATCCCATAAAAAATTGCAAAAAAACGAAAATATCTAAAAATCTGCAAAACTTTTTGCAAAATCCATAAAATGTGCAAAAACTTTTTAAAAATCCCATAAAAAGTTCAAAATCATAAAATGTCTTGACAAAAATATTTTCTGCCTTGCATTGCATAAGCATTTTCCTAAAGATTTTGACAATTAAACATGTCCAAATAAAATATTAAGATTGGAGCTTGGCATAGACCATAATCCACTTAATTTCAGAGGAACCTATTAAAGACTTGAATTGAGACGTCCCAAGTATCTATGACTAAATTCTTTAGGTTTCATGAGACTGTATTCATGGGTCAGTTCAGTTTGTCTAACTAGAACCTTTCATATCATCCGTACGACTCTTTTGACTTGAGACCTCACACTTAGTACGTAGCTCAACCAAGATGTGTTGTTGAAAGATCTTAGAGTCTATGTCAGGATGATACTAGACCACTTTGTCAAGGGTGGCTCGGGAACCATTCTTGGGGATTGTCGAAAACGGTAATTTGACCCCATGTTTATGTGGTAGCATGGACATATAACGACTGGAGAATGGATTGAAATAAAGCTTCAGATGAGGAATGGTCTGCTAGCACAATTTTATAAACCCCAAAACATGTTCAGAATAAAAGATTATGTATTTGTTGAGGCAAGACAAGAATGTGGAGAAATGCCATATAAAGAAATACCCAAAAGAATCCTAGACTGAAGATTCCAAAAAAAATTAAACTTCCAGAAAAGGCCTGCCTCTTGGCAACGATTGGTTACACTAGTCGAGCTTCACAAGGAAATGTGACTACACTGGTCCGTTTCCACTTCTTTTCCCATTCTTCTAACTTCATTCTTATTCATTGTGTACTAGAATATACCTGAACCGAGAAGGAAATATTCATCTCTTCGAGGATGAGTTACCAAAGGAGGAGATCATTTTATAGTTCAGCTATTCATCTAGGAAGAACTAATACAGTTCACACACATGGTACTTGTCATTTGAAGGTACAAGAGTCTGCATCAGAAGGGACGGTTCTGACAAGGCCATTGAATTGAACCACATAGAGTAGCAACGTACCTAAGGGTTGTTGAGTCACAATTCCTAACTTGGATATGGTTCCGAATACATTAACAATCCAAAGGTCTTAACTAAGCTCCAAACCTCAATTCGTTCAAGACAAATTTAAAAGTCATGTTCATTCTACCTTCTTTATTTTTATTTCTTTATTCTCTCTTTTGCATCACTTATTCTATTAAAGTGTTTTCTAGGGACTAACAAATGTAAGTATGGGGGATGAATACCCATTCATTCACCTTTACTCCTTTATTTTATCTTTAAATCCTTAGATAAATACATGTAAACATATTTAATTTGTACAAATTAATGCATCGACTTTTCTTTGTAAATAGTACATAATACTTGTTTTTAAATATAAAATAAGTGAATAAAGAAAAGAAAAATAAAGAAAGTATTACAAATAGTGACTGACCCTAAACCCCAACACTAGGTCGATATTGACGTGGTCAACAAGGAATAAAGTATGGGAAGATAAGGGTAAAGAAATACAAACAAAATAACACAGACACTTAGAAACCCTAGGTATCCACTATAATGCATATACAATTAAACTTTCACTAATTTATACACACTTTTACACACCTCAAATAAATATATTTTCAACATAAAACATGTATACATAAATGTATAGGAAAATAAAAAAAAAGAATTGCACATAAAAATAATGTATTGTGACTAGGCACACAAATGAAAAAATCACAAACAGAATTTCACAGATTCATATCATCTCCATATGAATTCAAAATTCACCAAAATAACCTTTATTGTTATTAAAATTAAATTATCTATTTAATTAATATGCTTTCATAAAAAATGGAGTTAAGATACAAAATTGGCTTTTTGGGTCCCACTGCACTATATACCTATAGATTATATTCATTTAATTTATTCTTTGCATTTTACTCTTTTTATATTTTTTAATAATTGTAAATATTGTTTAAAACAATCATAAACTACAAATAAAATACAAAACCATTAAAAATATATCCAAATAATTAATAGAATGAAATACATAGGTATATTATACCTACAATATACATATATTAATTTATTTAAGTATATAAATAAATTCAGAAAAATGTAATAAATATATATAAATATGTATAAATATATTACAAATAAATAAAAATGTGCACACATAATAATAACAATATTTAAAATACAAAATAAAAAATACATTATACATTGGTATAAATACAAATAATTACACTTGTAGAAATTAACCTATAATAAATAAGACAATGAAAAATAAAAATGACCTAAAACAATACATAAAATAAGAAACAACTTGCATGTTTTAAGTTTTGCTTAAAAACATTTTCTATTGTATTTTCCTTTTTCTTTCTATTTTTAGTTTCTTTTTGTCTTTTTGAAACAACATGGACCAATCAGGAGGTGGCATTGATTGACCCCTGTCAACTTCCTGCCCCCTCTTGGACCAGTCCTTGTCGTGCTCTTTCCTTTTTTTGACAATTTTTCTAGATCATTCTAGCCCTCCTCTCTGCTTGATTCCTTCTTGTGATTTATTCACCATTGATCATTCACACGCATCAAGTATTGACACAAAAAACCCTCAATTCGAACAAAATCCAAGAAGGTCTCTCACTAAGTCGGTATAAAGTATCTCCTCCACTCAATTTTGAAAATCAATCTTTTCTACCCGATTTTGTCCCAAAAAATCATCTTCAAAGCTTGCCCTCAGTAATAGTGGGCAGAGCCTCTCTATTTGCGGTGTGAAAGAAGAGCGGAGGAAGTGATTAATCATCATTGGAGACCTTCTCCTGGTGGTTCTGTTCTTGACCATCCCTTGTCTTGTGAGCTTTGTTTCTTTGTTGTTTCAATTCTCAAGAGTTTTTTTTATAGTAGGCCCAGTAAGTTTGGGGGTTCAGAGCGTCCCCACTAGGATTCGAACCCGAGTCCTTCAAAATAAGGGACACTGCTCTACCATCAGACCACTCCTTGGGTTTAGTTCCCAGGAGTTGCATTACATTAGACTTGCATTTTATTTCTTTTGATTTTGTCTATCTTAGCTTAAAATCAGAAATCGTAGTTTTCCAGAGCTCTAGGATCCTACATGTTCTGTGTGTTATTGACCATTGACTGACCTTTTGCCCACCCCCACATATTCATCTCATCGCATTCTATCACCCGATCCATTATCCAGCCAGATTTTGCATAGATCTAGGAATAAGGCTCCATCCATCGTTAGTCGTTGGAGACCACCGCCTTCCATTCCAACCGTCATTTTTTCTCATCTATGGATTGATGAGCTTCACCCTCAATCCCTGAAGCTTCTGGTGTAGGCTCGGGCATGAAAGGACCCCATCAACGTTGAATGATTCAGACTTGCATCTCTAGGCACCTGGATCTTCTCCGACCATCCAGACCTCCATCGATGAGGTCTGGAACTTTTTGACCCATCTCCCAACTATTGAATCGATCCAGGAAGTTAAGATCATCTCAGCACCCCGGGAGAGATTAGGATAGTAAAGGAGGCTCGATCGAAATCCAATGGCCATCTATTCTTGACATGTTCTTCCGAATCAGCTAATGACTGTTGGATCAAGCCTTTACCCCTAGGTATACAACAACCATCCGATCAGGCACCCAAGGACCGCCAAATCAGAGTGTGGCATCTAACTCCACCCTCCATTGTCAAAGAATCATCGACCATTGAGGAGGCACTCAGTCTTTAAGTGGAATCATCTGTGTCGTATGTCATCGTGTATTTGGGGGTATTTTGCAACTTAACCCCTCCTCCCCGCCATTTTTGCATTTAATGTTTAGTCTTTAAACTTTCATTTGTCAGACTAATAGTTTTGTAATATTTCCATATTAGATGTTAGACTCTATTTATATTGCACTTTAGTCCAGTGCCACATCACCTCAAGTGCCTATACGCTTGAGGGAGTGGCATTTTACATGGATCTCCTCCAAGTTTTGAGTTATTGTTTGGTATTTTTTGCATACTTGCCTCTATTGTTCTATTTTTTACATTTATACCACTACCAATGTGTATTATATTTTATTGTACGAAAAATACATGAATGCCCTTGGAATTTGTTAAAGTGTTACTAAATGATCTAAAACTCTTTGATAATTGCAACTCCCTATCGCTAATTTAATGTTATAGTTCTATTTTAATTATTAAAAACACCATCTTACATCTAAAAATTGTAGAAAAATATCGTAAATGTTTGGAACCCTATTTTATCATATATATTTTCACAAGGTAATTAAACTTGTTTTCTTATTTATTGCAATTCCAAAACATTGCATTTATTATGTTTAGCATTTAAAAATTTATAAAATTACAAAATGTTTTGAAAATTCCAAAAAACCGTGTATGTTTATTTAGCTATAGTTTATCTTTTGTTCAACTATCTTTGCAAAATATTAAGAAAAAAATCCTAAAAATTACCAAATAAAAAATCTTATAAAAATTATAAAGTTCATAGAAAAATCGAAAAAAAAATGTTTTAAATTTCTTAATTTTCTTTGTATTATCTAATATCTAGGAAAATTTGAATTAGCGCAATCTAAAATGATAGATATTTTGTAAGCACATTTCAAGTTTCTGGATTTTCTGTTTTGTTTATTTTATATATTTTCTTATTTAAAAATCCATAAAATTCTAAAAAAAATCACCCAAAAAGTAAGAAAACATAGAAAAATTATAAAACACAAAAACCTTTTATTTCTGAAATTTTGAGTTTGCTTGCTATATTTTAAACATCTAAAAACATTCTTTTATATTTCTTTTCTATATAGTATATTTAATTTATATATTAGATTATATTTTATTTCCAAATTAAAATTAAAATTCTGCAAAGTAAAAATTAGTACATATAAAACCCATAAAACAATTAATAACTAAAAATACTAAAAAAATCCTTAAGCAGACTATTAATTTTTACTCTACCTCGTTTGCTTCTTTATGATTCGGTGATGACCAAGTGATCCTAACCCAAGACCCGGGTGAAGGTATAAAAACATGGGTCGTTGCGACCCGGATCTCAGAGGCTCAGTCGACAAGAAAAAAAGGGACCACCAAATCAAAGATAAATCGATAAAACACGAATAGCGGTCTTCGCTATACATTTAACCTGGTATAGCGACCAGGGTCGAACTCGAGGAGCACGGATTGGTCGGATCGGCCTACAAAGTAGTCTAAAGATAAAATAAAAAGACAAGATATTTTTGGTGGTTTTTATGTATTTTTAAATTTTTAGTCTTTTTTAATTATAAATGAAATAAGAGAGAAATGATAAAAAGAGCAAATTCAACAATTTATGAAACACTAAAAAATACTCAGAAAATTCAAATAAAGTTATTTTTGTATTTTTTTTATTTTTTTAAATATTTTTGGTGAATTTTTCAGAAATTTCTAATTTTTAGTTGATTTTATAAAAATCAAAAAAAGGGAAAAACAATGAATCAGTGTGCAGCCAGACTTGAAAGTCTAATTAAAAATATCTAATCAGCTCTAAAAATAAGGAGACAATTTTTAATGACGACTAGATACAAAAATTAAGCTACGGAAAAAGAGTTTGCATTTTTTCATATTTTATAGAATTGTTAAGAATTTTTGTAAGATTTTTAGGGTTTTGTGATTTTTAGGAGTTTTATAAATTCAGATTGGACAGAAACTCAAAGACAATAAAACAAACAATTTCTAATTTTTTTAGAACTTTTAGAAAAGTTTTTATGTTTTTAGTTGATTTTCTTTTCCAAATAGTAGCAAAATTTAAAGTTTTTGATTCTTTAAAAATAATAAAAGCGATAAAAATGTCCCAAAGAAATAGTGAAATTTTTACACAGTGACAAGAGCCACGTTTCTAAATTTCACTTGATTTGGAGTTTATTTGATATTTTATTCAATCACTACAAAGGCTACATCACACAGGGACCTATACGCAATAAAAACTAAGTTTCAGGGCTGAAAAGACAACACGTGTGAAAACTATAAGTGCAATAGCGCAAAAATCACACCAAATTCGCATATGTCCGAATACAGCACTCACAGGGGTATAAATGTAATTTTTAAAACTTGAATTTCAATCCAGAACAGACACAAACTCCAGCCCAGATGATGCAAATAGCCCAAGATATCACGTGCCTAGCACGTGGTTCACATTCACAGGGACAAAAGTGTATTCTAATTAATAAACATACAAACGGTAACACCTTAGAACTACAAGATCAGAGTTGCAAAAAGTCCAAAAAGCACGTGTCTCACACAAACAGGGACTAAATAGCAAATATCCTAAACAAGCGGTCCAAATATGCAAATAACCCAAGAGTGCAAACTTATTTAATAGACTAAACAAAAACTAAATAAAACTGCAGGGGTATGGGCACAAGTTACCCAGCTGAAGCGCGTGAGAGGCGCGTGCACGCCAGGTGTCGAGCGGTGGATGGCTGCGAGTGAACGGTCCTGATGACGCCCTCTGGAGGATCCAACGGTGCTGACGCAAGGGCGAACCTGGGGGGAAACGTGGCCGTCAGATTGTTGATCTAATGGCTTGACAGTGGCAGACCACGTGTGGCTGTGATGAAGACTGGCGTAGAGGGGCGATCCGACGACTGCGAGAGGATCAGGAAGAACTCCTCCTGGGCGAGCTTCTCCGGCAATCCGGAGACGATCCAGACGGCCGATGGAAGATCGGAGAGGTGGGTTCTCCTCGCTATGGTGCTCCACGTCGGGTGATGGTCTCCGATGAAGGCCCCAACGGTCGGATCCTCCGGCAAGGGTGGAGCGACCTGTAGCAGCTCCGGCGAAGGGTGGAAGCGTGACCAAGGGGGGTCTCTCGCACTTATTGACCTGCAAAAAGAAGCTCTTGCTCGAAGGGACGCTCCGGCACAGGTTATTGGCTAAAAGATAAAGTGAAGCGACGTGGATGGGCTACGGCCGACGATGGTGATGGATGGAACCCGACTCAATCTGGGATCAGATGGTACAACTCGAGGTGATCAGATCACGTAGGGAAGGTGGCGATGGGTCAAAGAGTCGATCAATAAGGCTAGGATGGGGTGGCGGAGCTCCAGCCACTCGGGCGGAGCTGGTATGCGAAAATCGAAGATGAACTATGCTAAAGATGCTAAAGGATCTACCTGATGATCAAAGTGGACTGGGGAGGAGATGCTGGTTCTCTGGTGGTCTTCGCCTCGACGGAGCGTCGCCTCCAGAGGATCGGGCTTCGCCGGCGGCGGAGCACGATGACAAGGGTCGCCGGACCTGGGCTACACACCTCCAAACTCTCTTTCAAACACTCTCCTCACTCGCTGTCACTCGAGGAAGACGATGAAGGTCACAGGGATCGAAGATGGTGGTCGAAGGTGCGTGAAATGGTGGAGGAAGGCGAGACTTTATAGTGGTGTAGGTTCGATAAGAGAGGAGTGGAGCACGCGGATCGATGCATGAAGCCCTAGCAAGAAGGTCGGGCGTGAATCTCGGGTTATCAAGGTTCAATCAGAGCTAGGGGTTTAGGTAAATGGGAGGCGAGGTGATTCGGGAAAAAGGGGAGAAGTCAGGTAGGCCACCGAATCCGTGAATCTGTGGTCCTGGGGGGGAAAGGTGACCGGGGGTCAACATTCCCCCGTGGGCCAATCAGAAAGCGGGAATTATTAATTATTTGTAAATTCACTTAAAAATAATAAATGATTTTATTTTGAAAATTTTTCAACATAAAAAATGTTTATTTATTTTCAAAGTATTTTTTAGTGATTTTTATTTATTTTTTTTGAAAAATAATTTAGGTATTTAGATTATATTATTATATACATGTATGTATAGCTATGTATTTTTTAATTTTGTTTTTATTATTTTATTTATGTAAATTTATTCCAATTTTATATTTTATTTATTTAAATCATAAAATATGGAATATACAAATATTTTTATTGAATTTTTATTAAGTATTTACAAGGGTGAAATAATTAGGTCTTGTATTTTATGTACATGGTATGTGTACACTAGTGAGAGAGAAGTTATTCATTTTTATTTTACTTTTATTTTTCCCATTTTTATTTTATATTTATTTTTTTAAATATGTAAAAAATATGGGAAGCACACACATATTTTTATTTTTAGAAAATAAATTATTTACATATAGAGGGATATTTACACCATGTTGAGTTACCCTATCTCCCTCTACTTATTTTATTTTGCGGTGAGGCCCTTGTGGAGCCTTGCCTTGGGTTCAGGTCACTCAATATTTATTCTAAATATTTACCTCTTTTTCTTTATTTCTTTATTCCTTTATATTTTTTACAAAATCATATTAATTATGGCTATTTACCTGATGCATGCATTTTGACAAATTATTGTATTTACAAATATTTACATGGTATTTGACCAAGGTTTCTAGCTAAAATAAAGGAATAAAGAGTGATGAATGGGGATTCATCACTCCTCTATACTTTACTTTTGCTAGTCCCTTAGCAAACACTTATTTGGAGAAGAAGTGCAAGAGAAAGAAAGAGAAAAAGAGGAGAATTCAAAGTTGTGTATTAAACTTTCCTTCATTAAATTGAAATATGGAGCTCAGTCAGACCTTTGGATTATTCATTTGTCGGAACCTTATTTGGACTTAAGCTTAAAACTTAACAACCTCTAAGTTCCACCAATCTTTGGTCAAGACTCCTCAATAAACCAGATCAGAACAAGTCTACATACACAAACTCTAATGACCATGAATCTTTCCTTCTACTGTGTAAGTGATATGTAGCTGCCCACCTCAGAAGTGACAAAGAAACAACCTCCCTCAACCTGGTAACTCTAATGCCTCGGTCTAGCAACTCTTTCCTCGAGAAGTGGGGTATTCCCTTCTAAGTTCAAGTGCAACCGGCTCAAGAAGAGGGGGAAGAAGAGAACGGACCATGACCAGTGTAGCCATGTATCCTTGGGAGCTCTAACCAGTGTAGCTGAGTCTCCCACTGCAAGCTTCATGAGATGGTCATGTGTAACATAAGCTTTGCTTTATTTAACTATATACACTCCGGTGATATTATTAAATTTTCAATCCGACTATTTTTTTGGAGTTGTTCTTTTTGCACATTTTTTTGATGTGCATATGTATAACATATCTACATGGTGCAGCATATATACATAAGGAGTTTTTCTCTTGAGCAAGTAGACTATCCCTCTTTTGAAGCTTTATTGCAACCCACAACTCCTGTCTTTAGATTTCATAACCACCAGACCAAGTTGAGACGCACTTCCTTCACTATAAGAAGAAGAGAGGTTCCGTCTAGAAGTTCTGCCCTCATATGCTACCCCAAGCCAAAGGAAATTGCCTCCTCACCACCTCATCCATGGAGAGCCTTGTGTAAAGTGCTAGTGCAAGTAAAGCCATTGTCTCTGAGAGTCATGTGTGCGTTGTTAAGTGCTCTACTTAGGCTTATCAAGATGACATATGCTCATAGCCTAGTGGACTCAAAGAATTAAGTCCCAATGCACCTGAAAAGTCTCAATCCTAAGCCCTATACGGTTCCTCTTATAATTAGGTGGATTAAGGTCTTAACCAAGCTCCATTTGTCCATTTAATTCCAGGTCAGTTTAAATGTCAACTATGATTTGGAAAAACTGTGCAAGTATTTACAAAGATGTAATTTTACAAATTTTTACAATTGTGCAAAATTTTTGAAAAATGTTTGAAAACATGGATGTATGCATGAATGCGAAGTTTTGCAAAATATTTACAAAAAATTACACAAGGTTTTTGCAAACTTTTTGTTTTTCAAATCTTTTACAAAAATTTTATACTATGTACATAATTTTGATATGAAAAATATTTACAAACTATTTACACAAATCATTTTTACAATCATTTTTACAAAAATAATTTTTATAAATAAATAGGTATGTGTAAGAAGAATTTTATGTATAGGGGAATTTTTAAATTTTTATGGATTTTTAACCATTTTATTTATTAAAATACTCACACAAAGTACGAGTTATGGCTAAAGTATATATGAAATATATACGACACCCCCCTATACTTAGCTCGAACGATGTCCACAGAGTGATCAAGAGTGATGAAGAAGACATAACTCGTGCTTAGTATAGGGAAGTGAAAAGACATGGTATATACAAAGATGAATAAAAGAATAGAGATGACTCGGTGTTTCCCCCTATACTTAGGATCAAGTAATCCTAAGTATAGTAAGTTGTACATGAAGGGAAATCCGAGTGGAAGGATGTACATGGTCTACCCCCCCATACTTAGGGTAAAATATCCCTAAGTATAGGCAACAAAACAGAGGTAGAAAGAATGAATAGAATACCCGAGAGTCCTGCACCCCCCCCCCCATAATTAGGGTAAAGTACACACTAAGTATAGCATAATCATAAGATGAGAAAGGGGTATAGGACTAAAGAATAGAGTGATATGTACAACTGGATCTATACAAGTCGGAAGAACAGTGATAATCAGGCGTGAGATGCAATAGATGTGAGTCAAGAGACCACATCTCACGCAAAGTGAATCGGGGAAACATCAACAACCCGCGACTCATGATCTAGATATGGCTTGAGCCGCTGACCGTTAACACGAAAGGTAACATCAGAAGACAACTCAGATATATCAATACTCCCATTGTCATATACCTTTCTAATCAAATAGGGTCCCTTCCATTTGCTATGTAGCTTCCCTAGACATAAACAAAAACTAACATCAAACAACCATACTCTCTGTCTTGGCTCAAACTGCTTGTGGCTGATATGAGAATCATGCCACTCCTTCACTCTCTCCTTATACTGTAGGCTGTTTGAAAAGGTTGTATCACGAAGCTCCTCCAGGGCTGCTAACTCTGCCCTCCTCTGATATCCTACACACATTGGATCCATAAGTATATCAGTAACAGACCAAAGTGACCTATGTCTCAGCTCAACAAGTAAATGGCAGGGCTTGCCATAAACGAGGTGAAAGGGAGATGTACCCAAAGGAGTCTTGAAAGACGTCCTATATGCCCACAAGACCGAGTCCAAAAGCTGTGACCAATCCTTTTGGTCAGGGCGGACGACTTTCTACAATATAGTCTTGATCTCCCTGTTCGACACTTCAGCAAGACCATTCGTCTGAGGGTGATATGGAGTGGCTACTCGATGGTCTATGCTGAACCCGCTAGCAAGGGCCTTTACCTTATCGTCGACGAAATGAGACCCCCCGTCGGATATCAACATTCAAGGTACCCCGAACCGTGAAAAGATATTCTTCCTCAAAAATCTGCAAACACTCCTAGCATCTGCGGTTCGGGCGGGGATGGCCTCAACCCAACGACTCACATAATCCACGACCAACAGAATGTACTCAAATCCCTGACTCCTAGGGAATGGACCCATGAAATCGATTCCCCATGTGTCAAAAACCTGACAAAAGTGTATGGGCAGCATCAGCATCATATCACGCTGTCCACAAGTGCCCATCCTATGATAGTCAGTACATCTCTTCACGAACTCATCAGAGTCCTTGAAGAGAGTAGGCCACCATAGGCCGTATTGGAGCACTTTCTATGTCGTTCTCCTCCCAGAGTGATGTCCTCCTGCCTCAAGCTTGCGGAAGTAAGTAAGGACGTTGTGGTGCTCCTCCTGAGGAATGCACCGACGCCAGATACTATCTCCTCCCTCATGATAAAGGACGGGATCCTCCCAATGGTAAAACTTGGCCTTCGCGAGGAAGGTCTCAAGTTTCTGCCTGGGCCAATCTTGTGGAACTTTCTTGGCGACAAGATAGTTCACAATATCGGCATACCATGGGAGAGAGGCGATAGCAAGGATCGCCTCATCTGGGAAGGTCTCACAAATAGGCGCAATCTGCTCAGAATCCTCAAGATACTCCAATCGGGAGAGAGAATCCGCCACCACATTCTTGACTCTAGGTTTATCCTTAATCTCTATATCAAACTCCTGGAGTAGAAGGATCCATCTGGTCAATCTGGATTTGGCATCCTTCTTTGACATGAGGTACTTGATGGCGATATGATCGGTATAGAGGTCACTCTAGATCCAATGATGTAAGATCTGAACTTATCTAGGGCGAAGACTACGGCTAGCATCTCCTTCTCAGTGACGGTATAGTTCTGCTGGGCGACATCCAATGTACGGCTAGCATAGTGAATAGCAAAGGGGACTCCATCCTTCCTCTGTCCCAGCATGGCCCCCACAGCAAAATCGGAGGCGTCTGTCATGATCTCGAATGGGAGAGACCAATCAGGTGGCTGGAGAACAGGAGCCTCTACAACACGACCCTTGAGAGTCTCAAATGACGATAGACACTTATCATCAACAAGGAACTAGGTGTCTTTCGTCAGCAGATCAATCAATAGTTGGGCAATCCTACTGAAATCATGAATGAATCGCCTGTAGAAACCGACGTGCCCAGAAAAGACCGTAACTGTCGCAAGTTGGACGGTGAATTGAGTTTTCTAATGACATCCACCTTGGTCGGATCAACCTCCATGCCCCTGTTGGAGATGATATACCAAGCACCGTCCCCTGAGTCACCATGAAGTGACTCTTCTCCCAAGACAACACAAGGTGAACCTTAATGCATCGCTGAAGGACTCGGTCTAGGCAGTCAAGACAAGCATCGAAGCCGTCGTCGTAAACCGAAAAATCATCCATGAAGATCTCCAAACACTCCCCCACCATGTCCAAAAAGATGGACATCATGCATCTCTGGAATGTCGTCGGAGCGTTGCACAATTCAAATGGCATGCGTCTAAAAGCATATGTCCCGAAGGGATAGGTGAAGGTGGTCTTGTCCTGGTCCTCAGGCATGATGGCCACCTGATTATAGCCGGAGTACCCATCCAAGAAACAATAATGGCTCTTCCCTGCCAGCCTCTCTATAATCTGATCAATAAAGGGCAGGAGTAAATGATCCTTCTTGGTGGCCTGGTTCAATCATCTGTAGTCCACACAGACCCGCCAAGAAGTGGGTACCCGAGTAGCAATCTCCTCTCCAGACTCACTAACAACTATGGTGATGCCCGTCTTCTTGGGCACCACATTCAATGGACTAACCCACTTGGAGTCGGAGATGGGGTAGATAAAATCGGTGCTCCACCATTTCGAGAACTCCTTCATGATAACATCTCGAAGATTCGGGTTCAGCCGCCGCTGGAACTCACGTGACGGCTTTGCCTCCTCCTTGAGATAGATATGGTAGGAGCACAAGGCCGGACTTATCCCCTGGAAATCGGCTACACTCCATCCAATCGCCTTGCGGTTCTTTTCAAGAACCCCCATCAGACGGGATTCCTGCTCTCTAGTCAAATCAACGGAGATAATGACTGGGTACATCTCATGCTCACCCACAAGGAACCTATACTTCAGCGACGATGGTAGTGGCTTCAGCTCTGGACAAGTAGGTGCTGGCGGATCTGGCCTCTGAAAAGTCTGAGTGAATGCTGCCAAATCTGTATGGGAGAATGAGAACTCTCGCTCACAATCTGAATCTGGCGGAGTCTGCTCTGTCTGACTGTCTCTACTCTGTATGGAATCAACCTCCTCCCTAGTTGTAGGCTCGGTAGAAGTCAGACATGGTATCAAATCATCAAACTCTGCCCAATCAATATCTGACTCAGAGGGATCTGTATCGGACTCACAAAAATCTACCTCACTATCAGGAACCGGCTCTACTTCCTGAGATGTATCTTGGACCAGGAATGCGCTCTCCAAGCTCTCCTCTACTAGCGTCTCTATGTCAGTGAACTCTGAGGGTGAGAGGATGGCTTGTGCGACTGGATCTGCCCAAACTGCCTCGTCATCTGTAATCACAAAATCGCAATCCTGGTGGATGTCTCGCCCTGCCTCTGTCATTTGCTCTGAATCGAAAGTCAGCTCTAAGCAAGCTGAATCTTTGGCTCTAGTCTCCTCGACCGTCTCTATTTGTATACTCTCGCCCGCAACACGAAAGTACACCTTCCCGCTATCATGGTCGGACACTGCCTTGGCTGTGGCCAAGAACGGGCGCCCTAAAATGATGGGGGTATCTGTCACAGACTCAGAGATCTCCATGTCCAACACAACGAAGTCCACGGGGAATTTCAGGCCCTGAATCGTGACGACAACGTCCTTCAGCAACCCCTTCAGCCTCTTGACAGATCGATCAGCAAATTAAAGGACCGTCCTGCTCTGTCAGAGAGGGCCCAACTTGAAGCGGTTAAGAAGGGCTGCCAGAAGTAGGTTGATCGAAGAACCGCTGTCTAATAGAGTGCGGTCGAACCTCTGCTCATGGATGTGGCATCTGACATACGAGGCTCCTGCATCTGGCCTCTTGGCTGGCAGACGGGTTTGAATTGCGAAACAAGTGGCACGAGTAAACACATGGATCTCTGACTGATGGTTCCGCCTCTTCCTCCTAACTGTGGTCCTGTCTTTGAGTGATCTCTGGAGTAGAGGTATGTGCTCCAAGGCCTCCTGTAGAGTCAACGGTATGTGGAATCTATATATCATCTGCTGGCTGAACTCTATCTGATAGTTCTTTTTTTGGTTTTCCTTTTTCTGTCCCTTACCCAAATGGAGTGCCTTGGGAAAGGGGACTACAAGGTCCTTCTCAGATGAAGGACTAGGAGAGGGTCTGCCATGCTCATGAACAGCAGAATCCATACAAACATCATCAATCAACACATGTGGATCCGAAAACAACAAACCCTTTCCTTTACTTGCAGAAATGTCCTGAGATACACGTACAGAAGGAAAAACAACAGGACTAGAAGAACTGGAAATGGTGGCCTCAGTACCACCCTCGGCATCTAGACTAGCGGCATCAGTACCGCGCTCTGGCTCAGCAACTATAATGGTGGCGTCAGTACCACCTCCTCCAACTGGTGAAGCGATGGCCTCACTACCGTCGGTGGGATCAACATCCATGGTGGCGTCAGCACCACCGTCATCATCTCTCGCTGCAACAGCACCGCGCTCCTCCTCGCTTGGCGCTCCTGAAGTGGCGTGGGATCGTCGCTCAGACGAGGCGCCGCCTGCTGGCATCCTACCGCTCCTAAGTGTAACAAAATCAGCATCAAACATGTATGCAGACATATCACCAAGTGAAGTACTAGGAGTGGTAATCTCAGTGAACTCTACCTGCTCATACTTCCTCTTGAGGTTGTTTGGGTTTGGCTCAATCTGGGCAGGGATGGAGGCCTTCCCTCTCACAATCTCTCGCATCTCCTGGCGGAACTCATCCATCTCCCGTCAAAAAGTGGCCTGCTACTCGGTCATGAGGCGGGCTAGATCATCCAAGGCGAGATTCTCATAGGTCGGCCCATGAGAACCTGACGGGTGGCCTCGCTGGTAGTGACGCTGCTGCTGCTGGTGTGGGTGAGAGGGGTACTGCTGATGATATTGTTGCTGCTGAGGCTGCTCACGTCTCTAAGGCTGTCCCTGCTGATAGGGACGAGGACCATACTATTGGTGTTGGGATGGTTACTGCTGCTGGTGTACTGGGGGCTGGGGCTGCTGGTGCTGCTCACGCTGCTGGCTGTACTGGCCACCCTGAACTGGAGAAGGCTGCTGCTGGGAACTGGTGCCTCCAGTCGACCAGCGAAATCCGGGATGGTCTCGTCGGATACCGGGCTGGGGTCGGTCATACCAAATCCCGTTGACATCCATCAACAGCTCCTGCTCATAGGTGGGTGGAGGGAGTACTACCAGGGGCTGATCTGGTTGATACACCACCATCTGAGTGTCCTGGGATGGTGGCGGTTGGTAAAACTGCGGTAGCTGCTGGTACGACTCCGCCTGTACAAGGAGAACCTGTCTAGGCTGACTGGAGGGCTGGGACGATCTACCACTACTGCTCGGATCTCCTCGTGACCGAAGACGGGGCTGAGTAGCCGTCTGTGCCTCCTGGAGACACATGAGCTATGTCTTCAGGTCACTCAGCGTCTGTGCCATCTGATCCATCTGCAATATGCCCTGGCACTGCTTCTTCTCAATCAGCTCGATCCGGTCCAGCTTCTCGCTGATGATGCCCGTGTCTACGGTTGTAGACTCTGCCTGTGCGGCTGCCGCAGACGAAGTAGTAGGATTGAAATCGACCCGTGTTGTCTTCTGGTACTGCACGGTCTGTGGCTGAGGGCATCCCTAGGTGTAGAGTCGGGTCTGGGACATCACTGTATAGTTCTCGACCATCTCCTCATAGATGGCCCAGACCTGATCCTCATCCTTGGCGAAGTAGGAACCGCCACAAGAAGCATTCACCAGGCCCTGCAGTTCTGGTGTCAGTCCGCAAAAGAAGCTCTGAACTAGGTTCGGCTTCGTGATGTCGTGGTGTGGGCATCTGTCGGTAAGCTCTCCGAACCTCTCCCATGCCTCGTGGAACTGCTCGTTGGGGAGCATGGAGAAGTTGCTGATCAGGTCCCTCGCTGCATTGGTCCGCCCGAGTGGATAGTACATGTTCAAGTACTCGGTGCGGAGCTGCTCCCAGGTGTAAACAAATCTCCCCAAAAGATTCAGCCAGTTGGCTGCTCTGTCCGCAAGGGAGAAGGGGAAGGCGATCATCCGGATAGTGTCCTCGTCCACCTGCCGATCATGGACGGTACTGCAGATCATCTCAAACTCCTGGAGATGTAGATGGGGCTCCTCAGTGGTGAGCCCGTGGAAGCGGGGTAGAATCTGAAGTATCTATGGGGGGAACTTGAAGTCCCCCACGATCGTCGGAAGAACCACCCACTAGTGAGTAAGTGTCGATCCGGGATTGTACAACTCCCGCATCGGTCTCGGCTGCTCGGCCGGCTGAACTGGCTCCTCTGCCTGATCTGGGTCCCTCTCTCCCGCAGCTCGCGGTTGCTCTCGTGCTTTCCTCAGCCTCTCCATCTCTTTCCTCATTTCCATCATGAAGGCTCCCTGATCTCGTATCTGGTGTTGCACCGTCTCAAGGGAAGCCAACAGGGTGTTGTAGATTGCACCCTGTCCAATACATAGATAGTCGTCTCTGGTCGCTGACCCTCGGTGCGCTCCTCGCTGTTGGCCATGGCCTCTGCAAAGGCAAAAGACCCAAACTCAGGTGCCGATAAATCATCTGTCTGCTATCTCGCATCTGGCACTGGTATCTCTGGACTGGTAGAAGGGTGGTCAAGGGGGAACATGGCGGAATCAAACTCGGGTTCGGAGAGCGGGTCTCGGCTCTCATAAACCAACCTAGATGAACGGGCTGGAGTGCTAAAAAGCGGTGCAGCCAAAGGCTGCCTAAGAGACCTCCTGCCCATCATCTTGATCTGGCGCGTCAGGCGGATGAGATCTGGAAACACACAAGATGAGCAAACAAACCCCCGGTTCACCTACTCAACACAGAGATGAACACCGTAAGAGTTCAGTCAATTATCTTGTCAATTTTTATTTAGGTGATCATGCCAGAATATCAGAGCGGTTACGCGAGATGATGGGAATCCAATCTGCCTACCAGACTGTCCCGTATAAAAGGCCGGTAGTCTAATCGGGGTTCGGATATGGCTCTATCCTAGTGTGCGGGTCGCTCTCTCGCTCATTCAAACCAGACAATGAGGGGGTTGCTCTCCCCAAGACAAATTTCTAAGTGAGGTGTCTTTTAGGGTCAAGTGTGTTTAGCTGTCCCAGTTTTATAGTTTTTGTTTTTATGTATTTTTCAAGCAAACAACGCCTAACAAATTTTCGGTTCTCCTGATTATTTAAGTCTAAAAAGGGGGGAGAGAAGATGAAAAAAGCCGATGCACGATAAAATCAATGATGCATGTAGAGTAAGTGATGCGTACCTGACTCCAGCAATCTACATGCAAAATGATCTACGCATAAAGTAAAGATTGAAAGTAAACTACCTATATGATGCACGAGAATCCGGCCCTAGAAGAAGCAATTTCTACACGTAAAGCACAATAGCCGGGTAATCAAACCTAAGTCCGGAGTCCTATCTTGGGAGCCACTCGGTGTCCGCCACAACAGATCCTGCACGCATTGTATGTGACTCCTCAAGGCACGTGGACTAGAGTGTAATCAATCTGGCTTTTACTTATGATTTAATTAATTAGATCCAGTTAACGATCTATAGGTGCACGTAGATATTTAAGGTTTGGATCCTAATTAGTTACGTCACAATCAGAGAAAATCGTAAGCTAAGGTCAAAACCGTGTAAATCAGATAAGTAGTAGAAAAATGCGAAAAAATCAAAACTGGCGAAAAACCACGGTGAGGTCCCTCGAGCACACCGGTGCTCGGTGAAATAGGCCCCGATAAATCACCAAGAGAGTCCAAGTATGTCCCTATATTATTAAAAATAAATGTTCTGTAGATAATAAATCTAAGCTATCCTACGACTATCTATGTGGCTATTCCATGGCTCCCACACTCCTGCTCGGCTCCTCGCGTCCTCCTACGGCTCTATGCAGAAAAGAACTGCCTCCGACTCCCGCGGTTACTTCGGCTTCCGAAAAAGCCACCTTGATCCTCGGGCCCTTGCAAAAAGTCAAACAAGAGTGTATCAGACACAGATTATTAGAAAAATATGCAAATAAATCAGAGTAAATATATCTACACAACTATGAACAAAAAGCTGCGAAAAACCGCAAAAAATCAAAAGACTACTAAGCCGTGCTCCCCGGCAACGGCGCCATTCTGATGACCGAGTGATCCTAACCCAAGACCCGGGTGAAGGTATAAAAACACGGGTCATTGCGACCCGGATCTTAGAGGCTCAGTCAACAAGAAAAAGCGACCACCAAATCAAAGATAAATCGATAAAACACGAATAACGGTCTTCGCTATTTATTTAACCTGATATAGCGACCAGGGTAGAACTCGAGGAGCATGGATTGGCCAGATCGGCCTACGAAGTAGTCTAAAGATAAAATAGAAAGACAAAATATTTTTGGTGGTTTTTATGTATTTTTAAATTTTTTTGTTTTTTAAATTATAAATGAAATAAGAGAGAAAGGATAAAAAGAGCAAATTCATCAATTTATGAAACACTCAAAAATACTCAAAAAATTAAAATAAAATTATTTTTGTGTTTTTTATATTTTTAAGTGTTTTGGTGAATTTCTCAAAATTTTCTATTTTTTAGTTGATTTATAAAAATCGAAAAAGGGGAAACAATGAATCAGTGTGCAGCCAGACTTGAAAGGCTAATAAAAAATATCTAATTAGCCTCCAAAAATATGGAGATAATTTTTTTTATGAAAATTAGATACAAAAATTAAGCTACAGAAAAAGAGTTTGCATTTTTTATTTTATAGAATTTTTAAGAATTTGTGTAAGATTTTTAGGATTTTGTGCTTTTAGGAGTTTTATAAATCCAAATGACACAAAAATTGGATAGAAACTCAAAGCCAACAAAACAAATAATTCCTAATTTTTTTAGAATTTTTAGAAAAGTTTTTATATTTTTAGTTGATTTTCTTTTCCAAACAGTAGAAAAGTTAAGGTTTTTAATTATTTAAAAATATTAAAAATGATAAAAATGTCCTAAAGAAATAGTGAAATTTTTACACAGTGGCAGGAGCCAAGTGTCCAAATTTCACTTGATTTAGAGTTTATTTGATATTTTATTCAATCACTACAAAGGCTACAGCACACAGGGACCTATACGCAATAAAAACTAAGTTTCAGGGCTGAAAAGACAACACGTGTGAAAACTATAAGGTCAATATCGAAAAAATCACAACAAGTTCGCACATGTCCGAATACAGCACTCACAGGGGTATAAATGTAATTTTTAAAACTTAAATTTCAATCCAGAACAGACACAAACTCCAGCCCAGATGATGCAAGTAGCCCAAGATATCACGTGCCTAGCACGTGGTTCACATTCACAGGGACAAAAGTGTAATTCTAATTAATAAACATACAAACTATAACACCTTAGAACTACATGATCAGAGTTGCAAAAAGTCCAAAAAGCACATGTCGAAGCACGTATCTCACACAAACAAGGACTAAATAGCAAACTAAACAAGCGGTCGAAATATGCAAATAATCCAAGAGTGCAAACTTATTTAATAGACTAAACAAAAACTAATTAAAACTGTAGGGGTATGGGCGCAAGTTACCCAGCCGAGGCGCGTGAGAGGCGTGTGCACGCCAGGTATCGAGCGGTGGATGGCTACGGGTGAACGGTCCTGATGACGCCCTCTGGAGGATCTAACGGTGCTGACGCAAGGGCGAACGTGGGGGAAACGTGGCTGTCAGATCGTGGATCTAACGGCTTGACAGTGGCAGACCATGTGCGGTTGTGATGAAGACTGGCGCAGTGGGGCGATCCGATAGCTGTGAGAGGATCAAGAAGAACTCCTCTTGGGCGAGCTTCCCTCGCGATCCGGAGACGATCCAGACGACCGATGGAAGCTCAGAGAGGTGGATTCTCCTCGATATGGTGCTTTGTGTCGGGTGATGGTCTCCGATGAAGGCCCCAATGGTCGGATACTCCGGCGAGGGAGGAACGACCTGGAGCAGCTTCGACGAAGGGTGGAAGCGCGACAAGGGGGGTCTCTTGCACTTATTGACCTGCAAAAAGGAGCTCTTGATCGGAGGGACGCTCCGGCACAGGTTATTGGCTAAAAGATAAAGCGAAGCGACGTGGATGGGCTACGGGGGGTTCCGACGAAGGTGATGGATGGAACCTGACTCGATCTGGGCTCAGATGGTCCAGCTCGAGGTGATCAGATCGCGTAGGGAAGGTGGCGATGGGTCGAAGAGTCGATCAATATGAATAGGATGGAGTGGCGGAGCTCCGGCCACTGGGGCGGAGCTAGCGGAGCTGGGATGCGAAAATCGAAGATGAATTATGCTAAAGACGCTAAAGGATCTACCAGATGATCGAAGTCGACTGGGGAGGAGACGTTGGTTCTCCGGTGGTCTTCGCCTCGATGGAGCGTCATCTCCAGAGGCTCGGGCTTTGCCGGCGGCGGAGCACGATGACAAGGGTCGCCGGACCTGGGCTACACACCTCCAAACTCTCTCGCAAACACTCTCCTCACTCGCTGTCACTCAAGGAAGACGATGGAGGTCACAGGGATCGAAGATGGTGGCCTAAGGTGCATGAAATGGCGGAGGAAGGTGAGACTTTATAGTGGTGCAGGTCCGATAAGAGAGGTGTGGAGCGCGCGGATCGACATGGTGCCTTAGCAAGAAGGTCGGGCGTGAATCCCGGGTTATCAAGGTTCAATCGGAGCTAGGGGTTTAGGTAAATGGGAGGCGAGGTGATTCTGGAAAAAAGGGAGAAGTCGGATCGGCCTCCCGGATCCGTGAATTTGTGGTCCTGGGGGGGAAGTTGACTGGGGGTCAACATTCCCCTGTTGACCAATCGGAAAGCGGGAATTATTAATTATTTGTAAATTCATTTAAAAATAATAAATGATTTTATTTTGAAAATTTTTCAACATGAAAAATGTTTATTTTTTTCAAAGTATTTTTTAGTGCTTTTTTTTATTTTTTTGAAAAATAAATTAGGTTTTTACATTATATTATTATTATATACAAGTATGTAAACCTATGTATTTTTGAATTTTATTTTTGTTATTTTATTTATGTACATTTATTCCGATTTTATATTTTATTTATTTAAACCCTAAAATATGGAATATAAAAATATTTTTATTGAATTTTTTATTAAGTATTTACAAGGGTGAAATAATTAGGTCTTGTATTTTATGTGCATGGTATGTGTACACTAGTGAGAGGGAAGTTATTCATTTTTATTTTACTTTTATTATTTCCCATTTTTATTTTATATTTATTTTTATAAATATGTACAAATATGGGAAGCACATATATATTTTTATTTTTAGAAAAAAATTTATTTATATATAGAGGGATATTTACACCATGTTGAGTTACCATATCTCCCTCTACTTATTTTATTTTGCGGTCAGGCCCTTGTGGAGCCTTCCCTCGGGTTCAGGTCACTCAATATTTATTCTAAATATTTCCCTCTTTTATTTTATTTCTTTATTCTTTTATTATTGTGTAAAATCATGCTAATTATGGCTATTCACCTGACGCATGCATTTTGACAAATTATTCTATTTACCAATATTTACATGGTATTTTACCAAGGTTTCTAGCTAAAATAAAGGAATAAAGGGTGATGAATGGGGATTCATCATTCGACCCCTACTACTTGTCTATTATACACATATTTGTAGGATATAATAATTTTTAGCTCATTCATTTATATTGTTTAATCATCATTGTGAGTTAATGTTGATTGATTTGCTAGAGTTGAATACTGAGAGCCAAAACATGACCAATACAGTAATCGTCGGATCTGACATGTCAGACACAGCAGGCTTCTCCAAGATCAGACGTTAGGTACCTCGACGAGAGCACTTCATGAGTAGGAGCATTTAAAAGGACCACCAACATCGTCGGGGTTGTTGTTCCAAGCACCAACAAGAGGGGATACCCAAAGAAAGCATCATGAATTTGTGAATATGACCCTAACATTGTAAGGCAAGGTATAAACTACAATTGGTGAAGCAACTCAGCCCCCTTGTCGGATATTTTTACAAGGGTAGACAACACTTGCATGTGTTTTGAACAAGTGTTTGACCCAAAAATCAGGAGGTCGTGTTAATTCACAAGGCGAATCAACAATCGTTGAGTTGACCTTGTACGAAATCCAGATTAAAACAACAATTAACCCACAATAGATAAATCAAGCAATGAAAGTAAATGCGCGGAGTTAAAATTTATTATAACTCCACGACAAGGATGTGTATAGGTGCAACTATGTAGAGGTCGAACACATGGAACAAGAGGTAGATCGGGGCAACAATGCTCAAATAATGAATGTGATCAATTTGTCTATATGTGTGCTATGTTTTTGTGGGTTTTATTTTTATTTTTTAAATTTTAATTTTTGATTTTATATTTTTATATTTTGATTTTTAATTTTCTAATTTTGTATTTTCTTTTTGTATTTTATATTTTTATATTTTCTTTTTCCTTTAAAAGGATATAAAAATATATAGGATGTATATACACAAGAAAGATGAGAGAGAGATAAAAATAAGTAAAATATCCAAAATATAAGATTTTTTATTTTTTTATTTTTCTAATGTTTTTGTGATTTTTCTGTATTTTTGCTAATTTTTTTAGCATTTTGAAAGTTGAAAATAGTTAAAATAAGGAAGAAAATAAATATCCGAAATTAAATTGGAGATGAAAAATATCAAACAGAGGTAAAAATTATCCAAATTAATTTTAATATATAGGTAATACTATAGAGAAAATCCAGGAATAGAAATTCTATTTTTGTGTTTTTTATGGGTTTTTATATGTTTATAAAGGTTTTAAGGGTTTTGCAATTTTTATGAGTTTACTTTTATATTTTTTAGTGATTTTTAGTCTAAAGGTTAAACACACAAAAATACACAAAATATATTTTTTTGGGAATTTTTAAAAAGGTTTTATAATTTTATGTATTTTCTAATGTAAATGGAGATGAAAATGCATGTTTTTGAACTTTTATAAATAATAAAATGCTGAAAAATGTAAAATAAAAATATGGCACTAAAGAGCAATGCAACAGAAAATTATTCCTATTTTTTTGGGATTTTTTTTGAATTTTATAGATGCTTGAAATAAATACAAACAACAAAGAGAAAATAATACTAGTAGGGGTATTTTTGTAAATATGGAAAGTTTGAGGGATAACGTGCAATTTTCCCAGAAATATATAACTAAACAAAAAGTTACAGGATTGAATATTAAAATAAAAAACGCACAGGTGACTTTGCAAAATCACCAAATGCACGTGCACGGGGCACATGATCTGGCATGGATCAAAACTCTGTTATAATAAAGTTCTTGGGGCTATATGCAAAAATTACAAAAGTATTTAAACAACAAAGAAAAGTTTCTAGACCTAACATTAAAATACAAAATTGCTCGGGGGAGAACGGTAAAATACCCACGAATCGGCGCGATAAGGCGGCGTATACTCAGCCACTAATGCCACATGCCCTTCTCTCGTGCGTCGATGAAGCTTCAACTTCGATGCCTAAGATTATATCCCTGTGAAGAGATCAACAGTGCCTGATCGATTCAATCGGACATCATCTGTGCCTCGTGAAGATCACCACCAAGATCGGCAGCATGGAGGGCTTCTAGAAGATCACAGGAAGAACGCGGCCTTGCGCACCTTCGACTGGCTTTATCTTGCTGCTCCAACCTCCAACTAAGCGACTGAGATGCTTGGATGAATGCTGAGGTGAATCTGCATCAGTTGGAGGAGTCAAAAGGGTCTGGGTCTCAGTGGTGGATCCCTGGAGCTTTAATGCACCTGGAGCTACTTCAGGTGGCGACCCATCCCCCTAGATGGGTTTGACAAGACCTGCAAAAAGTCTCAAAAGCACGGCTATGCGCAGGTGACCAGGTCAGGGATGCTAGTCGGTGGAATGGAAGAGTGGATGGTATGGGTGACGAGGTGACCGGAGTTAAGGAGCTCGGGCGGGAGTGTTTGATCTAACCTACGGTAAAATCGAAGGCTAAAATACGAAGCAAATTATGCGAATGAAAACATAAGACTAACTATGATGAAAAGAAAAGAGATAAAGAGTGAAAATGAGGGACCTCAATCGGCCAGAAGCAGGGAGAAGAACCTCATGGTGAGGTCTCACCGGAGGTGCGGAACATGCTGCTACGTTGCCTTCCTCGTCCTTGCAACGGCTAGGCGTGCCTCCTGTCACAAGACTCGGGCCTATCGACTCCAAAGGAGGAGAGAAAGTTAGGTAGAAACAACTCAAAAAATTTGAGGTGGTCGGGTGAAGGGTATATGTACAGCAAGGCGGCGTGGATAGGGAGCGAAATTCAACGCAAACTCTAGGGCGAAGCGACGACAATCTGTCCTAAGAGACGTGTAGGCGTGGATCAAGGATGCACGTAGATCAATTTTCATGAAGGGTCAACTCGTCCTTGAGCAACGCATGTTGAGTGAAAATTACAAGAGAAAAGGGGTCTTCCTGATCTGACAGAATGGTGGAGATAGCAGACATATGGTTGTCAAGGTGGCAAGAAGAACTTGATATATCTAGCAGACAGATGATCGAATCCTTGATATATTCCTTAGGCGTTGATGAACCTCAGTTTCATCATCTTTATTTGTTATAATTAACCCCCTTGCTTAAGGTTTTGTCAATAAATTCCTGTTAGTGTCTAATAATTAATAGAGTCCTAAATAAATTAAAAACCACAAAAAAAAATGGCAAAACGAAAATCTGTGGTATTTTTAACCTTAAAAATACCCTCCAAAATATTTCGGGCCCTTGTTTGATCTCTTTTCGAGTTTTGGTCAACATGAAACTTGTAGATCTCATCAAGATCTACAACTTTCATGTTTTGAGTTTTCTCAAATTCGGCCAATAGGGCCCTCAAAAATCAAAAAAATACAATCCTAATAATCTGGTTGGGCCACGTGGCCCAATCTGGGCGAGCCACGTGGCCCGCTCCCCTTGTACCATCCGCCTTCTTCTGGGACCGTTGGATTTTCTCCTGATCCAACGGTTGAATCTTTTCCACATCCGCTTCAAACCTCGGCCGTCCGATCTTCCACTCCTTCTCATCTAAACCGCACGTTAGCGCTCAGAACCAGAGCGTGCCACGTGGCGCGACATCCGCCCTTCGATCGCGCCCTGGATCTTCCATCACAGCCGCTCAACCCACTCGTTTCTCTCAGCCATCAGATCTCCCCAGCTTCCCATCAAGGCCATCCGTTCGCGTTGCTCCCTGTTCATGACACGTGGCACTTCCATCCGCCACCAATCGCACCCCCCTGATCTTCCATCTGAACCGTCTCTTCCTTGGACGCTTTTCAGCCTTCAGATCAGACTCAAGGATCCATCTCCACCGCTCGCCTCCGCCTGCCCATCCTCTTGACACGTGGTGCGATCACCGCTCTCCGATCGCACCGCCTCGGATCTGATCCTGACCGTCACTTCGCGCCTAACCCTGCACCGTTGGATCTCCAGATCCAACGGCCATGCACCATCGTCAACCTCCAGACCCCACGCTTTCCCACGATCCAGCGTTCGATGACCACTCGCCCTTCCTATTTCCCTCACCACCTCAGCCATCATCTCACGTCGCCAACCGTCCCACGGTCTTCCCCATTCCTCCACCTTCTCCGCGCCGCACTCCACTACCCACAACTTCCTCCCAGTCAGTCCATAATCCCCTCACAACCCACGACTATCAGCACCTACGCCACCGGCTTCCTCTTCAAAACCGCGCCTCCCCCCTCGAGTCCAAGCGGTCCACCTTTACGAGGAAGGGAGCCCAGCCCTCCTCCGCCTCCCCGTGACAGGGGGAGGCGGTGTGATCGAGCGATGACGACTTCCAGCCCGGTGAGACCCTCCGCCTCCGACGGCGGAGCTGCGGCGCCTCCTGGCGACCGCCCGAGCTGCATCAGGTGGCTGAAGATGTCCAGCGAAGACCCGAGCATCCGCCGTGATGCTCAGCCCAAGCCTCCGCTCCGCCAATCTCCGGTAAGCTTCTCTCCTTCCTCCTTTGTATTTTCTTTCAATTTCTTTTATTTAATCCGGCCTCTCCGGCCACTCCCTCATTCCATGGATCATCTCATTCACTTCGCCACACCACCCCCTTCCTCGCGCTCATCTCCGACGTCCTCTTTCTCTTCCAGAACCTCTACACGCCCGACCCACCTCCTCCGCCATCCACGGCGGAGGAGCTCCGAGCTCCCATGTTCTACACGCCGCATGAGCTCCCATCTCGCTCACCTATGCACGCACGCACGCGATTATGCTTCGGCTATGCTCGACTAACGTGCAGGTCATCGAGAGCTTCATCGACCGGAGCTTGATCGGAGCAAACTTCACCGATGTCGCAGCAGACCTCCGAGCCCCGGCGAGCCGCACCAGAGCTTTCAGGATCTCCCCCGAGCTCGTCGCTTCATCGACGACCTATCCTGAGCTTCGGGGGAGGTCTACCGTGATCGAGAGAGAGAGGCGGAGGAGGAGCTCCTTCGCCGGAGCTCCAAAGGCGCCGCCAGCTGAAGCCCGAGGATGACGCACAGTTGCCGTTGGATGGTCCAACCCCAGCGACCATCCAACGGCCATGATAGATCCACATCGGCTTATTCCAGATGCCGTTGGATGCACTTGATCCAACGGCCACTATACGGCCACGTCATCGACTCCTCTAGCCGTTGGATGCATTAAATCCAATGGCCCACGATGCAGCCACGTGGCGACACCAAATCTTCACCGAGCCTCCGCCACCGAGCCTCCTGGCTTGGATATTCCGAACCTCCACCGAGCCTGCATCGAACCTCGGACCGTCCAAGCCTACGCCGAAGCACCTCCCAAACCTCTGCCGAATCCGAGCCTCCGCCCGAGCCTGAGTAGCACGTGCAGCGCACGTGCTAATTGGGAATTTTGCAGAAACACCCTCGAACTTCTCCATATTTGCAGAAAGGTCCCCGCGCTTTTGGGTAAATTACAGGGAAGGTTTCGCGCCTTATTGTTATTGCATTTCAGTCCTTTTCAGGGACCTTTTTGTAGCTATCTTTTCATGTTTTCTTTCATTTATGCCCTTATCTTTGAACTTGAATATCTTGAGCTACATAGCTCCAATCAAGTTGATTTCAGTTTCGTTTTGAAGCTCTTCTCGTCCTCTTCACTATGGCATGGTTAAATTTCAGATTTGAAATTATGAACTGTGATGAATTATTTTAGTGCTTAAGTGCCTTGATCTCTTTAATTATTATGCTCACTGGTTTAATGAGAGTAGAATGCTTCTAAATGCTGACTCAATTCAACTTGCATTTTTTTTTGCTATGGCTTAAGTAATTATTTGGGCATAATACTTGCTTTGCATGTCCATTCATTTGCCTTATAAAAATTGATAAAAAATGCATGTTTACTTCAATGCATTGTTGTGTTGTGTCTTTGCATGGTTTGACCTATATGATTCATTTCAACACTTGATTAAACAAACTTAAGTCCGATAAATAAGAGAGAGGCTCGTGTCCCTGAGTTCGACCTTGGTATCTTACCAAGTAAAAATAAAATTTTTGATCACCTCATTTTGATTTATCATGGCATATATCTAAACGAGGTGATCTTTTGACGACCGAATCGGCCCGACTACGATGACGATTACATGTGCTAAAAACACATTATTAAGGGTCGATTTTGCGGTTCGTCAAATGGCGCCGTTGCCGGGGACACGGCTCATTTCTTTTATTTTTTGGATTTTTGTGTGTTTAATTTAGTGTTCCTTTTTATAGGTTAAATAGTCACATATTTTTGCATAGAAAATTTTTCTTTCTTATTTGATCTCTAACCATTGTTTCTGTGGCAGGGCCCTTGATGGATCAAGGAGGCGAGGAGCAGGACGTTCCCCGCTGCGAGGAGCCGCAGGAGCATGCTTGGAGCAAAGGAGGAAGAAAAGAAAAAAAATGTCTCGCATGTTTGTTGCATTTTATTTTATAATAAACTTGCCTTTTACAGCGGTCTTCGATCGAAGACTCGCGATTGTAATCGGACAAATGTGGTTGTGTGGGGATCGTCCCCACTTGAGTGTCGACCTAGGACTAGGCACGCAGCTCTCCGAGCTCAATTTTCATATTTTTTACGTGCTTGATCGTAGGTAGGACACACTCTAAATGAAGACGCACATAATCTCGCATCACTTAGCTAAAACTCATGAAGATTAATCACCGTTAATAGATGCATGATTAGGTGCGGCTTTCTCGACTTGCATACATGTTGCATTTGATTTTCAAAACGGCCCCAGTTTTTTCGCGGCTTTTATCGTCAAATCACTGCATGATTTCTCGCTTAGCCTCGATCGCGGTTTCTTCGAATACATGTTTTTCTCGGCTTTCATTTCCTAGCTTGATCACCTAGGATTAATGGAAAATGGAATGAACGGTAGACGATGATTTCTTGATTTTGTGCTAAACTTAATTCAGTGATAACTTAAAAAAATTGGGACTGTTAATTGCAAGTCAACCAAAAATGGAGTAAAATTCGGTTTTGGGAGAGCAACACCCTCAGTTACGCGTTGGTTTTCATCTTACATTTTTTACCGTGTAATTATCTAAAGTTTTATCACCAATAAAACCGACAAGATAATCAACCAACCTTGGCTGGTTCCATGTGTGAGTTGGTGAAATTACGGGTTTGATTGCTTGATTGAGCCATAATTGTTGCAACACACACCCCAAAACCGTAGTCACTCCATTTCATCTCCAAGATTCAGCCATTCACTTGTAAATCCATCCCTCTTCTTCGTTCACCTTGGGTCTCTTCCAACATCAATCTTCATCTTTATACTTAGGCTAATCTTAGCCTAAGTATAGGGGGGACCCAAATCCCCGTGATTTTCTCTACTCAACTTTTCTTGCCTTTATATTTAGGTTATTTCTAACCTAAGTATAGGGGGAGAATCTCTTATCTCCCGTATATTCTTCCAGTTTTAAATGGACCTATGGACTCGTAATATCTAGTGCTATGAGGACATATCAAAGTTTAAGGATAGGGGGGTATACCGTACATACAATTTATTTACTTTAGCTAATATCTGAAATTTTTGAAAAAAATTAAAAAATTTTTGGCTAAGGTAAAATTCGTTGGATTAAGAGAACTCAAAAGATTTCACGGCTTTTCTAACTATGTTACACTATTTTGATAAAAATATTTTCGAAAATGATTTGAAAAAATGAGTTTTTTCTTGTTTTGAAAAATCTTTTTGAAAAATGTTTTGAAAATTCTTTATTCGTGTGACATGGTTTTGAAAATCTTTTATCAAGAAAAGTTGAGTCTAACCTGTGTTTTAACTCTTAAAAATGAGAAAAATTAAAAAAAAAATTGTGTGTTTTTGAATGAAGAAGTTGGATTAGTCCTCTACTTACACTTTTCACCCAGGATCTGATTTGGTCAAGGAGACTTAGCTTTTTGAGGTCTTTGAGATTTGCGGTTAACCAACCTTAACCATCAGGGTCATAGACTTAATCATCCACATTCCCCTAGGTCTCTAGATTTGCATGCTATATTCCATGCTTAGTCTCAGACAAGAAGAATATGATCAGCACATCACATGCACGACTGCGGTTTTGATTGAGATGAGTTGATTTTTCACCTAGGAGATTGGGATGAGGAAGTCGAATTCGGATTTGATCTAATGATGCTCGAGGATGGGATAAAATCTTTGGAGGCTTCAGGAAACCTGAGTGTCAGCAATATTAGCCAGTATGAGAACTTGATTCTTATACTAATCTCTTGACATTAACCTAAGTGCCTGGGTGTGAAAAATAAATAAAAATTGTTGATCAGTGTGCGCCAACTCTTGGTAAAAGCAGTGGAGCTAGCCAAAAATTATACAAATCAATGAAATTTCAAAGAAAAGCTCTCATTCCACAGAGTCAAATTATCAAAGAGCTTCCACCAAAGGCGAGCGCTCCCAAACTTTTTCAAAGTGTCCACTTGGACCACCGCTAATAGGACCAGGAGTCGGGCTTGCACCAAAAAAGGGCTCTGCATCGTAAATGCTACAAGTCTGGGTGTAGAAGGTACGATAGGTACTCAAAAAAGGCACACCCCGGTGTACTCCCAGGAAAACAAGTGCAGACGGCTCCAACTTCTCTTGACGGACGCACTGATCAACACCAAAAAAAAAGTGTTGCGTAAAAAGGCACTAGAGAGAATCCTTGTTCCAATGAGAGGGAGAGAAGAATTGACACAATCCCATGCCCTCCATTTTCTGGACTGCCATCCACATTTTCTAAGTCTGACAAACTAAAGAGACGGTAGACTGAATGCAAGATTGGATTTATTCCCTAGTGTTGAGGATTAGGTCCTTAGGAGATTTTCTCGGACCAAGATTTTGGGTGACGAATTGACTATACTCTCAGAATTGCGGTCAACATTAAACTCATATCCTTTAGCTTATATGTACATCAGAGAGAGTCTAGAGAAGGAGAGGAATTGGAAGCCTTTCGATTAAGGCTGGGTTGAACTCTAAAAATTTTGGATCTCTAAAGCCGAGTCGACTTGATCAGATCGGATCCTGTATTCACATGCACAAGGGGGTTAATCCAACTTAGTCATTCTTTTTGATGCTCGAGGACGAGCATAGTTTAAGTATAGGGGGGTGATGAACCTCAGTTTCATCATCTTTATTTGTTATAATTAACCCCCTTGCTTAAGGTTTTGTCAATAAATTCCTGTTAGTGTCTAATAATTAATAGAGTCCTAAATAAATTAAAAACCACAAAAAAAAATGGCAAAACGAAAATCTGTGGTATTTTTAACCTTAAAAATACCCTCCAAAATATTTCGGGCCCTTGTTTGATCTCTTTTCGAGTTTTGGTCAACATGAAACTTGTAGATCTCATCAAGATCTACAACTTTCATGTTTTGAGTTTTCTCAAATTCGGCCAATAGGGCCCTCAAAAATCAAAAAAATACAATCCTAATAATCTGGTTGGGCCACGTGGCCCAATCTGGGCGAGCCACGTGGCCCGCTCCCCTTGTACCATCCGCCTTCTTCTGGGACCGTTGGATTTTCTCCTGATCCAACGGTTGAATCTTTTCCACATCCGCTTCAAACCTCGGCCGTCCGATCTTCCACTCCTTCTCATCTAAACCGCACGTTAGCGCTCAGAACCAGAGCGTGCCACGTGGCGCGACATCCGCCCTTCGATCGCGCCCTGGATCTTCCATCACAGCCGCTCAACCCACTCGTTTCTCTCAGCCATCAGATCTCCCCAGCTTCCCATCAAGGCCATCCGTTCGCGTTGCTCCCTGTTCACGACACGTGGCACTTCCATCCGCCACCAATCGCACCCCCCTGATCTTCCATCTGAACCGTCTCTTCCTTGGACGCTTTTCAGCCTTCAGATCAGACTCAAGGATCCATCTCCACCGCTCGCCTCCGCCTGCCCATCCTCTTGACACGTGGTGCGATCACCGCTCTCCGATCGCACCGCCTCGGATCTGATCCTGACCGTCACTTCGCGCCTAACCCTGCACCGTTGGATCTCCAGATCCAACGGCCATGCACCATCGTCAACCTCCAGACCCCACGCTTTCCCACGATCCAGCGTTCGATGACCACTCGCCCTTCCTATTTCCCTCACCACCTCAGCCATCATCTCACGTCGCCAACCGTCCCACGGTCTTCCCCATTCCTCCACCTTCTCCGCGCCGCACTCCACTACCCACAACTTCCTCCCAGTCAGTCCATAATCCCCTCACAACCCACGACTATCAGCACCTACGCCACCGGCTTCCTCTTCAAAACCGCGCCTCCCCCCTCGAGTCCAAGCGGTCCACCTTTACGAGGAAGGGAGCCCAGCCCTCCTCCGCCTCCCCGTGACAGGGGGAGGCGGTGTGATCGAGCGATGACGACTTCCAGCCCGGTGAGACCCTCCGCCTCCGACGGCGGAGCTGCGGCGCCTCCTGGCGACCGCCCGAGCTGCATCAGGTGGCTGAAGATGTCCAGCGAAGACCCGAGCATCCGCCGTGATGCTCAGCCCAAGCCTCCGCTCCGCCAATCTCCGGTAAGCTTCTCTCCTTCCTCCTTTGTATTTTCTTTCAATTTCTTTTATTTAATCCGGCCTCTCCGGCCACTCCCTCATTCCATGGATCATCTCATTCACTTCGCCACACCACCCCCTTCCTCGCGCTCATCTCCGACGTCCTCTTTCTCTTCCAGAACCTCTACACGCCCGACCCACCTCCTCCGCCATCCACGGCGGAGGAGCTCCGAGCTCCCATGTTCTACACGCCGCATGAGCTCCCATCTCGCTCACCTATGCACGCACGCACGCGATTATGCTTCGGCTATGCTCGACTAACGTGCAGGTCATCGAGAGCTTCATCGACCGGAGCTTGATCGGAGCAAACTTCACCGATGTCGCAGCAGACCTCCGAGCCCCGGCGAGCCGCACCAGAGCTTTCAGGATCTCCCCCGAGCTCGTCGCTTCATCGACGACCTATCCTGAGCTTCGGGGGAGGTCTACCGTGATCGAGAGAGAGAGGCGGAGGAGGAGCTCCTTCGCCGGAGCTCCAAAGGCGCCGCCAGCTGAAGCCCGAGGACGACGCACAGTTGCCGTTGGATGGTCCAACCCCAGCGACCATCCAACGACCATGATAGATCCACATCGGCTTATTCCAGATGTCGTTGGATGCACTTGATCCAACGGCCACTATACGGCCACGTCATCGACTCCTCTAGCTGTTGGATGCATTAAATCCAATGGCCCACGATGCAGCCACGTGGCGACACCAAATCTTCACCGAGCCTCCGCCACCGAGCCTCCTGGCTTGGATATTCCGAACCTCCACCGAGCCTGCATCGAACCTCGGACCGTCCAAGCCTACGCCGAAGCACCTCCCAAACCTCTGCCGAATCCGAGCCTCCGCCCGAGCCTGAGTAGCACGTGCAGCGCACGTGCTAATTGGGAATTTTGCAGAAACGCCCTCGAACTTCTCCATATTTGCAGAAAGGTCCCCGCGCTTTTGGGTAAATTACAGGGAAGGTTTCGCGCCTTATTGTTATTGCATTTCAGTCCTTTTCAGGGACCTTTTTGTAGCTATCTTTTCATGTTTTCTTTCATTTATGCCCTTATCTTTGAACTTGAATATCTTGAGCTACATAGCTCCAATCAAGTTGATTTCAGTTTCGTTTTGAAGCTCTTCTCGTCCTCTTCACTATGGCATGGTTAAATTTCAGATTTGAAATTATGAACTGTGATGAATTATTTTAGTGCTTAAGTGCCTTGATCTCTTTAATTATTATGCTCACTGGTTTAATGAGAGTAGAATGCTTCTAAATGCTGACTCAATTCAACTTGCATTTTTTTTGCTATGGCTTAAGTAATTATTTGGGCATAATACTTGCTTTGCATGTCCATTCATTTGCCTTATAAAAATTGATAAAAAATGCATGTTTACTTCAATGCATTGTTGTGTTGTGTCTTTGCATGGTTTGACCTATATGATTCATTTCAACACTTGATTAAACAAACTTAAGTCCGATAAATAAGAGAGAGGCTCGTGTCCCTGAGTTCGACCTTGGTATCTTACCAAGTAAAAATAAAATTTTTGATCACCTCATTTTGATTTATCATGGCATATATCTAAACGAGGTGATCTTTTGACGACCGAATCGGCCCGACTACGATGACGATTACATGTGCTAAAAACACATTATTAAGGGTCGATTTTGCGGTTCGTCAGGCGTGTATGCTCAATGTACGAGGGAAAAAAGTCAAGAAGGGACCTAGGAGAAATGGTAAAGGATCTGACCATGAAAAAACAAGAAAATGGGTGAAGCATCATGTCCAATGGTCACATACCTGGGGTCATGGAGTTGACCCCCGGTCAATGTATGGCGTGGCCTGATTGGGCCACGTCATCCGCAAAAAGACAAGAATTAAATGAAAGACTTGTAAATTAAATTAAAAATAATAAATGATTTTATTAATTTTAGTTTATTAAATAAAAAATGTTTATTATTTTTAAAATATTTTATACTGATTTTTATTTATTTTTTAGAGGTATAAAATTATAAGTTCCCTTTTAAGGGCTATATAAGTATATTCATATATATATATTATTTTCATTTTGTATTATTAATTTTATAAATTTTATTTATTATTTTATAAATTTATAAATTATTTTGATAAACTTAAATATATTTTTATTTCATTTTTGATGTATTATATATATTTAAATACATAGATGTATAATCTATATAGGTATACTTATAGGTATTATACATGTGTATTTTATACAAGTATTTTATTTTACATTTTATTTATGTTTTTATTCATGTTTTAATATGTAAATATGTTATAAATAATATTTACAAAATTATAAAAATATAAAATTATAAAAATAATGACTAATAAATAAAATGAATATTTTAATCTGTATAAGTATACAATAGGGGTCCAAAACTCAACTTACAAATCGTAACTCCAAAAAATATGAAACCACCTTCATTAAGTAGCTTATTAAAAGTTATATACAATTAGAGGTGATTTGATCCATTTTGAGTTTTTATTTGAGAGATACGGGTCTGGGAAGTTTGGATTCTGGAAGTTTATTCAGATCAAAGCTTTTTATCTGTATATTATTTTTGTGTGAAATTAATTTTGTATTTTTTTATATTTATTATATACAACTTTCATGTACAAATTTTCTTTATTTGAAGTATAAAAAGTAGAACTAAAAATAGGTCCCAAAAATAAATAAGAATGAATTAAATAAAAGGGATTTTTATTGTATTTTGGCCCTTATCTCCCCCTACTTTATTCCTTGTCGACCTAATCATCGAGATGCCTAGGTCTCAGGATTTTGGGTCATAAAATATTTGCAATATTTTATTCTTTTTATTTTATTTTCTTTATTCTACAATTTTGGCTTTAAAAACCGCATTTTGTACACTATTAACACAATGATGCATGAATGCTAAAATGCCTAAATTAAGCCTATTTGCAATCATTTACCGGGATTTTTAAGGCCAAAATGATAGAATAAATATGATGAAACGGAGATTCATCAGTGGTTTCGCCCAAAGTCAAGGGTTTCTAGCAAGCAATTTTAGAAGGTCTGATTAACCATTTTAGATAGAATGCTTAGACATTCTACGTACATGAGTATACATATCACAAGTTGTCTAGGATCGTCTTCTAATTCGGTTAAAGGTCTATTGGTTTGTGGTGACGACTAATCCTTTTTTGGGCAGAAAATGATGGAGTATTGATCCATGGTTTGGGCAGCACCTAAAGTGGATGAGATTTGGCGAATTCCATTTTGGTTTAGGCTTATGTATTTTTTCAGTAGACAATGCCTTGCTTGCTATGTAACTTGTGGGATTTTAGGTTCCATATGTAGTATGAACATTAACATAAACTTACTTGTAGTATGGTGTAAAAAGGCGTGTTGAATGGATGATACTATGTGAATGAATGTGTACTTTGAGACTTCCTTTTTTATTGTATTGTTGGCCATATTTTAGGTACTTAATATCTGGAGCGATCAACAATACACTGTAGGGATGAGAGAAGATATTCCACTGACATTGAAGTAATTCATTCATTTCTTCTCAAGATATTTTACATGGGTTTAGTAGAAAGGAATATAAGTATACATATTGATAGGACCTTCATATGAATGCATATGCTCCTGGTATGCATTCTTATTTTTCCAAGTTCCCACTTCAATCTTCTTCACTTCTTCATTCATCTTGCCTAACTCTTTCAAAAATCGTAATTTCCCTTTCATTTCTTCTTGTGAGGTCTCATCGTTGGTCGCGTCATCATCGACCCTGCCAAAAAAGTTTAGCTTCGATCTGGACAAGTGTAGAACTTCCTTCCCTTACTTCATGGTCTCAAGGTGTCTTCACTGTGGCAAACCTTTGACATTCGCATTTCATGCGATCGTTGCCAGAGACAGGGGAGGCAGAGAGCTACTCCATCTCATGTAACCTAGTAACCATGTAAAATCAGAATTTTGTAATACAAAGATCCATGTAATAGCAATTGAAAAACACTCATTGTTCAGCAATAACAAAATATCAAGATGGTTGTCTCCATGGTGTTATTACCTCTTGGACGTGAAACACAACTTGGTATCTCTAGCCTATCTCCAGATTCACGCATTCTTCTAATGTGGTGCCTTCAAATAGGGTGTTTAAGCTCAATTATAGCATTGGAAAGTGAGGGACATATGAGACCATTCACTTCCAATGGTATGTAAATTGGAGGTAAAATAGGGCATTTGCAAGTGGAGAAACGACCGTCAATGGGAAAATAGACGGTTGTTAACCTGGGGGTCTTTTTTGTAATGGTTAACAACTTTACAAGGTCGAGGGGATAATAAAGTCATTTACAAGGTCGAACATGTAATTTACAAAGATTCTATAGTCCGTGGGGAAGAAATCCCTTGTTTTTCTTATTTTTTAGGTTCAGGAGTTTGGACCGACAAAACCTACTATATTTTGATTGATTACCAATTAGACATGGGTTCATATTATTAAAGATGGCAAAAGTATGGTAAGCATTGATAGATGACCCCAACAATGATGCTCATCCAGTAGCAAGATATGGTTAAGGAGGGGTAAATGAGTTTTAACCCTCGTTAATGTTCATTTACAAAGATGGGATGTTGTGACAGACAAATGATAGTTATTTACTATTCTCTATTGATTGGATAAGAAGAGATAAAGCATAAAAGTTAGTTTTATTAGGTATAATCGTAAGGGATAAATAAATAAATAACGTTGTAAGGGTGAATTTTGGTAGCGATGAAGTACTAAAATTTACATCCTATCCATTATACATAAATTAAAGTGCGTCAACACATTAATTTCTTGCACGTAAATGCCCATTTTGCCCTTCCCGACCCCATCCATCATTCCTTTTTGGCCCTTAACCAAACAAAGGAATTACCAACTTGCCACATCGAAGGGCCACCCACGGCCCTTAGCCCTCTGCTCTGTCCCCTTGCCAACCTGATGACGCCCATCACCGCACACAGACATTAAAAGAACTGCTAGGAGATCCAGGGAAGAGGTGGAAGAAGATGATGATGAAGATGGCAACGGGAAGGAAGATGACGCGTATAAAGTAGAGGAAGACGAGCGCAAGGCCTTCGGAAGCTCCTGGAGCCCTTCGGTGGGGGACCAGCTTATCGACCTCCTCAAGGAGGCCGCCTGCGCCAACCGCTACATCTTCGAGCGCGTCGCCCTCCGTCACGGACTCCAACTCCGTCCACCGAAAGGCCTCAAGATGGCGCACCACTATTGATACCCTCTTCGACGTTTTCCTCCAGTCCGACGAGGTCTGCAACATCTTCACCACCGGCAAATCCGATCATTCGTTCTGTCGTATTCAACTTTTCTCTGACTTTCGCGACACCTCCATCATGTCCCTCCGCTTCTTCTACACCTCGAGCCATTTCATTCCCCTCGATCAACCCTAGACCGGGAGATCAAGTCCCCAATCTGCCATCTCCACCGGAGACCTCTACCGCAATCATCTACACCCCATTTCACCCCGTGAATCCCCCAGGACCCTTTGTTTTCTTGTGTGTGAGCTTTCAGTGCATGTTTCGGAAGGCAAATGCCACGTTAGAGGCTATTTGGGTTTGGCAAGAGGGCCCCAGGTTCGCCGGAACTCCATCGAGCCACCAAGACCATCGGGTCCTGGAACTTTTTGAAGGTGTCAACAGCTATGGAGGAGTGTTAGCTCAATTTTGCACCAGGTGCAAGGCTCTTAGGTGGCTGGAGACCATAGATCGAGTGCGAGGAAGGAGCGCTTCTGCCGCCGCGAAGGTGAAGAGACGCAAGACCTAGCACCGCTGCAGGAGGTGGATGTAGAAGAAGAACAAGAGGTGGCAGAGATGGATTATTTAGTCCTTTTAATACCCACATGCGCTCCCCTATGCCGATGGAACCTACCGCGATCATTTGCTGCCTGAGAATCCTCTTGCTTCTGTCCATCAGCTCCAATCCAGTCGGAGCAGATTTTACAAACTTAACAAAATGTAATCTTCTGCTATCTCCATATTTGTGACAAACTAATTTCGCATTTTAAATTCTCAGATCACACCACTTTTAAAATAGTATGAACTCAAAATTGAAACACCAATATATATGAACGTGAACTGAAGTAAAATAAGAACGAGACTCAAAATCAGACTTAATGATATCCGCCCCACAATAAAAAAATCTAACTTAACATGAACCAAGATGGTAATCCAGATGCTAAAAAACTGACAATTAACAAACAAACCCCAACATAACAAAATCCAACTTAACATGCAATGGACTTTGTACATGATTTTAAACAACCCTTGAAAGAAAAAGTTTGTAATGAATGCAACTCCATACCAAGAGAACAAAAATAAAACTTGAGCTAAAACTTAACTTATCTTAACTATTGGTTCATAAAATAAAACTAAATTTCATGGCTAAGATAAATTCAAAGCTAAGACTAAAGAATAGACTGACAAATATATTTATAGACTCAACCTGGGAACATTTACTTATCTTTTCTAGCTTGATATGAAATCAATGAGAGAATATAACAGAAAATGATCTAAAGACAAACTTCAATGTTAGTTTATAGCATAAAGCAAGGAATTGTATACAACCGATTGCATCTAAAATAAAATATATGTAAAGCAGACAAACTATTTTAAACATGAAGGACTGCAATAACATTGAAATAAAAAAGAAAAATAACAGAGGGAGAAAACATTACCAAACTTAAAGTTGATGAAAGGTAGAAGATGTGAATACAAACAACAATGTTTTGGTGTTGTTCGAGAAGTTCTATTGAAGTAAACTACGCTTTCACAATATAAATATTGTAGCAAACATTAATGATACACTGTAATGAAATAATGACGTAACAACTTACATGTGTGCATTACAATAGAAGTGATCGGAAGTAAACTATTCATTTCAGCATGCATGTCCATTACAAACATGTGGGACATCATTATGCTCGTATGAAATGGTAGTGGTGCAAAAATTTGTAACATTACAAGAATACCATGATATGCTAACAAATATTATAAAGGGCTTGATAATATCATGATATACTCACATGAATAAATACAGTTTATTGCGAAATTATTTACCCTACTTATGTTATGAATGTTACTGTTAAAAATGGTAGTTAAACGCTACTGTATCAATTTGATTCACCCGTGCAACGCACGGGTATGCACTAATATTTCATAAATAATCATCATTTTTGTGGAAAGTTTAGTATTTAGTTTTGATTTCAATAAACCCTAATTTTATGAATAGGTAAAGCATTTTTAATAAAATTTTAAAAATTACGATTGTGATGATTTTTACAATTATGCCCTCTACGCACCTATCATTTTTGCAATTACAAGTGTGTCCCAAAATTACAAAATTGATGGTAATGTATTTCCCTTATTATCCTTGTGCCCTTAGATTACACTATCTAAACGCAGCACTATGAATTCCGAAGAATAAAAGGATACAAGGGTAATTTACAATAAAAAGCTGAAGATAAATGTTATTAGGAGAAGTTGAACGGGTACAAGTGTAAAGATCCTTTGAAAAGCGAGGAGAGAATACGAGTTGTTGGAGGTTCCTTCCGGGGAACAGCCCGACAGGGGCCATCACGTGGCTGAGACAGCGCGGATATAATACCCTCTGACACGGCACCGACAGCACCCCCGAGAAAGCCCACCCACCCGCTCTTCTTCTCACGGGGAAGTTGCCCCCGGAAATTATGCCGCTTCCGTTTCCGAGGAGACCACCCCTTCCATTAACCTCTCTGCAATGTTATCACTTACCCATCAATATCATCTCCTTCACCATTCTGTAAGATGCTTCATGTCAAGTTTCGCGACTTCAGAAGAGTAGTACTAGTGCCATGGGAAACTTTGTGGGAATCGTACTCTCAGGTGAGAGCAATTGGTTTCCTTTTCTTATATTTTGGGTGCTGCTTTGAATCGAGACTGGAGATATGGATGAGAATGATGGTGTTATTCTGGTTTCTTTTATCTACAGAAAAGCAAAGCATAATTCTCATCTCGATGGGAAAAGTTCTACTTCAAAAGAAGAAGAAATTAAAATCTCTTTCCCCCTGAACTGCTCCGATGGCAGAAATCCGAGTTCCGATGAAATGCAGCTCCTTCTGTCTCAAATGTTTGTATTCTGTTGGAAGGGAGTTGGGTTTTTTCTCACATTGCCTACCGGTCAAGCGAATAAATCGTGCTTACATATCTTTCATCTCAAAGGATTTATTACAAACCTGTCGTCTTCAATTATATACTTCTATAAATTGGTAACAACACAAGTCATATCATCTTTTATTATCTCCGCAATCAGCTCGGCTACTCGTATGGAAGGAGATCATTGGTTGATTGTTTTTGATGACATGCATTTTCCCGGGACTCCTTTTCAGTTTGGCTGGTGTTGGATCCGTACCTTGCACGAGTAAAAAAAATATAGCAATGTAGTTTCCAGATTTTCACTTGTGACGATTTAAGTCATTCAATGAATACGGATGATCCGTATATCTATTTTTATATCAATATTAATTCATCTTTATCGAATATTAATTCAGATATGGATATGATTCAGTTATGTATTAAGGAGATCTCATTCTTAAAAATACAGATACGAATTCGAATAAAATATTTATCAAATTCGAATACAGATAAAATTAAGAGCGGATCCGAATACATATCTAATAAATAGCTAAACTAAATATGAATCGAGCAAAGAATAAATCAAAATATGGATCCAATAAATATGAAATACGAATACAGATTGAATAAAGATACATATGAATACGAAATAAATTTTTTATCAAAGTTCATAATAATGTTAAAAAATAGCAATTAAATATAAATAAGTTGTATCATGACAAAGGAATCATTGAAATGATGCATTTTTTACTTTAAGTAAAAAAGGGATAGCGTAACTTTTGTTCGTGCACATATCCAAATAAATGAAAGTTTATTAATATCATTAATATTATATAATATATAACACTAATATAATAACACGAGGATGTGGTTTATATTATATTAACTAATATATATATATATATATATATATATAAGGAAAAAATGGGGCTGCCCCCTGGGGGCAACCAACATGGCTGCCCCCACCCCATTTTTCGGCGTTCTTTTATTTTTTTTTTTGAAAAATAAAATCATGTATATTCATCCATATATCCCTCCTATATGCCATTCGAATTTCGTCAGAAACAGAGACTCCTACGGCCTCCATCTCGATGGTATCGATTTAAAAAAATCCTTTTACCGTTAAAAATTATTGTCCGGATTAAGGCCGTAGGAGTCTCTGTTTCTGACGAAATTCGAATGGTATATAGGAGGGATATAGGGATGAATGTACATTGTGTTATTTTTCAAAAAAAATAAAAAAATTTGCCTAAATAAGGATGGGGGCAGCCATGTTGGCTGCCCCTAGGGGGCAGCCACATATGACCCTATATATAAATACTAAATATTGTATTCGGATATCCGGATCCTAATCTGGATATCGAAGTCAATACCATATCAGTATCCGTATCCAAAAAATTTTTATGACTCATATCTACATTTGATTAATACACAGATACCGATATCTGTATTTGGCAAATTTTCAAACACGATAAGCTAATATTCGAATATATCTATATCCGTTCTCATACCTAATTGTCTCGTACTTTTTTGTAAGGAAACATACATGTAATATCTGATGATAATAGAATACGAAGGATCAAGACTGGTCTCCATAGGCCATTCTCCACTGATAGATCGAGCTATATAATGTGTGTACAACAAGATTAGATGCCCTGATGACTCTTTGATTTATCAAGACAAGTTAGAATGTTGATGATTTGGACAGATCGGAGGAAGAGTCATCCACAATTATTTTAAGGGATTTTATCACTTGTGCCCCTCTGAGATGTTGCAATATCAGTTATGCCCCTATCTTTTTGGTAATATCAGTTGTGCCCCTCAAAACTTGCTCCGTCATCAGTTGTGCCCTTCCGTCAGATTGACCGTCTATGAGTTGACTTAACCATGGTTTTTTCAAACCTTGGTGCGGTTAAGAGGGGTATTATTGTCCAGTCCTCTTCTTCATCTTCTTCCTCCATTTGTTCTTCTTTCTTTTTCTTGATAATTTCTCTCTCTTAGTGACACCTTCATACATCCATGAAATCTCTAAAATTTTTGCATTTTCACGGATATATCATTCATGACGGATCAAACGGCAAATTTTATTGAATTTTTTGATGGGTCGGCGCTGTCGAGCGCGGGGCTGCGGCGAGATCTGGAGGGGCGGAACGGGGGTGCCACCGCAGAAGGCAGGTCGCTGATGGTCGTGTACGGCGGGGAGGTTGGGTGCTCGGGGCTCGCTGGAGCAGCGCGGGGCCACGCAGGAGGGCGTGGTGGTTCTGGACGGTGCGCGCGCGAGCCGGGCGGCGCGGTCGCGCTCGCGTGGTGGCGTGGAAGCTTTGGAGGAGGGTGGTGCTGGCGGAGGGGGGAGACGCGGGGCAGGGGCGGGGGGGTTGGGTGCTCGGGGCGGCGCGGGGCAAGGGGAGGCCCAGGGAGCGGGGGGCGGGGCTTGCGGGACAGGGGCGGGGGGGTTGGGTGCTCGGGGCGGAGGGAGCAGCTCTGGGCGGAGGGGAAGGTGCGGGGGTGGGGGCGGCGCCGGGGAGGGGAGGTGGCAGTGCGGGGCAGGGGGTGCGGGGCTGGGAGGGGGTGCAGCCCAGGGAGAGGGGGAGCAGGGGGCGGCGCCGGCAAGGGGAGGAGATGCGGGACCGGGGAGGGGGCGGCGCCGGGGAGGGGAGGGGGCGGCGGGCTGGGAGGAGGTGCGGGGGGGAGGAGGTGCGGCGCCGGGGAGGGGAGGGGCTGCGAGGAGCTCGGGGCGGAGAGGGAGGAGGAGGAGGTCGGAGGAGGAGGAAGAAGATGGGAAGAGGAGGAAGAAGAAGAGGTTGGGGAAGAAGAGGAAGAAATGACCATATAACCTTTTAAAAAAAATAATTCCGCTTATGTCCTCAAAATTAACGTCCGTTTGCACTGTACATGGACGGTCACTAACCCGAGGGGCACAAGTGATAAAATAGCAAGTTTTGAGGGGCACAACTGATATTACCAAAAAGATAGGGGTATAACTGATATTGCAACATCTCGGAGGGGCACAAGTGATAAAATCCCTTATTTTAATGGTCCATGTTAGCATGCGACGGAGGTTGATCATGTCAACCACTATTTTGCGGTACTGGATTCTTGAGAATGGCTACCTAACGTGATCCCTGCTTTAATAGCTAAGGGCTTGTTTGGTTGTTGGGTTGAATTGTGTTGGGTTAAGTTGAGTTATCCCTGTAAATAGTAAATTGTGCAGAGGATTGAGAGGATTGGAAGGAAGAGTATACCGATGTACCCCAACAGGCTTTTCCTTCTTCCGGACAATGGGACATGAACACTTCTACATTTTGCCAAGAGAACATTACTTGTTGCCTAATAGCATATATAGTAAGGATGGACAAAAATCCTATTGTTATCATTCACCCCTTGTAGTAGAAAAAAACAAGAAAGTTTTCTCTCTTTGCGGGCTTTTAGGGCAACTACCTTAACAAACGATATAAATTGCGAGAAGAGACCTATGTTCCATACAATCACGAGAGTATAAATTATACATAAAAAATACCACTTCAAGGTGAATATGAAGAGCAATAGAGATGGCAAGAGTTGAAGATAATCACTGTTTTGCATTTCTAACAAATGTCTCATGTTCTCCATTCAAGGGATGATCTCTCGCATTTTAAAATGGTCTATTTGAAATGGAGCCAAAGAATAAGAATATGAAAATATATACGATATAACATTGAATAAAGATATTGGATGAAAACAGGCAGTGTTCGTCATGACTTCATTGCTATGACGCAACACTTGTATCACCAACAATGACAATGTGTGAGAAAGCATATATAGAGAGGGAATAATTATCATGCAAGTTCCCTTATATAGGAACTTATTCTAATTTGGATCTTAAATAATTCTTATGTAAATTTATCAAAAAAATGACAACTTTAAATTAATTGACATCCAAAATATAAATAAACGATCGATTGAAGACCCACATGATTCCTTAACTCACTCTTGATTGGTTGATGATATTCTTTTTAAGTATCATGTGAGAGAAATGTATATGGATGCACAAGGAACCATCACTTACTATTAATAGGGAGGACATGATGTATGTCAAAATAAGTTCTCATAGCATGAGGAACAAATGAGACAAAGAGAGAAGAAAGAAGGTATAGGGATATTGCAACTAAATTTGGAGGGAGCAGTCTTTGAATTTCTCTCTCTGACATTTGCCATATGGTTTGGAAGTAGATAATTAAAACTTTGTGATATTTTTCCTCTCTACTTTCATCCATTAGCTAAGAATTTATTACACTCACATTGAAGGATTTCCATGTTAGAGATTTTTATGCATATTTGATATTTATATGGTTGGATCTATGGTTATTGCTGCCTTAAAATTATTATAGCATACGTGATCCATTTATAAACTTCGTATTTTTGTTCCTTGATTTGATTTACACATGGAATCTAAGTGGCAATAGAACCAACATAATAGATAAACTAGAATACAAATACTACAAAGATGGTCAACCTAAATGATATCAACTATAATTTATGGAAAATAAATAGACAATACTTGCTATTTGTGAAGGACATGGACTTTCCAGCTTTTTTCATCAAAAAACCCAAATTTAAGAGCAACAATGAATGAATTTTTCAATATAAGTATGTTTGTGGATTTATCGTATAGTTTTATGGATGAGAATATTTGTTATTACATTCAAGACAACAATAATACACAAATACTTTCATCCAAATTAGAGAAATCGTGTGCTTCGACGATAGGGAAAAAAGATGCTTTTACTAAAGGGATTGATGCAATTAAAATTCAAGATGATATTTGTGTTCCAAATTATCTAAATGGATTTTAACTTATTAATAGACACCATTCCAATATGAGAGTAAATTTTGAGGATGAATTATTTCCAAATCTACTGCTTACTACTACTCTTAGGGCACGTTCGGTAGGAGAATAAGCAGGAATAAGGATGAGGAATAAGGGGAATAAGGGTCTATTCTCCGTTCGGCTGGAGGATAAGAATAAGGAGAATAATGTGAAATAAAGATAGGTAAGGTGGGATAAAGATAGGAATAAGAGTGAAATAAGATGAAATAATGAGGAATAGTCGTACCACGGGGAAACGTGTTGGGAGCTTATTCCCCTTATTCCACTCCTCCTTATACCCCAAACGAACAGGGCCTTAGAAACCATATGGATACGTTTTGAATTTCTCTCAGTAACTGCATATGATCGAGTTATTACCTTGAAGACCATCAAGGATGGTGTTCTAAATAGAAAATGATCATAAAATATCAAGGTTCTTCCTCACAACGAGAGGTTTTGATCAGAAAAATTGAGATAAAATAGATTTAAAATGACAGAATTCAATTCAAATCTAAATACAAAGAATTAGTGTACCACCATCGCTGGAAGAAATATCATATATAAAATAGTACTTCCAAACTAGGAGATAATTAAATAAAAAATAATGGCAAAAACAGCAATGTTGCTTTCGTTGCTGATGAGCATGATTCGATAATTATGTTAGAAATGAAGATAGTGAATGTAGCAAGATGTGAATATTGTTAGTTAGTCAACAAAAATTTAACCCTACATGTGAGCATCAACAAGGAGTCCTATACATTCTAGTGGTTTTGACAACTAGTGCTATTAGCAATAATGTTGTCGTCTCATAAAATACTACTAGAGTCCTCTTGAAGCTGAAAGACATAAGATATTTTCTTGATATGCATTTGAACAATATCCATGGGAATTCTTGACGAAGGTTATTGCAACATATATCACTACTAGAAAGGTGAGTTTAGGTGACATAGTATATGAAATTCCCTAAATGTTTGGCTTTAAACATTAAGAAAGCTTAATATAATACTGTCGTTAAGGATAAAGCTAGACAGTAATAGTTTTCTTTAGATGCTATTGAAAGAGGACTTTCCCGTAATCATTAAGAATTTACTGAACTATCAACCATTACCAAATGACCAAGCTAAACCATTAAGATTTATCATAATTCTTTATGATCTAGGACTACCCATTAGGAAATGTCTTATATTAACCTACACATAGGCCCTCTTCTTGTGATCAACAAAAGCCACCATCCACCTACCCCTTGCTTTGTTGCTATTCTTGCTGCCTCAATTGAATGGTATTTTCTTTTTCATGAATTTATCTTTATTATTTCATTATACATCAATAGATTATGTGGAATATGAGTTGTTTGAAGAGTATAAATACATTAATTTAATAGATTAGGATTGCACTATGGTGCACACAAGAGCTTTAATGAAATGCCCGGTGAAAGTTCATCTTTTTATTTACATTTAATGTTTAATTAATGCTTATTTTAGTTAATTATTTGTGGATATTTGTTCGTTGATATATGTATTTTATTTTGATATGTATAGGAGAAGGATTTTTTTTATAAAATATGCTTTGATATGTTTTGAATAAATGAAGAAAATGGTCATTGGTAATAAATGTTCCTTGCTCTAACAATTCTAAAAAAACTTATTATAGATATGAGAACTGAGGTTAATTGCAGTGGGGGAATTCATTAGGAACTATACTATGATTGATTTTAAAAATACATAATCATTCCTCTAAACCTCATGAGGAGTTGTAAGGTCATTAGTGACGAGGACTTGATCTAATCGATCACATTGTTCGAGCCAAAAGTCGAATGAATATCAAGGAAACAAAATCTCTCTTGGAATAAGAAAAGAACCTCAAGAATGACTATAGATGATCCCATTGGGTCCTACGTCATAACCAACCACTTTGTTGCTATCATACCAAAAGGCTATTAGTCCGCACAAGGAGAGATTCATCAAGGAACCACGACACTTCGACTATTGCTCATTGCATCCCTGCAATACAAAATGGAGGAGGACATTATCCAATTGTAGAGAGTCTATATCAAAGAAGATGATCTCTCGACTGGAAAAAAATGACGGTTGTTGCTGAGGAGATGATTTAAACAACTCTTATGAGTCACTTTGGTCTATGGACATTAGAAGGGGAAGTGTAGGGGTTCTGATGGTAAGGTAAGAGCCAATCATGAGATTGGGATGGTGATTACCCAAGAACCAATCTCCCAAGGCTACCAACCTAGCCTAGCAATTACTGTCTTGACCATCCCTCAAATAAATCACAATCAACCCACGAATACATATTGAGAGATAAAATGAGTGGCTCAAAATTTATTATAACTCAAAATAAAATGTGTACTGGTGCAAGTGATCTGAGTGTTGAACATTGGGAGCAAACATGGGTAGTAGATTATTAATAATTATTGATAATTAATAAGAATATTTTTTTATCCTTCCCTTATTTTTCTTATTTTATGTGGATTTTTAATTATATTTAAATTGTACGGAATTTTAGTTATTTTATATTTTTTTGTTTTTAATTTTGCAAAATTTAATTTATTTTTTAAAATAAGATATATACATATAATATAATATATATTGCATCTTACAAAAGTATTATATAGTATATATGTGTAATATAGATTTATATATTTACAAATAGATTGGAATACATGTAAATTATATAAAATAAAATGTTTTTATGCTTTTTATAGTTTTCTCTATTTTTGGTAATTTTATAGAATTTTTCTCATTTTTGAGATTTTTAAAATTTATAAATATACAAAATAGTAACTCAGCCATGGCCAGTCCCAAGCCTAGGTAAATGAGGAGAGTTGCGTTAGGTAGCCGACAATTAGCGTAAAATAGTCAGAGACAACTTCGTAAATAATATTTTTTTAAAAAAAATACTATTTAGGAAGTTGCCTCATGACAGTCGGATATTTTCAACATGGATTTAAGCAAACATATAGATTTCGTTGAGACGTTCCCTACTTGCGACGCGGTGCATCGCCCGAATGCAGTGAAAAATTGGCAAGGGTTGCTACAACACAGCTTGGATGTAGTTCAAAATTTGCAAGGGTTCTCGCATAAGGAACGCATGCGGGTAGTTAAGCTAGTTCCGCTGCATCACCACCTGGATGCAGTCCAAAATTTGCAAGGGTTCTCGCATAATGGACGCATGCGAGTAAAGGAGTTAGTCCAAAAGAGACTGCAATAGAAGTTGCGGATTGGTAGTTAGAATATTGGAACTTTAACTGAAAAATTGATGGAGATAGTGGATACTTGGAAAGAAGGATGATTCATATACTATGTCTTCAAGATACTAAATAGGTTGGAGATAAAGCAAGGAAGATCGAGAAGACATGCTTTAAACTTTGGAATTCAGGTAAAGATAAGGGTAGAAATGTGTTGGGGTGGTTGTTCATAAGGATTTGAAGGATTGTGTTGTTGAGGTGCAAAAATTTAGGGGTTATATTATTTTGCTAAAATTGGTGCTTGAAGAAGAAATTCTGAATATCATCTCGGTTTATGCACCACAAATTGGTTTAGATGAAAGGACTAAACAAACTTTTTAGGAGAATCTGGATAAGATTTTACAAGGAATCCCACAAAGAGAGATGGTTTAGGTAGGTGGAGATCTTAATGGACATGTGGGAAAAGATGCTTCAGGGTATGCTAGTGTTCATGGAGGACATGATTTTGAGGATAGAAATGAAGAGGGAAAAGTCATTTGAGATTTTGTAATGACATATAATCTTTTCATCGCAAACACTCTCTTCAAGAAGATGGAGGAGCATTTAATTACTTATAAGAGTGGGCCAACTAGAACACAGATAGATTACTTTGCGTTGAGGAGAAGAGATCAGTTGTGTTGTAAAGACTACAAGGTAATCCTAGGAGAGAGTTTAGCAACCTAACATCGCTTGTTAGTTTTGGATGTATAATTAAAAGGGCTGGTAAAGAAAAGGAGGGTTCCTAACATCACTAGAACTAGGTGGTGGAATCTTCCACTGAAGCAATCGAGCTTCAGGGAGAAGGTTTTAGAAGACTTATCTTGGGATTGTAGCGGAAGTGCAAATGAGATGTGTGGGAGGCAATAGCATCTTGTATCCGAAAGGTAGCCAAAGAGATGCTAGGCGAGTCAAAGGGAGGAGCTAAAGGTCAAAAGGATGGTGTGCAAGAGAAGCTAAAAATTAAAAGAGCATGCTTTAAAGCTATGTCTAAGGATAGAATGGAGAAACTGTCACAAACTACAAATTAGAGAAGAAGGAAGCAAAGAAGGCTGTAAGCGAAGCTAAGTCAAAAGCTTATGAAGTTATATATAAAAATGATGACTCTAAGGAGGGGCAGAAAGATATATTCAAGTTGGCCAAAGCAAGAGAAAGAAAGACCAAAGATCTTTCTCAAGTGAGATGCATTAAGGACGAGGATGGTTATGTGCTTGTTACTCAGAAGGATATAGAGACTAGATGGGAACAATACTTCCATAAACTTTTCATTGGGGAAGGAAATAGAGAGACCACTTTGGGTGATCTAGCTAGTAGTGAAAGTTACTTGAATCGTGCAAGCTATAGACGGATACAAAGAAAGGAAATAGAGGAGGATTTAAAGGTTATGAGATCTAGGAAAGGTGTAGGACCGGATGGCATCCCTATAGAAGTATGGAGAGTTTTAGGTGAGCGTGGTTTGACTTGGCTTATGAATCTATTCAATGTTATTTGGCAAAGCAAGAAAATGCTTGAAGATTGGAGAAGGAGTATCGTGGCGCCCCTTTATAAGAATAAATGAGACATTCAAAATTGTTCGAATTGCAGAGATATCAAGTTAATGAGTCACAATATGAAAATTTGGGAATGTGTGATCGAAAGAAGGTTGAGGCAAGTTTTCAACGTAAAAGAAAACCAATTCGGATTCATGCCAGGTCGCTCTACTATTGAAGCCATCCATTTGCTGAGGAGAACAATAGAGATCTATAGAGCTAAAAGGAAGAACCTCCATATGATATTTATTGATTTGGAGAAGGCTTATGATTCTATCCCACGAGAGATATTGTGGAGAGTTTTGGAGAAGAGACAAGTACCTGTCCTATACATTAACCTCATAAAGGACATGTACGATAGTGTTTTATCTTTTGTAAGGACCCCGTCTGGGAAGACTGGCTATTTTGACATCAACATTGGTTTACATCATTGTTCAGCTTTGAGTCTATTTCTTTTTGCTTTGATTATGGACGAGTTGACAAGTCACATTCAGGATGAATTACCTTGATGCATGTTATTTGTTGATGATATTGTGTTGATTGACGAGACTAAAGATGGAGTAAATGAGAAGCTTGAGGTCTGGAGATATGAGTTGGAGACTAAAGGATTTCATATAAGTAGGGCTAAGAGAGAATATATGGAGTGCACCTTTGATGGGAGCAATGACGAAGGAATCGATGTAAAGATTGGTGACGATAACATTCAGAAGAGAGATTCTTTTAGATATCTGGGATCTATTTTGCAACATGATGGGGAAATTGATGGAGATGTTATTAATAGAATAAATTCAGGCTAGTTAAAGTGGAGAGGAGCCTCTGTTGTTCTCTGTGATAAGAAAATTCCTTTAAAAATTAAAGGAAAGTTTTATAAAGTAGCCGTGAGACCTACTATGCTCAATGGATCTGAATGTTGGCCTGTAAACCATAGACATTTGCAGAGCATGGCTTTAGCAGAAATGAAAATGCTAAGGTGGATGTGTGGACATACACGCAAAGATCGGATTGAGAATGATGCAATCAAAAAGAAAATTGGTATAGCTCCAATCGAGGATAAGATGCGAGAAAACCGCTTAAGATTGTTTGGTCATTTGCAAAGAAGATCACCTGATACACCAGTTAGGAGATGCGAGTGTTGGGATATTGAGCCGACTAAGAAAGGGAGAGGACAGCCAAGAAGTGTTGGAAAGAGACTATACGAAGGGATCTTAGTTTTTTGGATATAAGCTCGGGATTGACCCAAGATCGATCTGAATGGAGGCAAAGAATCCATGTAGCTGACCCTACTTAATTGTGGGAAACGACTTTGTTGTTGTTGTTATTGTATACAAAATAGTAAATATCTTAATATCAGAGATTGTTTTGATTTAATAAATATAAATAAGTCCAAAATTAATACAAAACAATTTAAATACATATTATATACAATAAAGAAAAATCCGAAATAGAAAGTTATATTTTTAGATTTTTATATAATTCACGCTACTTTTTATAATTTATGGCTTTGTGATTTTTGATTTTATAATTTGTATTTTTAATGATTTTTGGATATATGTGGTAGAATGCAGTATAATATAGATAATAGATTTTTTTAGAATTTTTGGAAAATGTTTTATATTTTTTTACGTATTTTATGTCTAAAAGGGAATAAGCATGTTTTTATATTTTTAGAAAATATGAAAATTAATTAAAATACCAAATACAATTTCTAAAAAATCAAGCATGGCCATATGAATCTAACATAAGTTTCCTACAATATTTTTCTTAAAGGAAATACTTAATTTGAATAAAATACAAGAAATTAAAGGTACATCAGAATAGGGATTTGATGCAATTATATTAAACTAATCGTTCATTTCAAAACATGCCCCAAAAAATAATGTTAAACTTGTAAATTACATCACGCCTCACATGTCACAATACGTAAGGTGGAAGGACTAGAAAGCAAATAAATTAAAGTGTTGGGTCCAAGTTGCAATTAAATCTAAAATTATTACACTCAATATTATATTTACAACACTAAACAAGAAAATAAAAAGGCGTAGGGGTATCTGTGCAATTACCATAGGAGGTTACGTGAATGAGGCGTGCGATGCAAATGAGCGGCTCTAGGGTGCCCACATATCTTCCACTTAAATCCAACAACCGAAGATTAATACCACTTCATTTAAATCTCAATGACCTAGATTAATTCTGGGACCCACCTTCTGTCCAACGATTGGGAGCCTATAAGGAAGAACGTGGAAGAAATCTTCCTTATCATCGCTTCGATTTGAGATTGCTCTGGCCTCCGACATTCTTCCACAATGTTGGCAGGCTCTCTGTGCTCATGGGAGGTTCTCGCACCTACAAGGGATCTTAATGGTGTCTAGACCTCATCAGAGGAGGCTTGGAAGGGGTTTCTTCTTTCGATATCCTGGGAATCAAACAAGACTTTGATCCGCACTCCAGGTGGCGTCTCTGGTTGCAGCTCCTACACAAAATGATTGTCATCTTGAGGATGAGCATCATCGACCATAAATGAAGTTGGAAGCTCATGGGATGAGGTGGAGTAGCGTATCTCCGATCAAGGTGGCAGATGGATATTTGATTTCTCAATCCATGCAGGATTGAGGTGGATTGGGAGAGGGATGTTGATGAAGAAGTTAGTGGGAGTGAAATGGATGTGGCTTCCTGTCGAAACAGAGGATGGGATGGTGAGAAATAATGGATGAAGCTGGAGCTTCAACGAACTACAGTTTAAAGATTTAAGCTAAAACTAAATGGAAATAAGCCAGATAATCCTAGATTTATACTAAGGAATGAAAACTCAAGATAAATTGACTAAATATATGCCTCAACAAGGGTGAACTGGAATCGAGGAACCTTCACCAGAGCTGCTCTAGTGAGGTAAATCACTGCTCCTCTGCCCTTGTCCACGTCGACAGAACCTGGGAGATGCATGCAGTTACCAATAGCTCACTCTAGAAGGGCACTTTGGGGTTACAGGTACGCCAGTGAGGATCAAAACTTCAAAAGTAGATATGGGATTGTTTTGTTAGACATGTGAACCTCGGGCGAACCATTCTTACAATAAATGTTATCGTAATATTTATGTTTATCAATAAAAGTTATTGATGTTTCACTCCCTTTCTGAAATTAAATGAATGAATGCACTATAAGGTCCCTCTGTACAATTAGGGTTATGTATCATGGCCATCTTGATGATCATATAGCTGTTGATTCATTAAATGAATCATAGAGGCTGGTGCTTGGATGAATATCTAAAGGGTTAGATTGAGGACTCATCAAGCACCATCAAATGATTGTTAAGAGATGATCTCCAGCCTGAGTAGGAGATGGCAATCCTTTCTCACATAGGCTGATATCTGACCGACCTCTTGATGCAGGTCCTCTACATAGGAATAGAGATTCAGAGGTGTCATATTAGTTAGATCAATGGGTTGACTTAGCGAGATTGAGATAACCTAAGTCCTATGTTGAATGTTGTCACAGCATAGGCATGCATCCTCTGGCCGGAGACAGATGTGTTACTATATGTCTGAGTGTGTACATTTGGCAGACCAATAGGTTGATGACCTAACCAAGGTCTATACACCAGCGTGCTGGTGTGCATGTAAGGGCATATGAGTAATATCGATCTCTCAAAGGGATCATACATGTTCACTTATGAACCGGAAGACATGAGCTCACTCATGAGGTATTGGGACCGATCAAATTCCATGCATGGTCGTCGTGCTTTGGAAGCATGAGATTAATTTGAAGGTATGATATATGCTTTGGGAAAGCATATGATCAATACCAATTCCCAATGACCAAGATTGAGAAACTTGGTGATCCAACCCTGAAGAAGACAGTGTAAAATTGATCTTGATCTTCAGGTTGATCATAGGTCTTCTAGTATACAGGATGTACAGGTATTGGGAATACTTGAGGGTGATGTGATCACAAACGATTGTATAACCATGACGATTCCATTCCGAGGAAGTGATGAAACAGGTCTGGATTTTAGTGACTCCTCTCAGTAGAGAAGCAATCTGATCTTGGTCCAAATGTTGGACATTGGTCTGAATGAGATTCAGATTTAATAAGAAGATTAGATTTGCGGTCTTGATTTAATCAAGCATTTGTGGGAGTTACGTAAGATCTGGATTTGAGATGAGATCTCAACATCCAAGTCACTATACGTGGAACAAATATAATCGCCATGTCCTTATCTCCAAGTATCTGCGGAGAAAGCACATTATTCTTGAAAGGGTTCAAGAATAATTCATTTGATGAATTTTGTATCCAAGCAAGAAGGACTTGATGTTTAAATGAGATTTAATAATCAAGCATAATATGAATGAGATTCATATTGTGAGAATGATTATTCAAGATAATTAAATGGGATTTAATTATCATAGATTATAGAATATGGATAGAACTATCCATAATATTTGTATATTATAAATATGATTTATAATATATATATATATATATCAAAGAGAGAGAATTTTTGTAAATAGCATTTGTTAATTATTAATGTGGATTAGATTTACATTAATTAATTAGAAATGTAATTTACAAATTAGTTTGGGTTGTGAATATGATTCACATATTTTTCAATGGCATGATTGAAATATTCACAAATTAATTTGTAATTAATTCGGTGGATAATTTTGTGATAATGGTTATTACAAAATTTATTAAAAGATAATAGATAAAATAAAGAGGAGATAAAATCACCACAAAAAAGGCGGCGTCAACCATGGGTGACGCCCCTTATTTTTTGGTGGTGATTTAATTATCTCCTCCCTTTTATCTTGTTATCTCTTGATAATTAATTTATGTTAAATTAAATTATGTTGATAATATTGCAATATATATTTGATTTAAATATAATTAATTTTGTTGGTTTTTAACCAACAACAATCATGGTCATTGATTAATACATAGATCAACTTGGTCGTTGGATCTATGTGTCCCATGGATTGAGATCCATTAGATCCCAAACTAATATATAAGGAGGGCTAACCTATCCTTTCAAAGGTACATAATTAAGAGTTGTACAAGGTTACTACTCTCTCTCTCTCTCTCATTCTCGCCTACTCTCTCTATTCGAGGTGGTCGTCCATCTTGTGCATTGAGAAAGAAAGTCTCTCGTCTTCACCTTCGACGACTCGAGGATCTCCTTCTTCTTCGGGGATATTTGCTCTAAAGGAAGACAACAGATTTCATTGGACAAAGTCAGGGGACTCGTGGCTTGGATCTTCGTCGAGGATTGCGGGAGGAACGCGTCTCATCAACGCGCCCACAAGTGCTATCTTCGTGGATCAGACTTGAGACAGGAGGATCTCTTGTTTTAGAGATCTCGTGATTACAACCACGCTTCAAGAGGTATTCCTTGTACTTTGTGGTTTTGATGAAATGATCCAAGAAATGTTCTTGTGATCATGTGTTTCCATCACTTGATTTAAAATTTTAATTTCCGTTGCATCTAGCGACTAGTGCGACTAGTCGCCCCGATCGCATATGATGTAATCAATACGCTTCTGTGATGCACTTAAGGATTCTCAATATCCTTCAATTGGTATCAGAGCCTTAGGTTGAAAAAGGTTTTGGATACGATCCATAGACCTACGATGACTTGGGTTTGAAAGGGTCGTGAAATTTTTATCGCATTTCAATTTTCGCACCTCTATTTAATTGGAATTTTCGGTACTATTTAATTGTTTAAACACAAAATTTGCAATTGTATTTTGTTCCCCGTTAAATAAGGAAATCATAGGAACTGAGTTTATGTAATTTGGATTTCATTTGCTCAAGATATGGCCCTTTGAATAAACATGTATTCACTGTTGCGGGAACATCAGATCTGAACGTGATTAATGAGTTAGTTACTGTTTTGATATGCCTCGAAATGCATGAAATATCACTTGGGTTCTTTCATAAATCATATTAGCAATCTAAGGAAATTAATTTTACGTAATTTAGATTTACATTGATCAAGATAAGTTGATTTTAGTGATTAGGGGTCACTGCTGGAAATTGACTTTTTTTTATCATGAACCATGTGATAGTCATTCAATTATGATGATGAAAATTAACATTTAATTTATGAAATAATTAGTGATAAATATTTGTGAAATATTTAAAGATGTAATTATTTTATTGAATGACATTTTCCTAAACTAAGATGATAAGATAGTTGATCTTGATCATTAATTGGTTGAAATGAAATTATCAACAAACACTATTTTCATGAATAACTTTAGTTTTTCCCATAGTAGTTGTAGGAAAACTTTTACATGAAAAACCCTCTTGCTTGAATAAAATTGGGGATTTGTTTAGCAAATCTCCTTATAATATTATCAAAAATGTTTTGATGTATATTATATGGTATAATTTTGGTTGAAAAACCGATGAGCATCTCAAAGTACATGATGATCTATCTGGCATTATCCTTTCCTGAGGTGGATATGGTGCCTAGTCGGAGAGCATTGGGGTTGCGGGTTGCAACGTATGTGGTCCACCCCACTCTCATCGGTATTGGCCATGACAACATGTAGGGACTCGATAATGCCGGAGAAGTCAAAGTGTATTTTTCTAATTATTAAAATTCGAATAATACGTACTTTGAGATTATACCTATTATTCAAGTAATAATCAAGTTTGTTGATTGATGATTGGATTAATGATTAATTTAATGTGATTAAATTAATTATATCCATTAAACACTCTATTATTAATAGATGTGCATTTCCCTTGGAAGAATTAATTATGTGAATATGATTTACGATAAATAATTATTACAATTTGAATATGAGGTGGAGGATCACATAAGTGACATCCATGGTCTACTGTCAAGGCAAAGGATTCCGTCGCCAGATATTGTATATAGGAGACGCCTGTCCGAAGTGACATATCCTATATATGATTTATTTGGATCGGGTTCTTTGCTTCTCGAAAGAGTAAGGCCGTATACGTAGTGACCCCAATGTCGAGTTCACATATTATTGGGGTGATATTGGATTGCGTATAGCGAGTATTAAGCCTATTGATGGTTGGTTCAATTAACAACGGGTCAACATCATCTTAGGGGTAGTGGGCCCGGGTGTTAAAGACCGAATTGGGAAATGCAAATTGGACTTGCAAGGCAGAATGAGTTCTCACTTCTTTTTATCGAAGTCACAACTCATATTATTTGCATGTGACAAAGATAGGAAAGGAGATCCTAGATCTTGCTTGAGATATAGCGGTAAGTGTATCTCTTACTTTGAAAGAAAATAAGGGAATAATCTTTCGAAGTTGACATAGCAAGACGAATTTGATTTAAAATGTCTTAATAAAATATATTAAATTGAATATATAATTATTTATGTATTCTGATATAGTGCATTTTTAATTTCAGAAAATGAAGTCCATGAACCCACTTAGCAGGCTCCTGGAGGTCAATCAGTTGATCGAACCAAATTATTCGGATTGGATCCGAAATTTGGATCTTTTCCTTTCTGCAGAGCACATCTTGTATGTGTTAACCAAGGATAAAATAGCAGACCCTAAGACCGCGGAAGATAAATCATATAATGAGAAATATGATGAAGATCATAATCTATCAAGGTGTTATATCCTTGGGTCATTGTCCAATGTGCTTCAAAAGCAACATGTGGAAATGAACCATTGCCAAGAGATTATGTTGAATCTAAAGGATATGTTCGGTGACATAAACCGCACACAACGTTATAATGTGATGAAAGATCTTATTCGTTGTAAGATGCCGGAAGGGACCTCTGTCAGAGAACACGTACTCAAAGTGTTTGGGTACCTCTCTGAATTGGAAACCCTGGGAGCCTACATGGATTCTGATATGCAAGATGATTTCATTCTCTTGTCGCTCCCTAAGTCTTTCAACAACTTTATCGTGTCTTATCACACGAGCAAATGTGATTTCACTAACACTGGGCTGTTAGCCGCATTGAAGTCTGTAGAAGACGTAATGAAGATGGACGGTCCCTCTGCTAGTGCAATGATTGCACAAGTGAGAGGAAAGCACGGGCGGAAGCAAGGTTCTCGAAAGGGCCCGGTTCATAAGATAAAGAAGAATAATGAAGGAGTTGGTTCATCTTCTAGTGCTTCCACACTAATGACATCGAAAAAGTCCGATGTCTGTCACTACTGCAAGAAACCAGGGCACTGGCGGCGTAACTGCCCAGATTACCTGAGGTCTGTTGACAAAGGTAAAGCCCCAGCATGTATGAAATCTACTTTCATCATTGAAACTAGCTTTCTCGTTGGACGAGAAGGAAGTTGGGTTGTAGATTCTGGTGCTTCTGTTCATGTATGCAATTCATTGCATTTGTTTCAGGAAACTAGGAATCTGGAGTAAGGGGAGATAGTCATCCAGATGGGATCTGATGCAACTATTGCAGCAGCTGCCATCGGGACCTGCAGACTATCGTTATCTAGTGGTCGAGTCCTAGTACTTAAAGAGTGTCTTTATGTAACTGAAGTCCGGAGGAATTTGATATCTGTATCTAAGCTTGTTAGACATGGATACTCCTTCCTGTTCTATAATAAGTTAGTCATTAATCAATATGATAAATTTATTACGGAAGGTGTTCTGACTTCTGGTGGACTCTATGAATTGTGCATTGATGAATGTGTAATAAATGTCACTACCACTAATAATAGAAACCCTAAAAGATCAAGGGAGAATGGAAATCATTCGAATATGATTTGGCATCAAAGGCTTGGTCATATATCAGTTGATAGGATCAATAGATTGATAAAGGATGGAGCTTTAGATCTTCTACAGGTTCAATCTTTACCTACCTGTGAACATTGCATTCGAGGTAAAATGACCAGGATGCCTTTCCGTGACAAGGTTACGAGATGCGAAGGTATTCTTGACCTAATACATACTGATGTATGTGGTCCCTTCAGTACCGCGACTAGAAATGGATATCGATATTATTTGACATTTATTAATGACTATTCACGATACGGGTTTATCTTCCTACTACATCATAAATCTGAAACCTTTGAAAAGTTGAAAGAATTTAAGGCTTTGGTTGATAACCAAACCGATAGGAAGATCAAACGGATTCGATCTGACCGAGGTGGTGAGTACCTCTCAGATGAATTCAAGGAATATCTTAAAGAGAATGGAATTGTCTCCAATCTTACTCCCCCTGGAACTCCCCAACTTAATGGTGTTGCTGAAAGACGCAACAGGACCATCATGGATATGGTCCGTTCAATGATGAGCAAAGCACGTTTACCTTTTAGTTTCTGGGGATATGCAGTAGAGACTGTAATTTATATCTTGAACAAGATTCCTAGCAAGTCTGTACCCAGGCCTCCTCACGAGCTCTGGTATGTGCCAAGCCTAGTGTCAAACACTTGAGGGTTTGGGGATGCTTGGTTCATGTGAAGAACGTGGACGCAAGTAAGCTAGAATCTCGCACTCGTGAGTGCTACTTCATTGGGTATGTTAAAGATGGTATTGGATACCAGCTTTATGACCCTGAGACCCAAAAGGTTTTTGTCTCTAGGGATGTGAAATTTCTAGAGGAAGATTTCCCTAATGGTCAAGATAGAAATGAAGTAGAGGAACTAATTGAATCTCCTGAAGATTCAGAGATTCCTGAACCCGAAAGTGAAGAGATATATAAAGATGAAACACCCATATCTCTTCGAAGGAGTTTGAGGGTGGTCGCACCACCTGAAAGGTATGGATTCCATGTGTCAAGTGAAACTGACAATGATCCTTCTTCATTTGATGAAGCACTCGCTGATCATGACATGGATAGATGGATTCTAGCAATGAAGTAAGAAATTGACTCCATGCATAAGAATGGTGTATGGACCCTAGAGGATCCACCTAAAGGGGTAAAACCCATTGGGTGTAAATGGATCTTCAAGAGAAAGAGGGGACCTAATGGGAAAGTAGAGACTTTCAAGGCACGGCTCGTAGCTAAGGGCTACACACAGAGAGAAGACATCGACTACGATGAGACGTTCTCTCCTGTGGCCATGCTTAAGTCCATCAGGACACTGCTAGTTATAGATGCATCTCTTGACTATGACATCTGGCAGATGGACGTCAAGACAACTTTCCTCAATGAATACCTCAAGGAGGATATCTAAATGGAGCAACCCCAAGGCTTCATAGTTGAGGATGGAAAAGTATGCAAGCTAAAGAAATCCATCTATGGGCTCAAACAAGCTTCTCATACCTAGAACATCAGATTTGACGAAACCATAAAGAGTTATGATTTTGTGCAAAATCCTGATGAACCTTGTGTGTACAAGAAGCTTAGTGGGAGCGTCATTGTGTTCATCGTGCTTTACGTAGATGATATCCTTATCGTTGGAAATGATACAAGAATGATGACCAGTATGAAGATTTGGTTGTCCCATACCTTCGAAATGAAAGATCTTGGAGAAGCCTCTTACATCTTAGGTCTGAAGTTGTTCAGAAACCGAGAAAAGAGAATATTGGGATTGTCACAACATGGATACATTAAGAAGATTCTTGAACGATCCCGTATGGATAGTTATAAGAAAGGATTCCTCCCCTTAAGACATGGTATCCATCTATCTATAGGGATGGCTCCTCAAAGTATTGAGGAAAAGAAGGCCATGGCTGGATGCCCCTACGCATCAGCTGTAGGAAGCTTAATGTATGTCATGATGTGTACTAGGCCAGACATCTGCCATTCAGTGGGAGTGGTAAGTCGTTATCAATCCTGCTATGGAGAGCAACACTGGAATGCAGTAAAGAACATATTCAAATATCTAAGACGGACGCAAGATTACATATTGGTCTATGGAGATGGTGATCTCCAAATCTTGGGATATACATATTTATACTTCCAGTCAGATATTAATGATCGAAAGTCGACATCAGGATTTGTATTCCTATTGAACGGTGGTGCTGTGAGCTGGAGAAGCAAGAAGCAGGATACTACGACGGATTCAACAACAGAAACCGAATATATTGCTGCATCGGATGCTGCAAAAGAGGCGGTGTGGTTGCACAAGTTCATCTTGGAGCTTGGAGTAGTTTCCTTTGATACTCCCATCCCGTTACTCTGCGATAACACGGGAGCCATTGCCCAGGCAAAGGAACCCAGATGGCATCGAAAGAGCAAGCACGTGGAAATAAAATACCACATCATTCGGGAGATTCAAAAGCGTGGTGATATCATCATCACCAATGTGGCCTCTGCCGGCAACGTTGTTGATCCTCTTACCAACCTCTGACACAGAAGGTTTTCAACCAGCATGTAATGAGTATGGGTTTACGGATTGTACCAGAATGGTTCTGAGGGCTAGTGGGAGATTGTTAGACATGTGAGGCCCGTGCGAACCATTCTTACAATAAATATTATTGTAATATTTATGTTTATCAATAAAAGTTATTGATGTTTCACTCCCTTTCTGAAATTAAATGAATGAATGCACTATAAAGTCCCTCTATACAATTAGGGTTATGTACAGTGGCCATCTTGATGATCATATAGTTGTTGATTCATTAAATGAATCATAGAGGCTGGTGCTTGGATGAATATCTAAAGGGTTAGATTGAGGACTCATCAAACACCGTCAAATGATTGTTAAGAGATGATCTCCAGCCTGAGTAGGAGATGAAAATCCTTTCTCACATATGCTGATATCTGACCGACCTCTTGATGCAGGTCCTCTGCATAGGAATAGAGATTCGGAGGTGTCAGATTAGTTAGGTCAATGAGTTGACTTAATGAGATCGAGATAACCCAAGTCTTATGTTGAATGCTGTCACAGCATATGCACGCATCCTCTGACCGGAGACAGATGTGTTACTATACGTCTGAGTGTGTGCATTTGGCAGACCAATAGGTTGATGATCTAACCAAGGTCTATACACCGACATGCTGGTGTGCATGTAAGGGCATATGAGTAATACAATCTCTCAAAGGGATCATACAGGTTCACTTATGAACAGGAAGACATGAGCTCACTCATGAGGTATTGGGACCGATCAAATTCCATGTATGGTCGTCGTACTTTGGAAGCATGACATGAATTTGAAGGTATGATATATGCTTTGGGAAAGCATATGATCAAATACCAATTCCCAATGACCAAGATTGAGAAACTTGGTGATCAAACCCTGAAGAAGACAGTGTAAAATTGATCTTGATCTTCAAGTTGATCATAGGTCTTCCAGTATACAGGATGTACAGGTATTGAGAATACCTGAGGGTGATGTGATCATAAACGATTGTATAACCATGACGCTTCCATTCCGAGGGAGTGATGAAATAGGTCTGGATTTTAGGGACTCCTCTCAGTAGAGAAGCAATCTGATCTTGGTCCAAATGTTAGGCATTGGTCTGAATGAGATTCAAATGCAACAAGAAGATTAGATTTGCGGCCTTGATTTAATCAAGTATCTGTGGGAGGTACGTAAGATCTGGATTTGAGATGAGATCTCAACATCCAAGTCACTATATGTGGAACAATACAATCGCCATGTCCTTATCTCCAAGTATCTGCAGAGAAAGCATATTATTCTTGAAGGGGTTCAAGAATAATTCATTTGATGAATTATGTATCCAAGCAAGAAGGACTTGATTATTAAATGAGATTTAATTATCAAGTATAATATGAATGAGATTCATATTGTGAGAATGATTATCCAAGACAATTAAATGGGATTTAATTATCAAGGATTGTAGAATATGGATAGCACTATCCATAATATTTGTATATTATAAATATGATTTTTAATATATACATATATATATATATATATATCAAAGAGAGAGAATTTTTGTAAATAGCATTTGTTAATTATTAATGTGGATTAGATTCACATTAATTAATTAGAAATGTAAGTTATAAATTAGTTTGAGTTGTGAATGCGATTCACATATTTTTCAATGGCATGCTTGAGATATTCACAAATTAATTTGGAATTAATTTGGTGGATAATTTTTTGATAATGATTATTACAAAATTTACTAAAAGACAATAGATAAAATAAATAGGAGATAAAATCACCACAAAAAAGGTGGCGTCAACCATGGGTGGCGTCCCCTATTTTTTGGGGGTGATTTAATTATCTCCTCCCTTTTATCTCGTTATCTCTTGGTAATTAATTTATGTTAAATTAAATTATGTTGATAATATTGCAACATATATTTGATTTAAATATAAATTAATGTTGTTGATTTTTAACCAACAACGATCATGGCCATTGATTAATACATAGATCAACTTGACCGTTGGATCTATGTGTCCCATGGATTGAGATACATTGGATCCCAAACTATAATATAAGGAGGACTAACCTAGCCTTTCAATGGTACATAATTAAGAGTTGTACAAGGTTACTACTCTCTCTCTCTCATTCTCGCCTACTCTCTCTCTCTCTCTATTCAAGGTGGCCGTCCATCTTGTGCATTGAGAAAGAGAGTCTCTCACCTTCGCCTTCGACGACTCGATGATCTCCTTCTTCTTCGGAGCTGCTTGCTCTAAAGGAAGACAACGAATTTCATTGGACGAAATCAGGGGACTCGTAGCTTGGATATTCATCGAGGATTACGGGAGGAACGCGTCTCATCATCGCGCCCGCAAGTGCTATCTTCGTGGATCGGACTTGAGACAAGAGGATCTCTTATTTTAGAGATCTCGTGATTACAACCACGCTTCAAGAAGTATTCCTTGTACTTTGTGGTTTTGATGAAATGATCTAAGAAATGTTCTTGTGATCATGTGGATTCATCACTTGATTTAAAATTTTAGTTTTCGTTGCATCTAGCGATTAGTGCGACTAGTCGCCCCGATCGCATATGATGTGATCAACACGCTTCTGTGATGCGCTTGAGGATTCTCAATATCCTTCAAGTTTTTATATAAGTGGAAATGGTAATCTTGTGAGGGCGATGGCATGAAGAGGAAGGGGGGGTTGGTGAGACCTATTGGCCTACCGAGAAAGAGGATAAGGGAGGAACAACAAGGTGAGGTCTTGAGGAAGAAGGAGGTGAAGAGAATGCGTAAGAAACTGGGAGAAGAAGGGGGCTCAATGGTTTTGATAGAAGTCAGAAGCTAGTGTGTGTACAGTTGACATGAGGTTAAGAAAAGAAGCACCCTCATTGGTCCACGCAGGACACAAAGTGACATAATAGAATAGAAAAAGCATGAAAAATAAAAAAACAATTATTAAGTGATTTTATTATATAAAACTTAAAACATTAAAAATGTTTATAGTTTTATAAACTATCTTTTTGTGATTTTTATTTATTTTTTCAATATTATTTGTGAGATGTTAATATTTACATGTATATATAAGTATATATATATATATCTGTATTTTCTATATTTAATTTTTAATTATATACATAATATTATATTTACATATTTTATATATTTATTACATTACTAAATACATATTCACAAATTTTTATGGTATTTTTATGACTTTATTTATATTTATAAATAATTACATGTATATACATTATAGGTATAATAAACCTATGTATTATAATATGTTATTTATTTTAAGTATATTTTAAATGGTTTTAAGTGTATTTATCTTTTAAATTTATTTATTATATACAAGTATTTAAAAATATAAAAAGAGTAAAAATGTAAAGAATGAAATAATCAATTATTAGTACAGATGCTCCAGTACAACGGTACCTTGTATGTTAGCTCTATTTTAATTGAAACTACCTTTATTTGATAGGTAGTTTAATTTGGAATTCAATAGAGATGAGTTTGATTTGATTTGAGTTTGTATGGAGTAGATATTGATCGATGAAGTTTTGTTTATAGCTTATTCATCTGGGAGTTAAATAGAGGCCCAAGAAGGAAGGAGATTGGGTGATTTGAGCCAAGGGAGGAAGATGGTCGGCGATGGAATGAATCGTGGGGATGAGCGGAGCAGCAGTGAGATTCACGGGGGGCAGTAGAGCCGCCCAGATTGGGAAAGAGGGCTGGAGGAAGAGGACACACAGGGGCCGTCCGATCGACCTAGATTGGACGCCCCTGATGCATCCACATGGCTTTTATTATTCATTTATTTATTAGATATTAATTATAATAAAAATGAGTATTTAAATCCCCAAAATGGGTGACACATGGCATCTCTAGGAGCAGCCACATGTCAACCCCAAAAATCGAAAAATAAATATAAAGATAATCCAAAAAGAAATAGAAAATAACCTAAGATCGAAAAATTTTCTTCACAAAGTTGTTCATCTCGATGAACTTTCATAAAGGGACATAACCGAAATCGATCATTTACATAAAGTGATTTTTTGGGGGTATCCCATGTATATAGAATACCTTGATTTTTTGAGTTTAATATTTTTTTGTTATTTTTAAATTAGATAAAAGTCTGTAAAAAATAGTTTAAAATCAGATAAATATTTACACATTAATCTAACTTTTTTGATTTTATTAAGTAAGAAAAAGAAGAAATAAAATAAAATATAAAAATGATAATATTTGTACAAACGGTAGTGAAGATTCGAACTCAGTTAGTTTCTTTGATTTCGAGCACATTTCAGATTTGTATTTTCGCACATTTTAATAAAACTTTTATCAAGGAAAACAAATGAAAAATGAGTTAATAATGGAGCAAAATTAGGTAAAATATAAAATGTACAAAAGAGGTCCAAAACCCAACTTTCACGTATGAGCTCTGATTTACTTGAATTTGTTCTTGTTTTGAAGGTAATTGAATGTACATTAGTTCAAAAGTAAGTAGAATTAAATCAGACACATGATGAGGAAGATATCAGGGTTATAGTCCGGAAATCCTAGAACTAGGGTTTGGGTTTTTGTCCACATATTTAGGTTAGTGATATTTTATATTTTCCATTTATTCTTTTTAGTGATATGTACACAGTGGAGGTAGTTTCAAGTCATTTTGGAATTTGCATAAATTAGTTAAAAATCAGACAAGTTATTTTACAAGTCAATTGGGCTGGGATTTTTGGCTCCTTTATTTTATGAAATTATGACTGATAAAATGCTATTATTACTTATACATGCATGAATGCTAATTATGTTGAATAATGTATAAAATGCCCATGAATATAGGGGATCTGAGCTTAATTCATATATTTTAGAGTGATGAATATGAGATTCATCAGTGGATATATATATAAATATTGGATTCAGAATGATGCAATCGGAAGGAAAGTTGGTGTATCTCCGATCGAGGATAAGATGCGTGAAAACTGCTTAAGGTGGTTTGTCCATCTACAAATGAGGTCGGTTGATGCACCAGTTAGGAAGTGCGAGTTTTGGGATGTGAGCTGGTTAAGAGAGGGTGAGGAAGGCCCAAGAAGTGTCGAAATGAGACAATATGAAGGAATCTTAGTTTTTTGGATATGAGCTCGAGAATGATCCAAGATAGATTTGAATGGAAACAAAGAATCCATGCAGTCGATTATACTTAATGTAGGAAAAAAGCATTTTTTCTTATTGTTGAAACCACTGGAAATACTCAGTTGGTGGAGATCATTCTTGATGTGAGAGGAATCATCCTTTTGATAATTCTTATAGATAGTTTATGTTTTCTTGTGGACCTTTTTTAAAAATAATTATTAAAATATTATTAATTAATAAAACAACCATCAAGTTATAATACTTAAAAATATATCCATGAATCAGCACCTGAGGTGCCGATTTGTGAAGTAATACTCAAATCGGCACCTCATGTGCTGATTTGGAGAAATGAGGGATGGAAGTGCAAAATACCCAATGAGTTTGCCCAAATCGGCATCTCGAGTGTCGATTTGGGCCTCCTCATTGGGTATTTTGCATTTCCATCATTTGGGTAATTTGTGTTCATCCCTTGTTTGTTATCAATATTTTTTTCAACTATCCTCTTTTGTTATCAAAAGTACAACATTTACCATAAAAGATGGAATTACATTTGAATGGTAATGTATATCCTTTCTATTATAAAACTGTTTTTTTTTTCAAAATTTTAAATTTTTAGTTTATAATTTTTTTCCTTCATTATATTTATATAAATCCCATATCCTAATTAATTATATTTATACTTATAAGATAATGTTAGGGAATAATGATTTAATATATGTACCATTACAAAGTCTTCAGCCCGAGAAATCAATGTAGACGAAGTCTTCAACATCCATCTACATTAGTTTCTTGGGATGAAGACTTCGTAATCCCATTATATGTTTCCCTAAATAGCATTGATTTTTATTTGATCACACTCATATTCAATCTTTAGTCGATCAATATTCTTATTCACTTTTTATTTGATTCATATTCATATTGAATGAATATATATGAATTTGTATACAATCATATGGTTCTCTAAATCCTCATCCGACTCATATCCATATGCAGATTTTTATTTATTTGATATTAGACAATGTGAATATGGATTAGCAAAATTGACATATCTGATATGTATCCGGTCCCTTTTCACCAGTAGTCAGCGTTGATCTGACCACTCTAAAATTAAATTGAATAAGTTACAATTATTACGTATAAATATAATTAATTAGGATAAGAGATTTATTTAAATTAAAATTTTGAATATAACAATTTTAGAATAGAAAGGATATACATTACCATCCAAATGTACATCTTTATGGTAAATGTTGTACTTTTGATAACAAAAGAGGTTAGTTGAAAAGACTTTTGATAACAAACAAGGGATGAACACAAATTACCCAAAATGATGGAAATGCAAAATACCCAATGAGATGCTCACATCAGTACTTGAGATGCCGATTTGGGCAAACTCATTGGGTATTTTACACTTCCATCCCTCATGTCTCCAAATCGACACCTAATGTGCAGATTGATGGCTATTTTTTTAAATATAATAACTTGATGGTTGTTTAATTAATTAAGAATATTTTAATAATTATTTTTTTTAAAAAAATATTCTCTTGTAATTACATTTGGAAATTTCTAATACATCTATTAATTATTCTTTGGCATGATCTTTATAAAAAAATTCCATCTTTAGGTAAGCTTTGTGCATTCACACCTTTTATTTTAGTTGTAAGGACTTAAGGATGTTTATATGGCACCCTTGTAGACAATGGAGTTTGACTGATATTAATGGACGAGGGTACGCGATAGGAATTTGTAGTGTGTCCGATGCAACATACAAGTATAACTGGCGATATTAAAAGATGAAGGGAGACCAACAACGAAGTTGAGTCATATGCGACTAGCTTACCCTCGGGTATTTGAGTCAACACATCTTCTTGACAGAGTCGAGGAACTCCAACGGAATATTAAGAGATGGGATTAAAAGGTAAATAATTTTTAAAATTAGGTTGAGTATGAATCAGATTAGGTTTGATTGGAAGCAAAGAATCCATATAACTATACTTCATTTGATTTAACATCTGGACTTCAGGTCTCTATGCTATTATCAAGGAAAACTAACCTTGACCATTTGTTATGTTCGGGTCTTGTTGAACCGTTGGCAATCACCATAAATTCTTAAGTCAAATTATCAAGTAGTAGTCCTTACGGCTTATCTCACACTTTGTAAGTATTCCCCGTAGGACTATATTGGGGACTTATAGTTTCTCTCGCTTATATTCACAATATGTTCGTTGCGATATGGACCGTTACCTATTTACAGTGATAGTGGTCTCCGAATAATTTTTTCCTCGTACCTCTTTATAGGGGTGGCTCCACATATTGGATAACCTTTTCGACTATCATATGTAACTCGTCATTGTTAGCGTGAATAACTGATGGGTCATATTGCAACAAAGATAATGTGAATATAAGATGAAGAGATTATAATACTTCAACATAGTAACACATTGCATACTCGTAAAGTGTGAGGGTGGGTTATAAGTAGCGGTGATTACTACTTGACAACTTGAATTAAATATTTTTGGTCATTGTCAATGGGGATAGCTGGGTCCAAACTCAACTAAGTTGTTAGGGTTATGTTTCCTCGACAGGCGATCATGAGACTTGAACCTAGGATGTTACAAATGCTATCAAAGTGAATTTCTTCTTATAGTGGTGAGGGATATCCTAGGGGACATAATCTTGTAATGTGCAACTACCACTATTAGTGGGAATAAGTGATGGATCATATCACAACGAGGATGTGGTGAATATAAATAGGGGAGGTTGAAAGACTCCAACCCAAATATATTCTACATCAAAAACTCACAAAGTATGAATGTAGGTTATAAGAGTAGGAGACTAGTACTTGATAACTTGAGCTTAAGCATTTTGTGGTTCCCAAGGGTTCCATTTAGGCCTCAACCCAACAAATTATTAGAGTTAGATTTCCTCGATAACTACATGGAATCTTAAATTTAGGACATTACAAATGGTATCAGAGAGGACTCCCTCTAATATGAAAAGGGCTATCAAAGAAGTGGGGCTAATCCTACAAAACGATACAAGAAAATACTAGCCGGAGTGTGCAACCGCCGCTATTAACGAGAATAAGTGATGGATCATATCGTAACGAGGACGTTGCAAATATAAGTGGATGAGATTGTAACATCCTAACATAATCCATCATCGGTTACTTATGAAGTGTGAGAGTGGGTTATAAATAGTGTAGATTATTACTTGACAATTTAGACTTATGTATTTTGGATGATTATCGATATATCTAATTGAGTTTGAGACCAAGTTGACGAGACCAATTTTCCTCACCAACAATAAGAGGACCTAAACCTAGGACATTACATTTGAATCGGAAAATTCCAGAATTGTTCTTGTTCTATAATTGTGATCATTGTCCCTACCTTGTCTTCCTTATCCTCATCGGTGAATTTCCTTGGTATATCAAAGTTGTCTAGTGGGAATAAAACCAACCCGGTAAAAAATATCTTTTTACCCGGCAGACCTTATAATATTTTCCAATTACCTCTACGACCTTTGAAACATCGTAATTCCTTCCCGATCCTGTAAAATTGCTAACCCTTACCCTACATACCCTATGGTTAAGCCCGGTTAATTGACCCGTTAAAATTAGCCAGATTCGATTATGTTCATTTATATTATACCCATTTTATTTATTAAATTTACATGGAGTGCCACTCCATCATCCCCCCGTCGTTGATTCGCTCCCCCCGCCCCGCGCCACCGGCGATGCTGCTCACCCTCCCCCCGTGCCCCCCCGGGCGATGGAGCCCCCTACCCTGCTGACGATGGAGGCCTCCCCTCTGCCGTCTGCTGCCCCCCCTCCCCTCCCCTGGCCGACGATTGAGCCCCCGCCCCCTCCCGGCCGCTGCTGCACCCTCCCTCCCCGTCGCTGCTGCTTCGCCACCCCCCCTCCGCCGACGATGGAACCCCCTGCCGCAACCGCTTTGCCCCCCCCCCCCCCCCCCGCCGATGATGGAGCCCCCTGCCGTCGCCGCTTTGCCCCCCCTCCCCCCCATTGTGGCCATGTTAGTTTCTCGATCTCGCGTCAGTCGGATATGCAGATGGGAGCGAGGAGCTCAGAGATATGGTTGAGGCCATGGGATCGAGGAGGGTACGTTGGGTGCAGACGTAGAAGACGCCGCCGCTTTCCATAGACGGGAGGCCTCGTACGCGAATGCTCACTTCGCTGGCGGAATGGACGGAGTTGCTCTGGCTATAAGGGGCGACGATGCCGAGGAAAACATGGAAGATGGCAAGGAGGAGACCGATTGGGAGACATAAGAACATGACCACCATTGCTAGAGGTGTCGGGAAGAACTAAACGCTCGCCGAGGAATACAAGCGGCTGCGCATCAGATGTTCGAAAAGCAGCCGGCATCTGACCACCGCTGTTGCCGCCGCTTTGCCCCCCCTCCACTGGAGGCTCTCCCCCCTGTCCGCTGCCTTTTTCTGCAGGTTTTTTTCCTATTCTTTTTTTATTTCGGCTAATCCTAACCGTTCGATAGTAAATTGGTTAGGTTAACTCAAGACTAACCCAAGTATTTGACTCAAATATAGTTAAAATTGACGGCAGGGTTTGTTGGGTAAGACGGAGCAAGTTTACGAGGTCAGGGGAGGAATTACGATATTTCAAAGATCGTAGAGGTAATTGGAAAAGATTATAGGGTCTGCCGGGTAAAAATCCCTTCATAATATTCAAATATTAGGTGAACCACCAATACTACTTTCTTCATTCCTCTGCAATGGCCTTTTCTCCATATTCATTTTTGAAACAGCGGGGATACCATCGAATATTTTCCCTTTTAAGAAAATTTTCTTAATTAATATGGACATGCTAAACAAGTTACAATCCACTCTTACAAAAGCCATCCCTATCAGTTGGTTCATTTGGAAAGAGCGATGTTGTCGTGCTTTTGACACAAAGGAAACCCTATTGAATCATTTCTTTGTGTCTTAGGTTTTCAATGCATAATTATCTTCGGTTCTTACAATATTTTGGATCAATTCTGACAGACCCCGTGACTCTAACCTACTTTTGGATCAATTCTGACTTCATTGAACCCGAATGAGAAAGTCTGCTCCCTGGCTAAGCACCAGCATCCAATGTAACACACCGGGGGTCCCTGCATAACCCTGGCTTTGGGCTTGGACTAACAAGAACATTACGTTAGTCTTGGTATGTTTTTGTGTTTTTTTGGCTCTCGTCAAATAGAGCTCAAACTCCGCTCTTTTCTGTGCTAAGTGTTTTTGTTTCGGACTCATTAAAACAATGCATGTCCCTTTGGATAACACGACTTATGCTGTGGACATAAACGTGTCATTTTCTTCTTATCTTAGATGAACGAAATGCTGATCAATTTCTAAAGAAACACAACAGATAAAGCCCATCTAATAGTGCAAGTAAATACAGAAGATAGCTTTTGTTTTTAACGTAATTGTCATTAATTGCGAGTATTTTAACTATGTGATAATTAGTACAATATGGTTGATTTTATAATCTTTCCAGGTCTTCTTTCTTGTAGCTTTGTGTCCGGTAGTCCATCCGCTGCCTTTTCTATCCTTGGGCATCCTTCCCGTGTGGCTCAGCTCCTGTCTTCTTCAAATCAGGAAAAGAAAGAGGGCAACGTCGCTTTCGTTCCAAGCATCTACAACTTGGACACCTTCTTTGTCTAAAGCCCGTGGAATGGAAGCAAGTGGTGGGTGTATTTAAATAAAACGCAGATGGGGACGAAGACGAGAGCGACAGGGGCAGGTGGAAGCACCTATTATTAATGAGAGCACTAAAGTGCATGTTGGGCTTTGGGGGAGTAAAGAACAGCCAACTGAGAGGGACGTCTTTACTTCACCATCCATCACCATCTTCCTGCTCTCTGTCCATTACGTGGCCATCATCCCTACAGTTTTACTAATCCACACACAAGACCAGTCAATGAGATGCGAAGGCCAGTTGATGATGGAGCCTGTGCCAAATAATGCTGCCGGTCTATGCCTCAACGTATTTAATATTATCCAACTAAACACTCTCGAGTACAGGTGTAAGCTTATATCAACTACTGTTATTCTATCTGACAGTGATATGTCAGTTGAGTCATATCGATGGATAATTCAATATCGTATTTTTTTTTTTACTAACGAGATATCGTATTTTACTAACGAGATATGTTATGGTTCTGGTTTGAAATATATGATATCAATGGCTTTTTTTAATGGTGAAAAGAACCTATCTCGAATAAAACAAGCTGGCGCGGTCAAAAAGACTGTACTATGAAGGATAGTTTTTTAAGAAAATTGAGCATTGATTACTTAATATTTTGTTGGGGAATAGATACCGACAACAAACAACCCACCGACCAAACTTGGCCCTTTTTTATAATAACGATCGCACGAGTTCATACAGATAGGTTTTATCAAAAATATAATTTTTTTTATACATGACCCTTTTTTGTACACCCCAGCATCTCTCCACATTTTTTTAGCAAGCTCCCTTCAAGAGGAGTCCATTGCTAATGGTAGAGGAAGAAAGAACATGAACAACGTAGACAACAACGATGGAGGGAAAATCCGCTTGTCATGAGGACCAAAACACATCAGCCGCAAAGAACAAGCTCTTAAGGATGAAGTCGATAGCAGACGGAAAACAAACTAAAAAAAAAGAACCATCACTCATCATGTAGATCTAACGTGCAAACTCAGCTTCGAGACCTGATGACCCCGATCTACACGCATGCGGCATCACATCTTGCATTGGAGACAAATGAGAGTGATCCATTAGAAATAAGCACGAAAATTGGAGTCATACGTAAGTAATCCTTGAACTTCACCAAGCCACCAAGAAAGTGTTGGGAAATCGAGGGATTCCCTTAACCTTTCTGCTAAGGATGACTGGCAGCGGAGCGTTTCTCACATGGGAATCAAAAAAATAATCGTAGCACAATAATCAACACAAGCACAGAAAGACGAGAAATTTTACGTTGGAAAATCATCCTCGATGTGAGAGAGGAGAAAAACCCACGGGGCACGATGACCTGCAACAAAATCCACTAGAGCGGAAAAATGGGAGGGAACAATGTCTTCTCAGTTTTGTTGCCCAACAAAACTGAGGCTCAGTTACAAGAATAAATCAGATAAATGTCACCTTGTACTTAGAGAATACGACACCATTGCTTCTCCTCATCACATGATGCCCCTCCTCTAGAACGGACCTCCCTAGCGGTTGCTCATCGTGCCTCTGGCTCAGACGCTCATCGCGGATGCGAGTTCTCTTCGCGCCCCTACGGGCTAACTCTTCGCACCATGCGCGAACTTGTTCCTCACGCCTTGCGTGGAGTACTTCTCTCCTTGCTTGGGGAGAGAGAACTAAGAGAGAAGAGAGGGTGAGATGCTTGAGTTGGGATGATCCTCAATGCCATTCATGGGTCTTATTTATACTACTCTTGCCTCCTTTCTCCAATCCTACTCCTACTGAAGTAGGAGTCCTCAAAGAGATAATCATCCTTTTTTCTTTTTTTTTTAAATTATTGGGAAGGGATAATGTTCCCAACAACCTCCTCCTCCGTTCCCAATGGAGAGGTGTTTTCTAGAAGATGATCACTGAGAGTTGACACCTCTCAGCTCTCTATAGAGATGCAGTTTGTCAGTAGTTACAACCTTCGTTAACATATCTGATGGATTTTCATCTGTGTGGACCTTCTTCAGAATGAGAAGCTTCTTGTCACTAGTATCTCTAAGCCAATGATGTTGCACGTCTATATGCTTTGTGCGAGCATGGTGCATCGTGCTCTTGCTCATATCAATGGCTCTCTGGCTACTATAGAAGATGATCGACTCACTGTCTTTGCATCCAAGTTCACCATGGAATCGTTGTAACCACAACACTTCTTTTCATGATTCTGCTGTTGCAATGTACTCGGCTTCAGTCGTTGAGAGTGCAATGGATTTCTGTAACTTAGAGTGTCACGAAAATCGTTCCCCTTGCGAAGGTGAGAATAATATTCGGGGAAGTTGGTTTCTTCTGATCCACATCTCCTGCCATGTCAGCATATGTGTATCCACAAAGTTTATGATCTGACCTCCCAAATATTAGACACATACTTGAGGTCCCTCTCAAGTATCTCAGAATCCACTTAACATCTTCTCAGTGATCCTTCCATGGATTCGACATGAATATGATCACTATGCCCATGACATTAGGAATGTCAGGTCTAGTGCAGACCACGGAATACATAAGGTTGCCAACTGCGGACTGGTTAGGAATCTTGATCATCTTAGCTTTCTCCTCAAAAGTAGACGAACATGTCTCTGTTGTCAACTTGAAATGAGAGGCAAGGGACATGCTGGCACGATTTGCATTCTTCATGTTGAATCACTCTAGAATGCATTCAACATATTTCTCTTGTGATAATAACAACCTTTGCTTCTTCCTGTCGTGAGTGACTACACCTCATATATGTTACTTGCCTTGCCCAAATCCATCATCTCAAATTCCTTGAAGAGGTTACTTTTGAGATTTGCAATCAACCTGAGATCATGACCAACAACAAGCATGTCATCCACATAGATCATCAGGATAGTGAACATGCAATTGGGAAGATGTCGAACATACACACACACGGATCCGTGTAGTCCTGCTTCATCATGAAGGCATCAAACTTCATGTACCAGTGTCCAGGTGCTTGCTTCAGACCAAAGAGACTCTTCCTCAACGTACAAACTCTATGCTCTTTCCTCTTCTCCCAGTATCCCTGTGACTTCTCCATGTAGGTTTCTTCCTTAACGTCCATTTGCTCTAGCTCAAGGTTTAAGATTGCAACAAGACCTAACACCACTCTCACAGAATTCATTTCACAACTGGTGAGAATATCTCATCCATAGTCCATGCCCTTGTACTTTAGATTGACTAACTTCCGAATTAAGAACGCCTTATTGGTGGTCGTCTTATTGCTCATAAAGCTCTGACAATTTTTCCTATAGTTTCTTCACATGTGTATCTTTTACGATTTGATGGAATACCGATAAGTACAGCCATTTCCGGATGGTACTGACTATTTTCTTGTTCAGCTTCGTCTGGTCACCTGCGAACATTCCCTCGGACTTGGTTGTTTCTCCTTCCACCGAATCATGGAGGCCCTTGCAATACAAGATGTGCCTTCCATCTTGGCCTTCCATATTTGCTAATTCATACTCGTCAGCTAGATCATTGTGCCTTCGTCATCATTCCCCATCTCGACAATGCGAGCTCTGATACAACTTGTTGGGAAATCGAGGGATTCCCTTCACCTGTCCTGCAAAGGATGACCAGCAACGGAGTGTTCCCTGCTCGGAACCAAGAAAAATAATTGTAGCATAATAATCAAGGAAGCACCAAAGGATGAGAAATTTTACATGGGAAAGCCCTCCTTGATGTGAGAGAGGGGAAAAATCCAAGGGGTACGACAACCCGCAACAAAATCCACTGGTCCAGAAAATGAGAGGGCACAATGTCTTCTCAATTTTTTCCCAACAAAACTAAGGATCAGTTGGAGAATAAATCACATAAATGTCACCTTGTAATTGGAGAACATGATACCGTTTCTTCTTCTTGTCACATGATGCCCCTCCTCGAGAACGGACCTCTCTCAAAACTGCTCCTCGTGACTCTTTCTGGTTGTATCCTTTCACAACCAATCTAGCCTTGTACTTTAGTTTCTTGCCACTAACATCCTTCTTCAGCTTGTAAAATCATTTGTTCTTCAGTGATTTCTTGCATGTAGGAAGCTCAACAAGATCATAGGTATGATTTTTCTTTAGAGATTGCATATCTTCATTCATTGCAATTTGCCAATACTTCTCTCTCCTAATATTTTTGTTCCTCCTCAAAAGTGCATGGCTCGTCATGATCATTCAACATTATGTACTACGAAGTAAGATATCGAGATAATGGATGATGTTCCCTCCTTGATCTCCTGACCTGGGGCTCTGCTGCATCTGCTTCTTGATGAGGTTGCTCCCCCTGCCTAGGATCCCCTAGACCTTGATGAATCTCCATTTCATCATCTTTATTCTATCATTCCGGCCTTAAAAATCCTAGTAAATATGTGTAAATATCATTAATTCATGCATTTTAGTGTTCATGCATTGGTGTACAAAATGTGTATAAAATACGGCTTTTAAAGCCAAAATTATAGAATAAAGAAAAGAAAAGAAAAAATAATAAATTATTGAAAATATTTTATGACCCAAAATCCTGCGAACTAGGCATCTCGATGACTAGGTCGACAAGGAATAAAGTAGGGAGAGATAAGGGTCAAACATCCAATAAAATACCCTTTTATTTAATTCATTCTTATTCATTTTCTGAGACCTTTTTAGTTTCACTTGTATACTTCAAATAAATAAACCTTGAACATGAAATTTGTAGATAATTAAATATAGAAAAATACAAAATTGGTTTCATACAAAAATACTGCATTGATAAAAAAGTTCTGATCTGAATAAGATTCCAAAATCCCAACTTCCTAGACCTATGTCTCTCAAATAAAAACTCAAACTATATAAAAATATCTTTAATTGTATATAACTCTTAATAACCTATTTAATGAAGGTGGTTTCATATTTTTTGGAGTTACGGTTTGAAAAGTTAGGTTTTAGACCCCTATTGTATACTTGCATCGATTAAAATATTCATTTGGTTTATTACTCATTATTTTTATAAATTTTATATTTTTATAGATTTGTAAATATTATTTATATTATATGTGTATATTAAAACAAGAATAAAAAAATTAAGAAAATATGAAAATAAAATACTTGCATAAATACATAGATGAAATACCTATAAGTATACCTACAGAGATAATACATCTATTTATTTAATTGTATATAATATACCAGAAAAATAAAATAAAAATATATTTAAGTGTATAAAATTAAGTTATAAATTTATAAAATAATAAGCTAAATTAATAAAATTAATATATAAAATAAAAATAAAACATTAAAATATATAGATAATTATACATATATTTAGCCCTTAAAAGGTAACTTGTAATTTTAGACCTCGAAAATAAAAAATCAGAATAAAAACACTTTAAAAAATAAATATTTTTCATTTTTATAACCTAAAATTAATAAAATCATTTATTATTTTAATCGATTTTACTAATAATTTCTCTTGGGAATTTTCTGGTTGGTCCACGTGGACCAACCAACTTCTCCCTTTTTGTTGACCTCGGTTAACTCTCTGACCGAGGTCTGCAGCATTTCAGGACCTTGTTTTTGTCTGATTTCTCAAATTTTTTGAGGCTTGATCTTTCACCAAATCACCTTGCTCCCTTCTTGACTTTTGCTCCCCATTTATCAAGGATACACACCTTAGTGATTCCTTGGACTTTGAATCATTTATTCAGTCGATCCACCTCATCCTTTGGAGTCGCGCGACAACAAGTATACAATTTTCTCCACCATCTCCCTCTCTCCTTTGATCTCTCTTCCACCCTCGAACCTCCAACAAAGGCGCCACTTCTCTTCCTGGTGATAGCAGGAGGGCAAGGCCACCTTCAGCATATAGATTGGTGTCGAATCGAGGTGCATCCGAGTAGTCATCGCCAGCTCTACCGTGATCTCTCGTCACTCTGATTACGGGTTGGTACTGCTCTTCTTCTCCCGCTCTTTCGATTCTGTAGGTTAGCGTAAGTTAGGATTGCATCTTACTTTCGTAAATCTACTGTCGCTTGGACCAAAATCCCTATTTTCCTTCATCGGAGCTCCCAGCTCCGCCACCCCTTTCAGACCGCATCTTTCACCCTCCGACTCAACTAGTAACTCCACCATATCCCTCTCCATGCTCCGATCATCCCACCACCCTCCGTCCACCTTGCTCTCGCAAAGATCAGGACCACAACCTCTTCTCTGCCGCTCGTCGGAGAGGCCTCACCCAACCACCTTGCACCCCTTTTCGCCCACTGGATGGTCAGGGCATTTTTGCCCCCCGACCTTAATAATGTTTCTCCTGCAGGTACTTGGATAAAAAGAATCACCTGGAGGTGAGTTTACCCCGCTGGAGCAACCTGGGCCTCATCCTCGACCTCGCCCTGTAGAAGAGCCCCGGTGAGTGCCCTCCCTTTTTGATTCCACTAGCATTAGAGGATCACCGCAGGAGTCCATCTGGCCATTTTGGAGCTTGAAGGGAAATCCCGGAGGAGGTCGATCGGGCTTGGCGAAGTTCATATCGTCGATGTTCTTCGCCAGTTTCTTCCATCGTCTCCCTCCGCCGTCTATTTCAGCCGTGTTCTTGGAGGCCAGCCAACACCCGTCTGATCTCGCCGAACCAAAGCCATCCAACCAGAGCTGGGATCTTATCCCAGCCGTCGTTCAACGAACCGTCATCATCGCAGGAGGGCTCGCCACGTGTTCAAGTAGATGTTCCTCCACCGTCTGATCCTCGTCCTAGGACTGGGTATTTTGCATTCTAACCCATGCGGGTTTTTGCATTTAGTATTAAAGACTCAATCTTTCATATGTGTTTATATATTTTTGTAATATTGATTATTAGGCTCCTGAACTTAGGGTATTTGCATGTAGGTCCTACCCACGTCACCTCGTGTGGGTGGCTATGTGAGGAAGGCATTTTGCAGCTAGGCCCCTTAGTTTGGTGTATTCCGTTCTAGTCCATAAACTTTCTTATAACGTTATAAATTTTTGTTAAATTTGTAATTAGGCCCCTGGAATTTTGTAAAATTATGATTTGTCCCTTCTAGTGGCGCACGTGTTTGTATGCGTGATTTGGAGATTTTTCAGGGAAGCCCTGGAGTGCTTTATCTATTTGTATTCAGTCCTATATCTTTTTTGAGTATGTTATAATTTTCTGTGAAATTTAAACTTTGGCCCTCACATTTAGCTTTTTACAAAAATGCCCTTGCTAGTAGTGTAGTTTCCCTTTGTTGTCTCTACTTATTTCATGCATCTATAAAACTCTAAAAAATACCTAAAAAATAACATTGTGTTCCTGTTGCATTGTTCTTTCACGTCATATTTTTATTTTATATTTTTGACTCTTTTTATTATTTATAAAAAAATTAAAAACATGCATTTTCGTCCTTATTTGCATTAGAAAATACATAAATTTGAAAATTCCAAAAACATGATTCGTATTTATTTAAGTATTTCACAACTTCAGACCCAAAATCACTAAAAAACTTAAAAGGAAACTCATAAAATTGCAAAACCCCTAAAACCTTTATAAAAATATTTAAAACTCTTTAAAAATCAAAAAATTACTCTTTCTATTTCTGAATTTTCTCTATTTTATTATATTTGTTATAAAATTAATTGGAGAATTTTTAACACAATTTTATATTTCCATTTTGGAATTTGGCTAGTTATTTTATTCCATGTTTTGAGTATTATTGACTTTAAAAATACCAAAAGAATTTGCAAAAATAAAAAAAATGAGAAAAATATAGAAAAATATAAAAAAACAATATTTTTTTACTTCCTGTATTTTGGAATCTTTACCTATTTTTATACACACACACACCTCTCTCATACATATCTTGTATATATACTCATTGTATAGTTATACATATATATATATATATATATTAAAGAAAAAACAAAATATAAAAAATATAAAAAACAAAAAGAAAATACAAAATTAGAAAATTAAAATCAAAATATAAAAATATATAAAAAATGAAAAATCAAATAAAAAATATAAAAATTAAAAACCCACAAAAGTGTAACTTGGCTGTGTTTGAGAAGATATATGGTGCTTGATTTCTGTCTTTGCCTGCTCTACTCCTTTGCTTCCTGTGATCGACCTCTATGTGCTTACCATTATATAATCTCAGTAGGGTATAATAAATTTTAACTCTTGCTTGTAATTGATTAATTATTTGTGTGGGTAATTATTGAACAACGAGAGGATTTGAGTAGTCGCCTCAGGGACAGTGAGCCTGAATTGTCAGGCCATTACTTAGCGATTCCCATCTAATCATTTTTCAGACCTACAGTATCGGGGTCTGCATCTGGCTCATATTGTTATGGCTATGTCGTCTTCTTCATCTGTACCTAGTACTAGAGAAGGATCTGAGTCCTCATCACTGTAATCATCCATATCAATCCAACCAGAGTCACCATCACCACTATCATCCTCAACCAAAGTCTGGTTCTCATAGAAAATAACATTTATATTCTTGGTGATGGTCTTATTCTTTTGATCCCAAAGCCGGTATCCGGACTCCTGATCTCCCTAGTCAACAAAAATGCAGGGCACTGCCTTGTCATCAAGCTTCTTCCTCTATTCCTTTGGTATAAATACATAAGCTTTGCAACCGAACACCCTCATGTGAGTATATGAGGAATCTTTCCCAGAACAAATACGCTCAGGGACTTAAAAAATTAAGGGAACAAATGGAGATCGATTAATCAAGTAGCAGGCGGTTTGAACCGCCTCAACCCAAAAGATCTTGGGCAACTTTGCTATCTTTAGCATGCAACGAACTTCCTCCACAATGGTCAGTATTCATTCGTTCAGTGATACCATTGTGTAGGGGTGTGCCGAGCTTTGTCCTTTCATGTCTGACTTCGTGCTCTGCACAGTATCTCTGAAAACCGTGAGAGGTGTACTCCCCTCCATTGTACGTGCATAAACACTCAATACTATGACACCCTCAAATCCGGGCACCCGTTTACACCGCATTCAAACTATTACATTCACAAGCAATCTCATTAATTATTGAAAAATCAAGGGAACTTTTTTTTTCACTTGTTACCATGACTTTCACAATCAATGTAATCACCATAGAATCAATACCAACAAGAGCCACCAACATTTCATTTCATTAAATTTTATATAATGTACATGTACAAAAGGGTTGACAATACATAGATGTATCCCAACAATTTGACTGAAGAGAAATATAAACATTTTACATTATGAACTGAACAAAAACTGACAAAAGAAACCTGACTGTCTGGTATATGTATGAGGTCAGAAAACATCAACCAACTACTACAAATGCAGGCTCCTTGCCCGTCAAAACATGCAAGGAAACAAGATGCGTCACCTTTTGGTATCAGAGCTTGGTACCCCGATACACACAATTTTGATCGCATTAAGTTCTTGGATAACGACTCTCATGAGTCCAGAGAAAGGAAATATGACATTCAACTTCCATAACCACAAATGTCACCAATTTCATTAATTTTCATATTATATTCTAAGAAGAAAAAAATATATGATAGTATCTACTAACAACAATTTTTATGACTAATAATGGTTCTCATGCAGAGCCATGACGTCTAGAGTTGCACAGGACATGATTGACCATTTGGAGAGCATTATAATTGCTCTCATCGATCTCTAGCAGCAACAGGCTGCTATGAAAGGCCAACAGGATCAGATTCTGGCACAACAGATCGAGATCGCAGACCGACGGACTGACATAGAGATGTGATTTGAGGAGCTGTCAGATTTCACATACCATCCATCTTAGGATGGAACACGACAGGAACAACACCAAGCTGTTGAGGTAGAGCAGCCTCATTTTGATGATCCACATGAGGAGATACCAGCACCTAGAGCTAAGGATGGAGACTATGACAGGGAGCAGGGCCCTCTAGACTTCACAGATGAGGATGCACATGAGTACTCAACTATCCACAGACACCAGTCAGTTTTCACTTCCTACCAGTGGGCTAATGTGCCCATGTTCGAGGACACAGAGACATCAGATGTTGCTAAGTAGTGGCTTAAGAGGGTCATGAATGTGTTGAGCATGATTCTCGTTCCATGAGACACGTGGCTATCTTTCATGGAGTATTCACTGATAAACTTTGTAGATAGATGGTGGGATGCAAAAGTTTCTGAGTTGGATCGTGAGCCTACATGGGACGATTTTGAGATTGATTCAGGTCCCACTTCTTTTCTACGAAGTGGAAGGAGTTCCAGCATCGACTTTTCGCAAAGCTTCGTCTAGGACAGATGATAACTAGAGATTACTTCGTTCAAAACACCAAGCTGTCTCGACACACACTAGAAGTTGTCACATTTTTAGAGGAGAATCTGGAAAAATTCATTAGAGGCATGAGGGAAAAGGTACAGGAGAAGTTGGTCGGATTGCATATCACTTTTATCCTCCGAGACTACTGATGCAACAGAGAAGTTTGAGGACATCCGAGAGAGATGCTTTAGGAGCTCTTCTAGAGCGATGCCTAGACTACAACGATCATTTGGATCTATACATCGACCTTCCAGTAGCAGCAATCAGCCGGATGATTTCAACCTACATATTCAGCATTTTCAGGTAGTGCTATCTCATCTCCATCGACTACCTTTAGAGGAGCACTTTCCTGCATCTAGTTTGCAACGAGCTGACAGACCCCCTGTAGGACCTACTCGGAGCACAAATACAACCTGTCTTTCTACTTGACCAGTACGATGTTACTTGTGCCATGAGTGGGGACATTACCGGTATCAGTGTCCCTATAGATATGGTGAGCCTCACCCTCAGCCACAGTCATCACAACCACATGCATAGCATACATGGAGTTTTCGTGGCAGGAACTCCAACTTCAGGAGGTAGCATCAGAGATAGACATAGAGTGTGACAGGTTCCAGTACCGCACCAACCAAGCAGGGTCAGCTACACGCAGTGACTGAGGAGCATGCCTGTTCAACAGCTACTGTAGTGAAATATATGGTCTCAGTCTTGGGTCGACCTTTCCATGTTTTGTTTGATTCTTGAGCAACATATTCCTTCATTGCATCAAGATTGCTAGCTTCTTTAGGTAGAGTTGTAAAGACTTTATCTTCTCTGTATTACATCCGTAGTCTAGGTGGCTAGTTGTTAATCATTTCACTGTTAGTCAGACACTTTCCAGTAGTAATTGGCAGCAAGGAAGGAAATATCGATATCGATATCGTTTCGATACAATGTCGATACCAATATATCGCCGATATATCGGCGATATATCGACGCATATCACCGAAACCCGGTATCCACCAAGGCATTTTCTCTTGTCGATATCCGATATCGTCCATATCGGCTATATTCGGTGACCCGTCGATACCGATATATTGCCGATATATCGACAATATATCGCGATATGGCGATCCCTGATTGGCAGTTACGAGATGATTGCAGATTGTCTAATTCTACAACTTGATGAGTTTGACTTGGTTCTAGGCATGGATTGGTTATCAACTCATCATGCTCTCGTTGGCTGCTTTAGGAAGATAGTTGTCTTCAGGATCCTTGGTTTACCCGAGTTTATCTTTGAGGGTACATTACATTACTCCAAAATAGAGTACATTTTAGCGTTGTGAGCCTAGAGGCTAGTTGATCAGGGGTGCAATTCATACCTAGCATTTATTTGGGAGGTACCTGATCATGAGCTAATGGAAAAGGACATCCGAATAGTTTTAAAGTACTCAAATGTGTTTTCTGATGAGCTACAAGGATTAGAGAGATCGAGTTTGAGATCACATTACTACTAGATACACAACCGATCTTGATGGCTCCTTCTCGCATGACACCAGCTGAGTTGAGAGAGATGAATGTGCAATTGCAGGAGTTACTTGACTTGGGATTCATGAGACCGAACACTTCACCTTGGGATGCTTCGGTTCTATTTGTCAGGAAGAAGGATGGATCCATGAGATTTTGCATTGATTATCGACATCTGAACAAGAGAACAATGAAGATCCGTTAGCCATTGCCGCATATTGATGATTTATTTTACCAGCTTTAGGGATCTTCGGTGTTCTCGAAGATTGACCTTCGATTTGGTTATTATCAGTTGAGGATTCGAGAGTCCAAAACCACGACGAGGCCCCCAGTTGAACAATCACCCGGACAATGGACCACGTTGTGTAGAGTAATGTCCAAGTCCAAAAATTATTACTATTAATAAATTAATGAATCACTCTCTCACTAAAATAAAATTAAGTCTTATGCTGTTATTTATGCTAAGTGTCTTCCTTGCCGTGTTTGCTACCTTTCCTACTGACTAGGGCTAGAAGTCCAGTCTCCACCATGCATTACTCCCTAAGAAGTTGTCCTCATGTAGAGGGCCGTCGCAACAAACACAACAAGAGAGGTATTAGCATAAATAATCAAATAATCTGCACAAAGAAATGAGAACTAAACTATGTACAAGTAAGAAGAAGTGGACAAAGTATGTACAAGAGAAATAAATAACATAAAACTATGCAATAATTAGGATACACTAAGTTTCTCACCTACAACAACACCATTTGATGACATGAGATTTTACAAGGGTCTAAAATTATCCTCACTAAAGAAGTGAAGATAGATTGTCATTGAGGCGATCGCTCACAAGATCACATGGTCAATCAACAAGTACCCACACTATATAATGATTTAATGAATAACAAAAATGTGGAGCAGAATTTATTATACTCTACAAACAAGATGTATATCATGTAAAAATGTAGAGGTCGAACCAAAGAGAGCAAACAAGTTAGCCAATGCTTATTGCTAACCATTATGTACACACGTGTCTTTTTTATGTTGGTTTTATTTTTAAACTTTTATTTGAAGTATTTTTACTCTCTTTTTAATTTAAAAATATATATAATAATACATAGATATGTATATATAATGGCTTATATATAGAAAGATGCATATAAATATAACATTATATAAATAATAATAAATATAATAAAGATAAAAAATCATAAAATATTAATAAATCTAACCATGATTATATAATATATATAATATTTATAGGCATTTATAATTATAGTATGAACTATATATACATATATGTATATAATACACATAGAGTATTATAACTATAAATAGGAGGTAAAATAACTAAAATTTGTAAAATAAGATATTTCATTTTTTATATTTTTTATGATATTTTTGTGATCTTAGGGATATTTTTACTAATTTTTATGTATTTTAAAATTTAGAAATATCCCAAATCAGTGGTTAAATAAATATGTCGAATTCAATTGAGTTTTAAAAAATAGAAAAAAGCCTCAAAATTTCTCAAAATCAACTTTAATATAAAGATAATAATATATATAATTACAAAATATAAGATAATATTCTTGAAATTCTTGGTGTTTTTTATTTTTATAAATTATTCTTGAGCCTTTAATTTTTTTTATCATTTTCTATTTCTTTTTTAGGATTTTTTTGGTCTGAAGCTAGGAGTATTATAAAAAATTATATATATTGGTTTTTTATGCATGATTTTATATTTTTTATGGGTTTTTTAAAGAAAAATGAACAAAAATTGTTCTTTTTTATTTTAAATAAATAGGCGAAGTGCTTAAAATGCAAAACAAAAATATGCATGAAAGAACACGCATCCAGGTACAATGTCATATCTTTACATAATTTTTGGAGAACGAATGATAATTATAAAAATTAAAGAACAAGCACAAAATTTAAATACTGGCAGGGAGCTATTAGCAAATGTCAAGAAGTTTTCATTCATTCGAGAACCCTAAAATAAAAACCTAGAGGATACTACGCAATTTGTCAATGCATATTTTAATTTAAAGCATATGGTTGGGGCTTAAATTCAATATAAAAATAATGAACTTCCTTTGTACAATTTTTCAACGAAAATTAACACTAGTTTATAAAAATTTCTAGATTAAATATAAATTTAAAAAGTCACTGGGTAAATTTGCAAAATGCCCACCTCAAGTGGTGGCACGTTTGGTGCTTTGGCATGAACATGTGTGCAAATATGCAAAAACATAGGGGTTTCATGCAAAAATCCTACCATTATTTACACTACAAGTTATATTTACAAGACTAAGCATTAAAACCAAAAGGCGAAAAGGGTAACTTGAAGTTTACCCCTTATTTGTGTGCTAATGGACGGTCAGATGCACATCAGTTACGGGATCAATGGTCTAGATGAACCAATACCGCTTCGCGATCGACGCCTTTGATTATGTCTCACCCTTGATCTGACAGTGGAGTGGAGTGGTGATAGGATGGCTCTGACATAAACTAGAGATGTGTTTGCATCCAACGGTTCTGGAGATACCAAGACGAACTGGGAAGAACATCTCCAAGGAGGTGCTTCGAACATGAAGATCTCGTGATCTTCGTTCGTGATGTTGATGGGTTCATCATTCTCCTGGGAGCATTCCACGTCAACTTGCACCATCAAGAAGGTCCTTGCCCTGCTAGGGAGATTCTGAGAGCTCATCAATGTTCGGGGTGCCTGGAAGCTTCGTTCTGCCTAAAGATTGATCCATATTGGTTCCCTTGACATCCGAACATGTAGAAGAAAGATCACGGGCTCGAGGCAATGTGCCTCGACCCATTTTGAAGTTGTTGTGCAAGGTGAAATGAAAAGGCAGAGATGCTCCGATGAGTGGTGGCAGAGGAACACTGGACGAACTCGATTCGTGTAGAATCAAGGGGATAATTGGATCATGAGGTGAAGAAGATGAATAGGAACAAGATGTTGGAAAATTAGGCGACTGAAGTAGCTGGATTTATGGTGAAACATGGCATAGAACTTGTCTTTAGGCATTGGGTTTAATTGGAAACTAACCTAATCTATTAATCTAATTACTAAACTGAATGCAGAATTGAAATGAAGGTAATAAAATCTACTTAGGAATAAAAAGTGTGCAACTCATACATGATGGTTTATCAGGGAGAAGGATGGGACAGAGCTCTACCGTGGACCTCCTCTCCTCCTCATTCTGCACTCTAACACCACGGGGTTGTTCCTTTGTCACCGAACTCTCTCTCTCTCTCTCTCTCTCACACACACACACACACACACACACAAGGTTGGAGCAGAAACATGGATCGAAGAGGGATCAAAGAATCAAAGAATGGCTGGAGGGTTTTATTTACAGACATGTTTTGGTGATTCTTGACATTGGATCCAAGGATGCAATGGAAAAGATCGATGGGGTCTAAGGATGAGGCGTGAATCAAGGACGTTCAATCTACAAAAACTATTCAAGGCTAAAAATGATTCACTCATTAGATCACAAGGGGAAATGGTGAGAAGCGGGTGGCTCGAGGCTCTGACATGGGTCAAAGGTGCCAAAGGGGAAGTTGACCGGGGTCAACAAAAGATGGATTCTAGTTGGTCCACGTGGACCAACCAGAAAAATTCCTTGTAAAATGAATAAGTCGTTAATGAATTTATTAATTTTAAGTTATCAAATGAAAAATATTTATTATTTCTTGTAGTATTTTATTCTCATTTTTATTTATTTTTATGAGGTTATTTAGTATGAGTTATTTTTCACATGTATTATTATAGATATATTTACCTAAATATGTATACTTTATTTTTTTGTATTTTAGATTTTATTATTTATACACTTAATTTATATTTTGTAACTTATTTATATACACATAAACATTTATTTTTGTATTTTTACGAGTTCATTTATATACTTAATTAAATATGGGTATTTATTATATAGATACAAGTATAGTGTACTCATCTATGTATTTCTGTATATTATTTTACTTTATTGTTTTTTATTTTGTTGTATTCTAAATATGTACATATGCTATAAGTAATATTTATAAAATTGTGAAAAATATAAAATGATGAAAAATGTAAAGAATTAATAAAATGAATATTTTATTCAGGTTTACAGTGCAATAAAGGTCCAAACATAACTTTTATATCTCAAATCTATATCAAATGAAACTACCTTCATTAAATATCTAATTCAAATTATATACAATTAAAGGTGATTTTGTGCATTTTGAGTTTTTATGGAGAAGATATGTGTCTGGGAAGTTTGTATTTTTTAATTTTATTCTGAGTATAAAATGTATACTTTATATTATTTTTGTCTAAATAGATTTTGTATTTTCATATATAATTTTATCTACAACTTTCATGAGCAAAGTTTCTTTATTTGACGTATAAATAATAGAAAAATATAATGAGTCCTAAAAGTGGATTGTTGAAGAACAAATAATTAGGGTTTTATTAATGTTTTTAATCCTTCATGTCTCCTACTTTATTCATTGTTGACCTACTCATCAAGATGACTAGGTCTCGGAGTTTAGCTTATAAAATACCTTTGTCATTTTATTTCCTTTTCTTTTATTTCTTTTATTCTTTTATTTTGTCTTTAAACATGTATTTTCTACAATATTTATACAATAATAAAGAATGTTAATTTTTTCAAATTAATGCTATTGATAAGCATTTAGCTACGGTTTAAAGGCCAAAATGAATGACTAAAGGTAACCAAATGGAGATTCATCAGGTATCCTAACGTTCGATCTTAGAGGGTCTGTAGTGCCCGATAAGTTAGGCCTGTGTCAACCGCTCTCTCAGCTCTCAGATATCAACAGTCTAATGCATCAACAATTAACCCATAGTAATGAAAAACTAATAAATAAGGTGAGATAAAATTTATTATAACCTAGAAAATAGTATGTACAGTACCGAAGTGTATGGTTCGAACCAAAAAGGAGCAACAGGGATAGCCACAAAAATTGACAAACTAAAAAGATAATCAACAAATGTTTTTTTACTTTTTATAGGGTTTTTTTGTGTGTTTTTATATTTTATATTTTATGAAATTTTAATTTATATTTTTTAAATTTATATTTTTATTATCTTTTTATATTTTTTTTTCTGACTTTTGGTATTAAGTATATATTGGTATACATAGGTAATATACTTACTATATATGTTGTAAATATATAATATATAGATAAAAATCAGAAAAATACCCTTAAGTATAGACCATTTTAATTTTTAAGGGTTTTTAAATACTTAGTTATTTATAGATATTAATAATTAAAATATAGAAATAATATATATGTTATACATAATGTATTATATTTATAAGTATATGAATATATATATTAAAAAATTATAAAATAAATTTTTTATTTTTAATATTTTCTTATATATTTTTTTAATTTTCTTAGAATTTTTGCTATTTTTTATAATTTCATATCTTTAAAATGTCAAAAATAATAACTAATAATACTAGGCCAAATTCTTTTAGGAATTTAAAAACAGATAACTATCTCAAAAATTTCCAAAACTATTTTTAGTGTATAATATATAAGATATAAAAAACACAAAATTAGAAACTATTATTTTTGGTTTTTAAATAATTTTATAGCATTTTTGGTTTTTTATTTTTTTAGTTTTTTGTAACTTTTAGTGGTTTTTGGTATGGAGTTATGAAATACTATAATAAAGAAACACTGATTTTTTTTAGAATTTTTCAAAACATTTTTATAATTTTTATTTTTTTTAAATGTAAAAATGAGGAAAATGCAATATTTTCCATTTTATAAAATATTAAATTAGTTTCAGTGGCCTCAAGAAAATTATATCTGATTTAAAATTATCTTAGGAACTTAAATAATTTTCCTATGATTTTTAGATGTCAAAGGATATTTTTATTATGCAAATTCAAGGAATAAAATTAATTATTCGGGCAGGGAACTTAAATGTAATTTAGAAATACCTACAATGCATTCCATGATACTGTATAAAAGTTCAAGGACACACATGCAAAATCCCCATAATATTCAGTATTAAATGAGATGGTAGGTGTATAAGTGCAATTTTCAAAAAGTTACATAGTTTATTTATAATTTTAAAAAAAATTTAACGTTGAAATACAAAATCCTTATACTAAATAATAACACAAACCTGCAAGGGGTCCTTGCAAAATTTCTCATACCCTCACGTGTATGTGCACATGAGGTGACATGGAGTGGACTTGAATGCAAATAAAGTAAAGAAGGGGTACTTATGCAAATATTACAAAAAGTTTTTAACCGTAAATAAAAGTTGTGGACTAAAATTAAAATTCAAAATGTGCATGGGAAGAGATGCAAAATACCCCTCATGTGATGATCAACGGCTAAGGATGCTTCACCAGCCACGCGTTGCCTCCTGGATGGTCGAGGATGCTTCGTCTTGGACATGCAGGATTAGTTACGGGTGCTTGAACTGATAGTTGATGGCACCTTTATCCAACGACAACTGTTCCTCCTGGATTGGGCCAATGATCGGTCGTCTGGGAGTCCCCCTAGAAGAGCAATGAAGAAATCTTGTTCGATCGAGCTTGGATCCGAGTTGCCGATCGACTCCGATCATCGGGGAGGCTCGCAAGTGGTGCAAAACATCGTTGATGGTTCTCCGTGTCAGCAAGGGGGCTTAAAAGGATCCGGGTCCCATTGTTGGGGTCCTGGAGATCTTGGGAAGCTAGTGTTCTAAAGGTGTATTTGACTCAGAAAAACTCGACCCTGATCGGGTACTTAGGCACAAACATTGTAGGGTTAGAGTAGCACAAGAAAAAAGGGGAATTTTGGCTTGATTTGGTGCAAAGATGAGCAAAAATGAGGTGAGGTGGAGGGCTCCGACGAGAGTCGGAATAGGGAACCTTGATCTCCTGATTGTGGTTTGATCAACATGATTGTATGTGCGAGGAACATAGAGAATGCGAAGGGGAAGATAATCGTGGTGTCGGTGGGTCGGAACATAGAAGGAAATAGTGGGTAGAGAACTAGATCAAGCAAACTAAGTTATATGGATTTCACGAAAAATCAGATAAAATTAAGTGAAATAAAACCTAAACTATTCTATCTCTACTACTAAGAATGAAAAAAGTAATGAAAATAGATCTCGATTTCTAGAACAAGATGCCAAGTTAGATCTCTACCTGAGCTACTCTGGAGAGCTCGGATGGTCACCTTTGGACCTCTTCCTCCACACCAAAATCTTCGGCGGGGCTACTGCTGTCACCAGTAAGCTTAAGCACGAGAATGATTGGGGATTTCAAGGGTATAGTGGGATAAACTTTCAAATGGAGGTTGGTGCGAGGTTTATGTACTAGGTACTCGTGACTGATGTCTCTATATCGATTCAGTGATCCAAGGATTGAGGAAGGGTGGGCACATGAAAGAGCTTCGATCAAGGATGAAAAATCAAAGAGGAATCAAGAGAAAAAGTGAAAGCCTCGGTCATGAAAAATGGTAGAAATTGAGGTGTTCAGAACTGACAGGTACAAACTTGTGAGGGGCAGGGAGTTGACCGAGGACAACTTAGACCTTCTCCTCATTAGTCCACATCAACCAAGAAGAAGATAAAATAATGACAAATTCCCATATTAAATTGATTTAAAATACTAAGTGTATTTATTATTTTCTATCAAACCATGAAAAATATTTATTATTTTACGTATTATGTTGTTCTGATTTTTATTTATTTTTTCGAGTTAATTTATTAGGTCTTAGTTTTTACATGTACAATTATAGGTATATTGACCTATATATTATGTATTCTATTTTAAATTTTTATTATGGTTTTTAATTTTATATTAATAAATTATATATTTATAAGTCATTAAAATACATATATACTTATTTTTATTTTATTTTTTGAAGTTATTTATCTTCTTAAATAAAATTATATATTTATTATATAAGTACTTAGATGTATACTGTACCTATATATATTAAAGTACAATTATTTATTTAAATGATTTTCATTTATTTATACTATGTAAATTAATTTTAAATAATATTCACAAATTTATAAAAATAAACATATGCACAAAATATAAGGGATAATAAACTGATTATTCTATACAAGCATATTGCACAATGAGGGTTCAAAAGCTAACTATTACGTCTTAACTCTAAATTGAATGAAACCATCTTCATTAAATAGGTAATTTAATTTTATGAACAGGAAAGGTGAGTTTAGTAAATTTTGATCTTGTAGAGAGAAGGTACATGTCTAGAAAGTTTTCTTTACATCCTTTTTATTACGTATGTTCCTGACACACTGTGCATAATTTTTTAGAGAAATAAATTTTGTATTTTTATGTACAAGTTTCATGTTCAAAGTTGATTGATTTGAGATGTAAAAATAAGAAAATAAAATGGGTCCCAAAATAAAATTTATGAGTAATTAAAATTAGGGTTATATTTCATTCTTTTTCTTTTCTTTCCTTTATTATTTTACTTTAGAATTAAATCCATTAATTTGCACAATACTTTTAGTATTATAATGAGTATTATTTATGTAATTTAATGTTACTTAGATGCATTTAACAAGGGATTTAAGGCTAAAATTAGAATATTTGTGATAAATGGAGATTTATCATCCCCTATACTTGCCTTGCTAGTCCCTAGTAAAGACTTATGCCTATAAGTACAGAAAATGAAAAGAAAGAAGAGAAAAAGAAAGAACTTGGAACAATTTTCGACTCTTGAAATTGTCTTATTAATATCAAAATCTGGAGCTCAGTTAATACCTTTGGATTCTTGGTTTGTTCAGAACCGCGTAAAGGTTAGGAAATGTGACACAGTAACTCATAGGTTAAATAATCTTATTATCCAGTTCTATTCACTGTCAGGTCAGAACCATCCACTCGGTGCATACTCTGTCTACCATGAAATGATAGCTCCATGTGTGTGAAATTTTCCGCTCTTCCATGACAAATGACTGAACTATCAAAGAGGCTGATCCCCTGATAACTCATACTTGTGGAGACATATATTTCCTTCTAAATTCAAGTATCACTGGATTCACAACCGATAAAAGGACAAACTAGAAGAATGGGAAAAGAAGTGGGAATGGACTCGTGTAGCCTTTATTCCCTTGTAATGCTCGGTTAGTGTAACCGAGTCCTCACCAAGAAGCATGTTTTTTTTTCCAAAAGATTAATATTTGTATAACTTTTTGGTGTAGGATTCTTTTGGATATGTTTCTTTGACTTGCATTGCTTCTGCATTCTTGTTTGTGCCCCGACAGATATAGAGTCTTTTGATCCGTCCATATTTTGGGGTCTTGGAAAAAGTCGTGCAAGTAGACCGTTCCTCATTTGAAGCAATGTCTCAATCCAGTCTCCAGTCTTTAGATATCATGGCTACCATAAGAAGTAGGTTAGAGTACCAATTTTGACACTCCTCAATAATGGTTCCTGAACCACCCTTGATGAAGTGGCATGGCATCACCCTGACTTAGACTCCAATATTTTTCAACAATCCACCTGGGTTGAGCTGTGTTAAGTGCAAGGTTTCTAGTCAGGCCATTGTCTCAATAATCATATGGATGATATGAAGGGTTCTAGTTAGACACAATGAATCGATTCACGAACATAGTCACGTGGAACCTAAAGAAATAAGTCAAAGTGACCTGAAGCATCTAAATTCCAATCATTAATGGGTTCCTCTTAAATAAAGTGGATTGAGGTATATACTGAGCTCCAATCTTCATACTTTAGTTTGGACTCGTTCAATTGTCTCAATCATTCCGAAAAATGCAAATGTTGCGTACACTACAAAAGGAATCTTTTTTGAAATATTTTCTACTTTAAACTTCTTATTAATTTTTGGAGAAAGATTTGCAATTTTAATGCAGATTTTTGAATAGATTTTGCAAATTTTTATGGGTTTTTGATTTTGAATTTTTTAGGGATTTTTGAATAAAGGTTAGTGGAAGAAGTATGTGCAGATATTTATACGAAAATGCATCTATATTTACAAGAGTGAAGGTGTATTTTTATGTCAAGAATTTACAAGTTAAATGCTTGCGATTATTTACAAAATTTATATATAGTTTTTATACATTTTTATAAGGCTTGTTTACTTGAGATGTTATTTACACTTGGTTCTCAAAAAAATTGAAATCATTTTCACATATATTTTGAGAACTTTTTTTTGCAAATAATTTGACAAACATTTTTACAATCATTTACAAACTTTGAAAACCATTTTGTAAATATTTTTCAAACAGTATTTATAGTTTTTTCAAAGTATTTATGCAACCATTTTCCAAATCATTTGCGAAAAGGTTTTAAAGGATTGATAACATTTTACAAAATATTTTCCAAACGGTTCAAAAGTTTTTTTTCAAGATATTTTGCAACCATTATTCAAATCATTTTGCAAAACATTTTAACCAGTTTATTATAAGTATTTACAAAAACTCGTATGTATTTTAATTAACCATATTATTGAAAATACACAAATACGAGTTATGGCTAAAGTGTATATTGCGTATATACGACTCTTGTACATAGCTTGAGCTATGTCCTCATAGGTAAGAGAGAAAAGGAATACATAACTCATACTAAGTATAGAAAAGCCTATAGTACAATGGTTAAATAATAAAAGAACGAGAAGTCGACCGTCCCCCTAATACTTAGGATCAACTAATCCTAAGTATAACAAATTATATACAAGGAAGGGAAGGTTAATGGTGGGAATTTACAAAATCATCAGCTCGACCTATCTCCCCTTATATTTAGGGTAAAATATCCCTAAGTATCGACATAATATCAACAAGTTGGGAGACATGTGAGGCATCAAAGAATGAATTGCTCAAGGCACACCACCCTATACTTTGGCAAAGTATGTACTAAGTATAACAATGATGAAAGGGATGAGTACTTTTCGAAAGAAATAGAAATGAGAAAAGGAAAAGAAGAAAATAAGAAAATAAGAAATTAGATTTTAAAGCTTAAGTATTTGATCCATTAGTATCTATCATCTCTTCCTGAAATACCTCTTGGATTGACTCTACAACGAACATGAATGTATCATGCTCTAGATACGACTTCAGTAACTGTACATTGACCACAAAACATTGCGCGTCAGGTGACAACTCATATATCAACATGCTTCCATTGTCGTGCATAGTTTTACTATAGACGACCCGATCCACTTTCTCTTCAGTTTGCTTGGAAATATTTTCAACTTTGAATCAAACAACCAAACCTTCTATCCAGCCTCGAAAGTCTTCCTTCAGATGTGCTTATCGTGGCATTTCTTGACTTTCTCCTTGTACATAAGTCAATTTTCGTATATATAATCTATGAATTTAAGCAGATGGTTAAGATCAACTTTCTAGTTCTTACAAACTTTTTTTGAATCCAAGTTACACATATTCAATGCTAATAATTATTTGTGAAATAGTTCCTTGGACATGTGATATGTCTTACCCTAGATGAGACAGTAAGGAAACATTCCAAGAGGAGACTTGTACATTGTGCGGTAAGCCCAAAGAACTGAATCGAGTAACTTTGACTAGTTCTTCCTATCAGGTTATACAAGTATATGCAAGATTGTATTAATCTTCCTATTTAAGCATTCAGTTAAGCCATTCGACTGTGGGTGGTACGACGCAACAAAATGATGTTTGATGTCGTATTCATTCACCGATTTTTTGACTTACTTTATTCATGAAGTGGCTTCCTCCATCAGATATCAAACTTTTTGGTATCTTAAACTGTGAAATGATATTATCCTTGAGGATTCGATAGACAGTCTGACTGTTTGTGGCTCAAGTGGGGATAGCCTCCACCCATCAGCTTACATAATCAACGACCAACATGATGTACTCAAAACACTAACTGTTAGGGAATAGGCCCATGAAGTCAGTGCCCCACATATCAAAGATGTCTGAAATATGAATGTTTTTCAGAGGCATTGTGTCTCTCAAACTGATAGTGCCCCCCATTCTCTAACTATCAATGTATCTTTTTACATAATCAGTTGCATTCTTAAAGAGTGTTGGCCACCAAAGGCTAAATTGAAGCATTTTTGCTATCATTATCTTTTCAGAATTGTGTCCACCAGATTCAAGTTTGTGACAATGTTCACATGTAATCTCCTTCTATGGTATATACATCCTTCAGATGCAATTTGCTCCCTCATGAAATAAACGAGGATCCTCCCACGGGTAGAAATAGATATCTAATAAGAATTTATCAACTTTGATCTTAGATCAATCAGGTATAGTCTTCTTGGAGATAATGTAATTTACTATGTCATAATATCAGGGAAGTAAGGTGATAAATAGAATTGCCTCATCTGGAAGAGCCTCTATAATCGGAATGGCATTCTGCTTATAGTTTCACTTTCAATTATTTTGTAAAGATGGTCTACCATCACATTTTTGACTCCAGACTTATCTCAGATTTCCAAATCAAATATCTGGAGTAGAAAGATCCATCAAATCAAACAAGGCTTGGCATCCTTCTTGCTTTTGAGGAACATGATGGCAAAATGATACGCGTAAATAATGACCTTGGAACCCAATAGGTGTGATATGAACTTTTCCATGGCAGACACTACAACTAGCAGCTCTTTCTCTATGACAATATAGTTTTTATGGGCCTCATAAAGTGTTATGCTAGCAAAATGAATCACAAATGGGAGTACATCCCATCTTTGTCCAAGAACTGCAACAATTGCATAACCTGTGGCATCTGTCATCATCTCAAAAAGGAGGAGACTAGTCGGGTGGCTGGTGGACAAGAGCATGCGTGATGAGTTCCTCATGAAATTGCAGGACTAGAGAGCAAGGTTTTCGACCACAAATCGATCTCCTTTCTCAGAAGCTTAGTCAGCGGCTGGGCAATCTTGTTGAAGTCTTTGATAAATCTTTTGTAAAATCCTACATGTCCCAGAAATGACCGGACTTGTATCAAATTTGCTGGTCTCTCAAGTTTGGAAATCACGACTACCTTGGCTGGGTAAATCTCCATGACATGCATGGAGATGATGTGACCTATTAAAATGCCTTCAGTCATGATAAAGTGACTCTTCTCCCATGAAAGCACGTGATTCACCTTGCAACACCTCTTTAGAACTTGGTCTAAATATCCCAAAAAATTATCAAAACTATCTCCATAGACTGAGAAGTCATACAAGAATACCTTGAGGAATCTACCAACTGTTAGACTTGTGAGCCCTGGGCGAACCATTCTTACAATAAATGTTATTGTAATATTTAAGTTTATCAATAAAAGTTATTGATGTTTCACTCCCTTTCTGAAATTATATGAATGAATGCACTATAAGGTCCCTCTGTACAATTAGGGTTATGTACCATGGCCAGCTTGATGATCATATAGCTGTTGTTTCATTAAATGAATCATAGAGGCTGGTGTTTGGATGAATATCTAAGGAGTTAGATGGAGGACTCATCAAACACCGTCAAATGATTGTCAAGTGGAGATCTCCAGCCTGAGTAGGAGATGGCAATCCTTTCTCACATAGGCTGATATCTGACCGACCTCTTGATGCAGGTCCTCTACATGGGAATAGTGATTCGGAGGTGTCAGATTAGTTAGGTCAATGGGTTGACCTGACGAGATCGAGATAACCTAAGTCCTATGTTGAATGCTGTCACAGCCTAGGCACGCATCCTCTGACCGGAGACAGATATATTGCTATATATCTAAGTATGTACATTTGGCAGACCAATAGGTTGATGACCTAACCGAGGTCTATACACCGACGAGCTGGTGTGCATATAAGGGTATATGAGCAATATGATCTCTCAAAGGGATCATACAGGTTCACTTGTGAACCGGAAGACATGAGCTCACTCATGAGGTATTGGGACCGATCAAATTCCATGCATGGTCGTCATGCTTTGGAAGCATGACATGAATTTGAAGGTATGATGTATGCTTTGGGAAAGCATATGATCGATACCAAACCCCAATGACCAAGATTGAGAAACTTAATGATTAAACCCTGAAGAAGACAGTGTAAAATGATCTTGATCTTCGGGTTGATCATGGGTCTTCCAGTATGCAGGATGTACAGGTATTGGGAATACCTGAAGGGTGATGTGATCATAAACGATTGTATATCCATGACGCTTCCATTCCGAGGGAGTGATGAAACAGGTCTGGATTTTAGTGACTCCTTTCAGTAGAGAAGCAATCCGATCTTAGTCCAAGTGTTGGACATTGGTCTGAATGGGATTCAGATTCAATGAGAAGATTGGATTTGCGGTCTTGATTTAATCAAGCATCTGTGGGAGGTTCGTTCGATCTGGATTTGAGATAATATCTCAACATCCAAGTCACTATACATGGAATAATACAATCGCCATGTCCTTATCTCCAAGTATCTGCGGAGAAAGCACATTATTCTTGAAAGGGTTCAAGAGTAATTCTTTTGATGAAATATCCAAGCAAGGACTTGATGATTAAATGTGATTTAATTATCAAGCTTAAATATGAATATGATTCATATTGAGAAAATGATTATCTAAGATAATTAAATGAGATTTAATTATCAAGGATTAAGAGAATGTGGATAACACTATCCATGATATATGTGTGTTATAAATATGATTTATAATATACATATATAATAAGAGAGAGAATTTATGTAAATAGCATTTGTTAATTAATAATGTGGATTGGATTCACATTTGTTAATTAATTGGAAATGCAATTTACTAACTAGTTTGGGTTGTGAATATGATTCACACAATATTCAATGGCAAGATTGAAATATTCACAAATTAATTTGTAATTAATTTGGTGAATATTTATTGTGATTAATTAAGGAATAATGAGATAAATAAAATGGAGAAAATAAAATCACCTTCATGGGTGGCGTCACCCATGAATTGTTCATGGGTGACGCCCCCCCTTTTTAGGTGGTTGGTTAACTCCACTTCATTTATCATATTATCTCTTGATTAATTAATATTTAAATTGATGTTGTTGGTTTTAACCAACAACAATCCTAGCCATTGATTTATCATGGACCAAGCATAGCCCTTGGATCCATGTGTCCCATGGATTGAGATCCATTGGATCCTAAACTAGTATAAAAGGAGGGCTAGGGTAGCCTTTCCAAGTTACAACATTCTTGAGTTGAGAAACTCTTCTCTCTCTCTCTCATTCTCGTGTGGGCTCTCCTTAATATTCAAATGGCCGTCCACTTTGTGTATTAGGAAGGAGAGCATTTCGGCTTCGCTTGGATCTTCGTCAAAGGATTGCGGGAAGGACGCGACTCATCATCGTGCTCACAAGCGCATTCTCCGTGGGTCGGACTTAAGATAGGAGGATCTCTACTTTGGGATCTCGCGATCACAACCACGCTTCAAGAGGTATTCCTTGTACTTTGTGGTTTGATGAAACGATCCGAGAAGTGTTCTCGTGATCATGTGGTTTCATCGTTAAGTTAAAAATTTTTAATTTCCGCTGCATCTAGCATCTAGTACGACTAGTTGCTCCGATTGCATACGATGCGATCGACACGCTTCCGTGATGCGCTTAAGGATTCACAATATCCTTCACCAACCATATAAGAATATACAACCAACATGCATCTTTAGAATGTAGTGGGTGCCTTGCACAATCCAAAGGGCATTCTTCTAAAGGCATATGTCTGAAACAGATAGGTGTAAATAGTGTTCTCTTGATCGTCTGACGCGGTGGCAACTTAATTGTATACATAGTAACCATCCAAGAAGCAGAAGTATTCCTTCGTGACCAGTCTTTCGACTATTTGGTCGATGATAGGAAGTGTAAATTGATCCTTCTTGGTTGCAAGATTCAGATGTCTGTAGTCCACAAAGACATGCCTCAAAGTCAGTTTTCTAGTTGGAATCTCCTCTATTTTGTCATTGGTAATAATAATGATCCTAGATTTCTTTGGCATGACATGTAGGGGGCTCACCCACTTGGAGTCAGAGATGAAATAGATGAATCCAACATTCATATCATTTGGCATTTTCTTTCATGACAACCTCATGTAGGTTAGGGTTTAGTCTACGCTGGAATTCTTGGGAGAGTTTACTGTCTTCTTCGAGATAGATGTGATGCAAGCAGAGTGATCAGTTTATCCCAATGAGTTATGTTATATTCCAGACTATCACCCTACAGTTTCTTTCAAGAAAATCAAGCATTTGAGATGCTTGTTCTTTGGTCAGATGGGAATTTATGATGATCGTATACATGTCATGTTCACTGGAAAGGAAGGTATATTTCATGTTAGATGGAAGAGTCATGTTAGATGGAAGAGGTTTGAGCTATATGGTGGGGTTGGATTCATCTTGATGGCAACTTCAACAACTATAATAGATGTCAAATCTTTCATTAGTTTGTTGTCTACCATTGTGCATTCAGAATATGAATTCAAAACATCACACAGATCTACAAGGAAATCGTCATGCTCAGACGATGATGGTTGTTCAATCATTTCAGCATAACTATCAGCAAATATCTCATCATCAAATACATTTGTGAATTTGACTACATTGTCCAATACTTCTTTAGAGGAGAGGAATTCCTATATTTTTTTGTTGCCGAAGAACAAATCCGTGTCTCTGATCTCAGTTAAAAAGTTGGTGTCTTTTGATTGTTGTGGTTTGAGATCTCTAAAAATAGTTACCACTTCAATTGTCTATATATTTGGAACCATCTCTATCTACACGTTGTCACTACTAGAACAGAAGGTGATTTCTCCAATTCCATAACCCACTATTGCTTCGATTGTTTGCAAGAATGGCCGACCTATGATAACTTGGTTGTAGAGCAGAGGTCTGGAGGTACCCATATCCAGGACAATGAAATCAATAAGGAATTGCATCCCTTGGGTAGTGACAATCACATCCTCCAACATACCTATGAGTTGCTTGGCCGATCCATCTACAAATTGCAGAATCATCTAGGTTGGCTTGAGCGGCCATGCTCAAAATTCGACTAATAGGGAATAATGCAACAAATTAATAAATGATTCACTATCAAGCAATGTGTGCTCAAATTCATGATTGAAAATTTGTCATCTGATTAGAGGAACTCCATTCTTTTTCTTTTTATTCGAGAGATTGTTGATGGCATTTATAGTGGGCATGGTGAGAATGTGCATCTCTGGTTTCCTACGTCTGTTTTAGCAGTTCAGACATTTTGTTGTACATGCTTCTTTTAGTCCTTTTTCCCAATAGGCATGTACTCCATGGCCTTGAGCAATGACATTTCAAGCAAGATGTTTAGCAATATTACCATAATGCCAAGTTTAGATAAAGTATTTTTCATTTTTTGTTTTTATTTAATTGCATCAGGAAAAGGAATATGTCCATTAGATTTTTTTTGTAAATCTTTGTCTATATTTATGTGTATAGGTAGATGGCAAAAATATGCGAAATCATCTACATCTTGTCGACCAAAATGCACTGCAAGTTTTGTTCCATCGACTTGCTCTAGTTCGGATGTTGTTGCTTACTTCTCCATCGATGGCATGACATCCTCTTGGAAGTTGCTTTCCTTCTCAATTTTTCGGTTTTCTTCTTTTCTTGTGTTTTCATGGTTGATGCCACTTCTTTAAAAAATTATTCGAGACTGTCTGTTGGCATGGCTGAGGACCCACCATCGAATGCTTTCTACTTCCCCTGCGTTGTCGCAGTTGCCTGGAGTATCTTACCTCTCCTAAGAGTTACAACATTAGATAAAGCAATATTATTTTCATCCAAATTAGGTAGGGCACTACAGACTACCTGCTTTTTGTAATGGAAGTTGTTTAGATTGGCTTCGACTTGAATAGGGATGAAAATTTTTATGGCTATCAGGTCGTCTATCTTCTTGCTCATCTCAGCCATGTTCTTGAATAGATAGGCCAAAAAATCAAGGGTCACGTTGACCAACTCTTCCTTGGAGGATTCGACCTAGTGTGGCCTATGATTCTATTGGTATGGGGGAGGTTGCTGCTGATAACCTTGAGAATAGTGAGGAGGAGGAAGAGAAGGATACTACTAGTACTGTGGAGCGGAGTATTGATGCTGGAACTAAGCAGACGACTATTGATAGTTCCACTGATGGTAGTTCTGACTCTAGGTATATCCATGCTACGAAGGTTATTGGTGATGTGGTTGGCTCTACTGGAGGTTCCAACCCCATATCGCTGGTGATATGACCGGATGGCGATGTTCTGACCCTGGGAGTGACCCTGAGCCATCCATCTCTTGAATGAGTAGTGGAGGTGGGGAACATGGCTTGATGCACTAGGGCTGCAGCTCTGGTTGATAAACAACCATATATAACTACAACTGCAGTAGTGGCTGCTCGAGCGCGTGCACGTAGTATACATGCTGGACCTAAGGTCGACTAGGACTCACCTGAGGCTAGTGTTGCATTGTAAGCTCCTTCTTCTCAACAAGAGTATTGGTGGCGAATGCCATTGAGTTGCATGCACTAACGGGATTCACCAACAACTCCACCTGCTTGGTGACTGTGTCAGCTTGTCGAAACCCTTCATTCATTGCTCGATCAAAAGTAGCTTCTCAAAATCATGCGATTGCTTCTCTATGATGTCTATCTTAGATACGTGACTGCTGATGATAATGAGATTTGAGTTCTCACATCTGTCCACTTCATGAGTGTCCACTATATTGACATTTTTGTAGAGGATCTACGATTTTACTTGGAAGGAATAAGCGACCATCTCTCTGAGGATACCCATACTATGTCCTCGTCCTTATTGAAATACGATCCTCCATAGACATCATCAACCATTCATTGACTATTCTCTGTAAGTACCCCAAAGAAATGCTGGACCAAACTAGTCTTCAGGATGTCATGGTGGGGGTACTTCTTTATTAAATCACTGAATCTCTATCAGGTCTCATGAATGGACTTGTGGGGTCCTTGGGAGATATTGGCAATCATGAAGAGAATCATATTGATACAACCAAGTGTGTAGTATTTGTGTAGGAATGCGGACTTCAACTCTTCCCACATCATCACCACTTTTTCCAAATGGTTGATCCAGTATGGTGCTTTGCCCTACAGACTGAAAGGAAAAGTGACTATGCTCAACAAGATGATGGGGTAGTGCGTTGGATGCATCTGAACTGTTATAGATGGATATATGGTTCTTTATTCTGGTTCCTATGGAGACTAGGGAGGAGAGAAAGGAGGTGTTGTTTCAATTCAAAGTGTATGTGGATCGGAGGAATTTGGATCCACTCAGTGACTCGGTCAGCCCCAGGGTCGTATGTCTATTCAATGTGGGCTTCGTCGTCCTCTCCTTCCTTCTCCCTCGCCTCCACAAGGTCCATCCACAGAATGGTTGTCATCATCACCACCATTTAAATCTTGATATCCTCCTCTACCTCCTCGTGTCTCTCTCTTTTCTTACCTTCTTCTCAGATCATTCAATAATTCTTGAAAGGTGACCTGTGCCAGTACCTGATAAGTCAACTGTCGTTTAAAAACATGGATAGAGGCCAAAAGCTGATTGTTCACTTCATTATTGTCCATTTCTACTCAGCATTCTGATCAGTGCTAGGAAGCTGCGGTCCCTTTCCTCTACCTGTAGAAGCCATCTCAGAATTTGAATGTGATTGCTCAGGCTCCAGATCAGGGTCTTGATCCGCAATAGGGAATATACCCTTATCAATCTACATGCAAGCATCAAATGTAGAGAATAATTCAGAATTAGGTCCTTTTCTGAATTTTGTTAATGACAGAGAAGTGTAAGGAGTAAAATCAATCTCCATCCAGAAAGGGTAGAACTCAGGAAGAGAGTTTTCATGGTCTATAGGAGGTCCAATAAGAGGGGAGTCTTAGGGTGGTCCGCCAAGTCCGAACCATGTACTTCGGAATTATCTCGAATTATTGGAGATGTTGAACCCATGGAATCGGTGTGGTGTCAGTAGAGTTCTAACTAAGCCATTCATGAGTTGACTTATTGGAAACAAAAGGAATATTGAGGAAGAATGAAATATATTGTGATAAATAAGAAATAAAAAGAGTGTAAAGCAAAAGAAGGATCAAAGTGAGCAAGTGTCAAAGAGAGTAAATTCAAAAGAATGATAAAATGACACAAGTGCGTGGGACTGGTCTTTGAATCCTAACTAGATCCAAACAAACACCAAGCAAAATTGAGTCCACCAACTTAACACATGTGAAGTCGTGAATGTTCATCTATTTTTATGTTTTCAGTTTTAGTGTTGTTGTTTCAAGAAAAAATCGTAAACATCCTTATTGGATAGCCCTAGAGGAGAGAGAGTATCGTCAAAAAAATATCATGTACTTCTCCTACCTCCTTTGTATCCTATGAATAGCGCTTTTTTAGATCCTCGATATCTGGCCTAGGGGGATACTCTACCAAAGAAGAAGACGGGAAGCTGACAAGCGGAACCACTACTTCCCTAAAAAATGAGGTACTTGGATGCAAGATGATAAGACAGACACACCCTTGAGGGTGTGGCCTATGCAAGATACTTCAGATCAAGTTTGATGCTCTACACAAGATGAGAGCACTATTGTCGACAAGGCCTTACTTTCCTACGTACGATAGTAGCATCAATACTTTGTCGGTCCCAAGTGATAGTAGAGGCAGCCACAGAATGGGTTTTTGGCTCTATTCCGTAAGGATCGTGCCTCACTCTATCTATAATGTACTTGAATACAATACGGGCTCTGTGAACCCCAGATAATGACATCCGTTATAGATTTTAATTAGGGCCAGTTTATTTAGCCCCCTTTGTTTTTATTTTTGGGTTTTTACTTTTTTTGAGTATTTTTCAAAAAAATATTCGACTAACATTTTTTTTCGATTTTCTTTTAGATCTAAGTGCTCAAAATGAGAGGGATATAGCAGCAAAGCAATGCAAGGTGACATTAGGATAAAAATCTTACCATAATGTCAAACTGATGGATGCTCAGATAGAGGACCTACAACTTCCCAGCTCTCTCCATTTGGGATGCAAGACAATAATTTAAACCTAATTTATATGAGATGTAAGATGATGAAATCTTCCTAAGTAGGAATTGTTATTATCACGGTGAACAAAATTGAGTTTAATCTAGATCTAAACGCAGATAATATGAATATACAAATATTAGGTGTGTGGACTGATAAATATGTGATTCATCACTATAGAAGTTGAAAATGGAGCTTCATTCCCGAGTAATTAGCAACATTTCAGCATTTATAATGCATTATTCTCATTCATACACCTAATATTAGAGATAATATCTGCAGTTTAGCATGCTTTTTCACATTTAATAAGAAGCTGAATTCCTTTTTAAATATCACCTATATTATACCATATTTTTTCGATTTTTATTTATTTTTCACAAACTCAAAACTGAATAAAATCAACTCTATAGTATATATTACTAACATTAATAAATGAAAAATATAAAAAAATATTAACTTGTAAAATTGACTAATAAAACCCAAACCCTAGTTTGAGAATAAATACCTTAAAACACGAATATCTCTATCATATAGTCTCCCCATACTCACTTTTGAATTCATGTACGTTCGATTACCTTCAAAACAAGACCAAATTCAAAAGAATTGGAGTTGATTTGTGAAACTTGGGTTTTGATCCCCTATTTGATATTTTACATATTAATTGATTTGACCTTATTATTTCATGTATGAAAATAATACTTTCTAATTAATTTCTGGAATATTTACTTTCTTTAATTATTTTTTAAGAAAATTTATAAAAATTCAAATAAAAATTGAAGCAAAAAATCAAAGAAAATACATCAACCTGAGTCTTTATATATAGCATGTACACATGTCTCATTTATTTTATCTTCTTATTTTCTTAATTATTAAAAATAAAAAAAATCCAGAAAAAGACTAATTTGTAAATATTTATTTCATATTTTCTGTAATTTTATTTTGGATTTTTTCTTATTTAAAAATGTTAAAAAATCATAAACATAAAAATGTCGTATTTTATATCTATAAAATACCACCAAAATTACTTCTTTTACAAATATTTTTATGGTTTTATATGCTTTATGAAAGTTGTAGATCTTGTCGATATGAACAACTTTTGTGTGGACCTGTTTTTAATTTGACATATTTTGTTAATTCTTCTTGATTTTTCTTTGAATTTAATTTTTGAATTCTCTAGGAGCGATAGGTGGCAACTCCTAGGGCTGCCACGTATCACCAACATTGTATGTTTTATTTTATTTAATCATTATTTTTTATTTTATTTTATATTATTCTTACTTTATTATTTGTTTTTATTTTTTTAAATTTTTTTAAATTTATTTTTTTATTATTTAGTACATTTATTTTATTATTATTATATATTTAACTAGTTATTTATTATTTTGTTATTTATTTTTATTTTATGTATTTATTTGTTTTTATTTATTTATTTTTCTTAATTTTTTTAATTTATTTTTTCCCGTCAACACGTGGCAGACCTAGGCATGCCATGTCATGCCCCTTCTCCCTTCTCTCGATGCTCGCTTCTCGTGGTACCACCGCTCGCATCTTGTGGCAGTCCTGCACCCTCCCTCTCCCTCAGTTCTCTCTCTCTCTCTCACATACTAGTGATGTACAATAGTTTCTCAACAGTCATCCCACAACCACACACGCCCCCTCTCTCCTTGGCCCTGTGTCTCGTTCCCTCTCATCCATCATCGTCATCTCCCATACTCTGCAACCTCTAGCCTCATGACCCCCTCACACTCAACCACCTTCAAATAGATGAACGTCAACCTCTATGCACCGTATCCGCCAAACGGAGAGGCCCAACACCCTTTCTTCTAAGGTGACAATAAAGAAGCCTTGAGGTCGTGTGATAATGACCGTATCCGACTCCACGATGAGAACCAACGAGTCTTCTTGTCGCTACTACAACAGCTTTCTAGTAGCTCCTAAGATTCAATCCTATTCACCAAGGGCCTTGAGGTGACGATCGAGGTCGAACGTAGCCCCCCCTTCCCCCCACAAATCCGGTGAACTCTCTCCCCCCTTCTCTTCCCTTCTTTCTTTCTCTATTCTTTCTCTTCATATTCCTTCCCTTCTTTCGATCAAACCGCCAAATTTCAATGTCATCACATTCACGTGCCTCCTCTAAGAGGCATACGCCCTCGACCCTCATCAGTGCTTCCTTCTTTGCATCACCGAGCGACGCTCAATATGCACACCCCTATGCTAGGTACCACTAACTCCTCATCTTCCCGATCAACAGCCACCTTCTACAGATGAGGAGCTAGGCCATCATTCCGCCCTACGTCACCTATGACAACATACATATCCAATTACGCCACCAAGGCCTTCGCAATATTTCCATCTTACGTCCCGACGACACCGCTCGCAGGCGACCCTCTCCCAATCCCAAGAAGCAACACCAATTTCCCTCACAATCGACCACCCTACAGTCCGTAGCATGCAGACTGCTTGACTCCACTTCTACATCGTGCAATGAGTCACATCACACAATCAACCGAACACACCTTCGCCGCCTACAGGCTTCGTCGCTGGCCTCACCATAGGGACCTCGCCTCGAGGTACGAGTATTTGCTCCCTCAATACACCTGCTTCGTTGTTATCCCCTCCTAATGCGCATGACATGTGAGGGTGGGGGAATTTGCACATGTGCACCCTGCACTTCCAGAGTTTCATGCCTAAGTCCTTGGAGAATTCCTAGGGATCCTTCCATGCTCTCGCAAAATAGCAAATACGTCCCTACCCACTGGAGTCACACACGATGTGAACACACTTGGATATTTGCTTAAATACCCTAGCAGGTATAGGTAATTGCATACTCATCCCTCTTCACATTTGTTTCAAGTTATTCCATTATATATTTTGCATCTTGACCCTTGTCCATTATCATCCATTATCATCATTTTTCAATTCCAAAATTTGCATCTTGTAGAATGCTTTAATCTCTATCATTATGAATGATGATTAAAATTTTATGGGTTATGGTTTATTTAATATAATTTATCTAGTGGAAACTTGCATATTTTGCCCATTGAGTGCTATTAAATTATGATTAAATATCGTTACACCAAAAATTCCCAAAAATTTAAAATAATTAGATTGTAGTGTGTTTTATAATGTTTCCAAAATTCATTCTACTTGGATGTGTAACGAGGTCACAATACAATAAATGGTGATTTGAATAATTATTTTTTAATCGGCCGTGGTCAATTATTTTCAACATCTTTTTATCTTCCTCGATTCCTCTCACATAAACTTATCTAGGATAATTTTATTTATAACAAATAACTTGACCTTTTATTATAAAAATTATTTTGCAAGAAATCACCCTACATACATACTTAATTCATACTTAATTCATTTTAATCAAAAATTCCCAAAAAATGCAGAGTATTCAATTCATCATTCATCATCTTCTGGCCAAGTTTTAGGATTTTTAGACTTGATTTGCTCAAAAACTACATTTTAGCCCCTAAACTAGCCTAAATTTGCATGTCATTTTTCATTGCATAAAAAAATTAAAAATGCCTCCTTAAAACCTTAATTCTATATTGATTATTAATGAACCTAAGGAGACAATTGCCTCCCTGAGTTCGACTTTGGGCTTACCCAAGTAAAAAATATATTGTGTGCTTACTTTAATTACTAAAACTAATTAAGTGATTTTTTATTAATCTTAATTACCCACCAATAATGTACGTTTTAATTATTAATTCCACGTAATTAATAAGGGTAATTTCAGGTTTGTCAAACGGTGTTGTTACCAGGGAGGAAAACATCTTAGGATCATTTACAAAATTTAGTGATAGCTTCTCCACCCCCAAGTAGTCTGACCTCCTATTTTTCTTGTCAGTATTTATCTGTTTATTTTATTGTATTTATTTTTATTTATATCCTTTTCTTTAGTTTATTTTATTTTTGTGCTTCTATCTGACCACCCTCTTATTTTTGTGAGAGGGATCCAATGCGACGGAGCGACCGCTTAGGTGGCCGAGCATCTCAGGAGCTTTGGAGGTCGACATTTCTGGGAATTAAGTTAACTGAAGGAACATAAAAAAATTAAGATCGACTCGAGTTGTAAGAGAGTGTAGGGTCTCTGATTTTTATTTTATGTATCTATTTTATTTTTGTAATTAATTTGTAGTAATTACACATTTCCAACGAATTTTGTTTGGAATCCTGTGTGTTCCGGACATTGGACTTCATTTTGTGGTGTGTAGAGACCTGTTTAACTCTTCGGTGAGGGTGGGGTTCGACTTGAGTGGCTTATAGGTTAGACCTGCACTTGCGACTATTAGAGCTTTATTAGGTCAATATTTGCATGTGCTCGTAAAACTTAGGACGGCACATTACACACCAAAGAACGTTCTACTTAGTCAATTTTAATTGATACTCTTTCTTGCTAATAGAACTTTATGGTAGGTGCAATTTCTTCGGACTTGCACTCATCTAGTATACAATTTTCAATTATGTATTGCATCTCACATGTAGAACACAAGGATTACTATAAGTCTTCTGAACTGGACATGCATCATTGATTTCTTCTATTGCATCGACTTTTCTCGACTCCCTTCACCTTGATTTTCATAACTTGGGATAAAATGGATATCAGGACCGAACTGTTGGCGTGCTATGTTTAATGGACTTAACTAAGTGATAATCTAACTAAAAAATTGGGACTACTAAATAAATTGACCTAAAAAATTGCATAAAACTAACAGTTGTTTATGGGAGAGCAACCCCATCATTGTACGCATTTTATATTGCTTGTCGAGAGGTGAGGATGCATTCCTAGGTTAGTTCCCAAAACCCACATCTTAATATTGCGTAAATGGACCCATGTCTTATTTTATCACTTAATTAAAACGGAAAAGATAACGATCGGTCCTTTGTGACCATCATTGTGTTGAGTTGTTGAAACTAGAGTTTGCTATTGTGTTTGTTTTTTATGTCTGTCCTTGTGTGTATCCTTCTGTGTGCTGCCACAATTTCAACTGCCATCCACTTACATTCATCTCTCTCAAAGATGTTGGGATATTGATCCCCATACCTTGACTTATATGATCACTCATCTTCAACCATATACCAATCATCTTTGCTTTCTCCTTCTTTCATGTATACTCCACCATTTGTGGAAGACTTACATGTGGTCGATTTCACCCCCACCCCTATTATGAAGTCAAAACATCGATCGAGTTCTCCACTTCTCCGTATTTCTTACCTATTTCACATTCTAAGATTCTGGATCCACTTCCATCATGGGATGACTCACTATTCTTGAGAGGTTGATGGAATTAAAGAACCATTCGATGTGCAAGACATTGTTGAGATGAATAACTTTTATAATTACCTTCCCCCACATACTTCATTTTCTCTTCATATAAATGATGGGACATGTCAATGAATCACACATACACATCCTGATTTGATATTAGGGTACAACTTGGTCAATCAAACAAATCAAATGGAGAGGCCTACACATCATGATTTCCCAGACTTGATTAACTATAGTTATCAAGCTTACATTTATCATCCTTCATACCACACATTCAGAGAGCCTGCACACATGGGATTGGACTCATTATCTAGACCTACAAACTCTCCTGTATGAGACTTCCATATCTCAATAATAGTGAATTAGTATGAGACTTCCAAATCTCAATAGTATGCTCCAATTGAAACTTCCAGAATTACATGCTAGCATTTAGGCAAAAGGATTATGAGACTTCCAGATCTCAATAGTATCCTCCAATTGATTAGAATTATCCCATGTTTTGTCATGAGAGATATATGGAGGATGGCATTTCAAGACTTCTCAAGAAAATGAATCATTCGGTAACAAGTGGAGAGATGTCATCAAAATTCTGAACTCAATTTCTTCCAGCTTGGGTGTGAAAGTGGAAAAAGAAATAAGTGGATTTGAGGTTTAAATGGAGTGGACACTAGGAAACCCATACACTCGGTACAGCTGGAGACTATTCTATCACCCTCTTCTACTTACTACTTGCCTTCCGGTCCAGATTCTGACCATTATTCTATAAAAAAATATAAAAAATTCTCAAAAAGTTCAAAAAACTAAAAACTCAGAAAATATCAAAAAAATTGAAAATGAAAATGATTTTAAAAAGTTTGATGCAGCCCTCAGAGAAGCCATGCTACGGAACTGGTTCTTAAGCTTCCCTAATAATGCCACTAAACACTTTCCCGACCTCAAAAGACTTGTAAGATGTCGATTGGTGCCCAAGAGGTCCGGCAATAAGAAAAAATGATAGAAAGACACCTAGTATCTATGACCACCTCCTTAGTGATGGGGAGAAAAACCAAGAGCCATAGAGTGAAGCGGTTGCCAAGGGTTGATTGTGAGATCAAAGAACCATCTTTATCCATGTTAGAATCAATGATGATTCATCGAACATCCTTCCTACATTAGTGTTTGACAAGCTCAAACTTGGATCAAGTAGGAAGTCAAGAGCGATCATTCAGTTGGCTAATCGATCCATAAAACAGTCGAGAGAAATAATTCCAGTGATCATTGCTTTCCGAGGTGCTCCACTCATAGTGGACTTTACAATCATTGATATTGAGCTCCGTGGAGAGTTCACCAAGTCTCCCATTTTTGGGAAGCCATTCTTAGCTTGGCTAAGGTGACTATAGATTGCGAGACTAGGGAGATCGAGTATCCAACATTGGGTACATACTGACATCACATGACTTTTGATGACACAATCCATCCCGATGTGACCCACATAGTTGCTAACAGTCGTGACCATCGAGAGATAGATGAGTCCTAACTCTCTACTCCACTTGAGATCCGATTGTTGAGATGACCATTGGTTCAGATACTCCCCACACATCCACATTCCCTATTTATAGCATAAAAACTACTGAGGTAGCTTCTACAGAGGGCTCACAAATAGAAGCTCTGTCCAAGCCGGACACCATCTTCTTTGATTGCATTGATCCTTTCGGTTATCCAATTCATGTATCTTCATTATCACAACCACTAACCGGAGAGATGACAAACATTTCATAAAAGGAAGCCATTTCTTCTAGTCGATCTTCTAGTGAGAAGATGAAGAGCATTGATTCCTCGAGGCATTCCCCTAAACCTCACAAGGCACGTCACTCTCATAGTCCTCTCTATATTAGAAACAAAATAGGATGGTCTCCTCTGAGGACTCCTCTTTGGATTCCAACGATGCGATCATCATAAATGGGCATGGCAAGGTTGTCATTCAACCGTATGCAAACAAGAAACCCTATGTCGATAGTCGATGGACATTTCATCCTCCTCACTACTATTCTTCTGGAGATGAATCACACACCGACACAAGTACACACTTCATCTTCCCTCTTCATTCACACAAGAAGGTCCATCGCAAACCTTCTTAATTCTTGTACATTCTAATTCCTTTGTGTACATATTTTCTGTCTTTTTATACCTCCCTCTCTCATGATTTGTATCAGTCTCCCCGACTCCATATCATTTCATTTAATGTCTATACTTATATGATAAAATCATAAGTATATGGCGGAAAGTGACCTGAGTCGCTCCTTCTCTTTTTTTATTTCTCTTTCTATATCCCCCAACCCCATCGGTTCTCATACCCACTCATGTCTTATACTTAGCCAGACTAGAGCCTAAGTTTGGGGGAGACCATGTCCTTCCTGTGTATGTTTATCCACTTATCTTCTTTACTTAGATCACCCAATTTTTGCTCTTCTTCTATAGTTAGGCTGACCAGAGCATAAGTATAGTGGGGTAGGTCAACTTTATACTTACATTCTTTTCACCCTCCTATGCTTAGCATGAGCTATGTCTTCTCCTCGCTTTTCATGCTCTGAGGACATATCACATGCAAGTATATGGGCGTGTATTTTTTACATATATACTTTCTCCATAGCTCTTTTCACATATTTTTGTATTTATTATGCGATAATTACATGTTGTGTAAAATTGGTAAAGAAAATCTATTTGTAGAATACATGTATACTTGTATATTGTATACAAGCTGTAAAATTTGTATAATAAAAATTATATAAATTTTTAAAATCCTGGTAAATTAATACTTTTGTAAATTTGTTGTAAAATAGGAGGTATACCATAAAAACTTTTGTCTAATAAAAAGGGCTTCTTATTTACTCTTGCATATCATCCTTGCATTTATTAAAAAAATGAATCATCACGCACTTCATTCATATGCATTTCATAATATTAGCATTTCATTTACATATCGTACATATGCAAAGTGGAAAGTTATTGGGTTCAGAACTGAGTTATAAATAGAAATCGAGGATGGACTTGATTTGGCCTTAATCAACTTTATTTCATAGGAATCTTATATGAACTAGAGTTGAGACTTTTTAGGTCGAGCGACTTAATTCTTTGAGTCCACAAGACTATGTTCACATGTCATCTTGATTGGTTTAAGTAGCATATTTCATAAATACGCATGATTCTTTTAGACTGTGACCTAACTTGAACAAGCACCTTGCATGTAGCTCTTCAGTGAAGAGGTGTGAGGAGGCAGAATCCTTTAGCTTGGGGAACACGCGAGTGGAAACATTCACAGTCACAATAAGTGTCCAGTGTGTCTCAACCTAGTATAGTGGCATTGACGTCTAATGACAACATACTGTGCGTTGCAATAAAGATTCAAAAGAGGGATATTCTATTGACTCAAGAAGAAAAACTCCTATGTACATGATGAACATTTGTATATATGTCCAGAAAAGTAGAAGATCTCCAAAAACAATTAGACGACAAAAAGTAAATAAATAAAAATTCCCGTTAGAGAAAAATATGAATAAGCAAGGCATATACTTCAAAGTCGCATACCAAGTAAGCCTGCAGCTGGAGACTTGCTATACTGGTAATATAACTACACTAGTCACAATCCATTCTCTTCTCTACCCCCTCTTCATGAGCCGGTTGCACTTGAACTTAGAAAAGAATACACTGCTCATTGAGAAAAGAGTTGTTAGACTAGGGAATTAGGGACACCTTGTTAGCAGAGGCTATTTGTTTGTCATTTCGGATGTGGAGAGCTATATTTGACTTACATAGCACAAGTAAGATTCATAGTCATCAGAATTTGCATATGAGGATTTGTTCTGACCTGATTGTTAAGGCAACCTGAATAGAGACTTTTGGAACTTAAAGGTTATTAGGTCTTAAACTCTTTTCCTAATAAGATTCCGCGGCATTGTTAAACCAAAGGTCATGTCGATCTCCATTTTCACATTTTGTTCACGATCTTGGTGCGGAACCCAAAATCATTTCACTTTTGCATTTCTTTTTAGTTGCTCTGGGACGAGCAAGGTTTAAGTATAGGGGGTTGATAAATACGTGATTCATCACTCTAAAAGTTGAAAATAGAGCTTCGTTCCTAAGTAATTAGCTACATTTCATCAATTATTCTGCATTATTATCATTCATGCATTTCAAGATAATATCTGCATTTTAGCATGCATTTTTTTCATTTAATAAGAAGCCAGATTCCCTTGTAAATATCATGTATTATACCGTATTTTCCCTATTTTATTTATTTTTCACTAAAAAGAATTGAATAGAATCAACTCTATAATGTATATATTACTAACATTAATAAATGAAAAATATCAAATATACATTTGTAAAATTGACCCATAAAACCCAATCCATGGTTTGAGACTAAATGCCTAAAAACGTGAATCTCTCTCTCTCATATAGTCTCCTATGGACTCCTACTCACTTTGAACTCATGTATTTTCAATTACCTTCAAAATAAGATAGAATTCCAAAGAATCAGAGTTCAAATGTGAAACTTGGGTTTTGCCCGCCTATTATATATTGTACATATTAACTAATTTCACCTTATTATTTCATGGTGAAAAATAACAATTTCTTATTTCTTTCTATTGTATTTACTTTTTTATTATTGTTTTAATAAAATATGTATAAAATCAAATAAAAAGTGAAGCAAAAATAAATCACATCCCAGACACCTATACCCACCCGGTTTGACAGTCGCGGATTATTTGATTGGGGGTTCATCAGTCTTGCTAAAGATCAGAAGGTCTCAACAATTCAGAGAGCTAAGGAACCCAGGTTTGTATGAACAAGAAAGATTTCCCTTTATCATCATTTTACTGGATTTTGTTGGAATAGTGGAGTGGGGTGGATAGCAGCTACATTGGGGAGACCCTTTCGGTGTACCTTGGGGGGATCTCCTCTACTTTGATTCGACCTTTGACTAGTTCCCTGACCTCAGGGCGTAGTCATCCCCGGTCATCTAGGTGTATATCAGAATGGACTGGGACAAAACCGGAGTCAGCGACTGTGCTCTCTTCCTTTGCTCATAGCTCATAGCATAGAGCAGCGGAAAAGAAATACGTCATTATAGGGGGCCCGTAGAAGCAGGATTAGTAGACGGACGGAGTTGTACGAGTGTAGGCTGGAATGCGTGAAAGCCGATCCTGACGATTAAAATAAATCAACCCGAGTATGTATATATATTATGTACACACGTCTTCTTTAATTTATCTTTTTATCCTTTTGTTTTCTTAATTATTAAAAAAAATCTAAAAAAAATCATATTAGGTTGTAAATATTTTTTCATATTTTCTCTTATTTTATTCTGATTTTTATCATATTTAAAAAATAAAAAAATTCAAAACATAAAACTATGGTATTTTATATCATAAAATACCACCAAATTTTTTTTGTACGTACGATTTCTTTTGGTTTTGTGTCCTTCACAAAAGTTGTAAATCTCATCGAGACAAGAATCTTACATGTTTACAACTTTTGATTTGACCTCTTTTCTTATTTATTTTTTATTTTTCTTTGAATTTAATTTTTGAATTTTCAAGCAGCGACACGTGGCCGCTCCTGGTGACGCCACATGTCACCTCCATTATTGAATTATTTTATTTTATTTTATTTAATTATTCTGAATTTATTGTATTTTATTATTTTATATTGTTTTTAATTTTATTTTATTATTTATCTTTTTAAATTTTATTTATTTTTTATTATAAATTATTTCACATTTCTACTATTATTATCGATATTTTATATTTATTTGATTAATTATTTTCATAATTTTATCATTTATTTACTTATTTTTAATTTACGTATTTATTTATTATTTATTATTTTTATTTTTTACTATTTCCACATGGCTTCTACCATCTCTCTACGCCCGCTTCCCAGAACACAACTGCTCGCATCTTGCGGTAGCACTACACCCTCCCTTGTCCTCATCTCTCTCTCCTCACCGCCGATGTATGACCACGACCCTCCCTCTCTCTCAATGGCCCTACGTACCACTCCCTCTCATCCACCATCACCATCTCACCTACTTTGCAACCTTCGGCCACACGACCTACCCACACCTAACCATCTTTAAATAGACGAACATTGACCTCTATGTGTCATATTGATGAATCTCCATTTTCATCACCCTTATTTTATCATTTTGGCCTTAAAACCCTTGCTAATGCATGTAAGTGGCATTAATTTGTACAAAATAGCATTCATCATTTATTGTATTTATTGTGTAAATAATGTAGTTTTTAATGCCCAAAATTATAGAATAAAAAAAAGAAAAAGAATAAAATATCAAAGATATTTTATGACCTTAAATACCGAGACCAATTCAATAATTGAGTTGGTCGATAAGGAATAAAGTAGAGGGAGATAAGGATCAAAATACAATAAAAATCCCTTTTATTTACTCATTCTTTATTCCTTTCTTGGACATATTTTATTTAATACTTTTTATACTCCAAATAAAGAAACTTTGTGCATTAATTTTTATAGATTGTAAATAAAAATACAAAATTGAGTTCGTACAAAAATAAGAATGTACTTTTTATACACAAAATAAAAAGCCAAAATCTCAACTTAACAGCCCCATATCTTCCAAATAAAAACTCAAATTGTATCAAAATGACCTTTAATTGTACATAAATTTAATAAGATATTTATTGGAGGTAGTTTCATATTTTTTGGAGTTAAGATGTGAAAATTAAATTTTTGGACCCTTATTGTACAGTTTGCCCGAATAAAATATTCAATTAGATCATTCTTTATTATTTTTACATTTTTACATTTTTATAGTTTTGTAAATATTATTCCTAACTTATGAACATGTTTAAACCGGGTTTAAACACTTATAACATTTCAATAATGTACATGATACACTGATGAAATACCTATAAGTATACCTACATAGTACATATACCTATTTATTTAAATATAGAAAATATATCATAAAAATATAAAAACATATTTATACAACTAAAAATAAGTTATGAGAATACCAAATAAGAAAATAAAATAAGAAAATCAAATATACAAAATAAAAATAAAATAAGCCAAAATATAGATGAATAGACCTATAATTATACCCTAAAAATTAACTCATAATAAATAACACCAAATAATTCAATAAAAATCATAATAAATTTCTACATAAAATAGTAAAATTTTTATTTTTAGCAAAAACTAATAAAATCAATTACAATTTTTTATCATTTATTTTTTAATTAACCTTGATATTTTGTGCTTTAGCGAGACGATATGGACCAACCAGGTCCCTCCGATGGTTGACCCCTGGTCAACTCTCTCCCCAGGTCATTTGACTTGACGTGCATGTCGAGTCCCGTGGTTTCAGCCATTTTTCTCGGGCACACCATCCCCTCACAATGATCTGATCTTTCGCCAAAATAACCCTTGATCAACCCTAATCAATGCCTAAGACCTAAATCCTTTGTACATAGCTTGTATCTCCACCAATGTGCTAGTCAATAAGGGTGCGCCTAACATTATAAATTACCCCCTCATCCTCCATCTCCATTTTGGTCTTTGTTTCAAGTCTAGGAGTCCTTGTTCTTGGTCCAGCAAGTCCCCTCATGACAGGGGGAGTGTTCTTACTATCGGACTGTGCTCTCGGAGGATAGAGGTGTACCCAGGCAGCCGTCTCCAACCACCTTTGCTCCTTGCCTTGCCGGCAGGTAAGAGCTGTGCTTTTTTTCTTTACTTTAGGTAGCTTTTAATCCCCACATTTCATTTCTGTGATTATTTTAATGATTAAGGTCGTGATCTAGCTTAACCAACCTGCTGCGTAGTTCGTTGGAGCTTTGCCCCATCAACGTCTTCTCTGTTTCTACGCCTGTTCTTCGACCCGCCGATCGCCTCACCTCCCTTCCTTATCTCTTGTTATACGCTTCGTCGCACTTCACTCGTCGAGATCCATCATGGATCTGGAGTTGGGTGCTCCAACTTCTTCCATCACCGAAGCACCCCTACCCGCACTATTAGCGCCTCCATTTCACTCCTTAAAGGCTCAAGGTAATTTGCCCTCGACCCCTTAACCATTTTGTGTAGGTCGCAGAACATCAAAGCTAGTTGGAGTTGAGATTGAGTCTTCCTCGAGGTACCTGAAGCCCATCTACAACTCTGCCCTCCTAGGGGAGTTCCGACCAACCACGGAGCATTATGACGCCTACTGCAGAAAGAAGATCGCACTAGGAATCTTTCGGGGCCTTTTCGATCAACCATGCCCGACGGAGGAGCGAGATTCGGCCAGAGGAAGCTCACTCAGGCGAATCTTCTACCCTTTCATCCAATGCGCTTCCTCACCGTCGGATCGAACCTGTTCTACCCGCACAGTAACAGAAATCAGATCGAGTTGAGCTGCAGCTGCTGGATTGCTCCTAGAAATCTAATCTCAAGCATTGAGTGCGAAGTGTCATCGCGCAATGTGGAGACGATACTTGTCCAAGTGAAAAACCCGAGCCATCCATCTCCATGCATATATGGGGAAAATTTCATATCCTGCCCCTCATTTTTGTATATTTACTTATTAGTCATGTAAATAAAATATAACATTTAAAATAAAATGGAGAGTTTGGAAATAGGGTCGTGCACCTATTTTAATTGCATTTGTGTCTAGCTCAGCTCACGTGTAGTCCACGTGAGCTAGGAAAGTTGCTTTTAAATCACTGGCGGTTTTTGTAATTATTAACTAGTATAATAAAATTAAGTTATGTTTTATATTTTGGGCACCTTTATAGATGAACCTTTGATCTTTATTTTAATTACGAATATGCCCCTACGAGTCTATGTATTTTTGAAGCTTAAATATCATATATTAAATATAACACCCTAGCTCCTAAAATTATGTAAAAATAGGGTTAGATGCATGGTAACATGTACTTTCATGCCATGTATTTATTTTGTTCTTTTTGGTGGTTTAACTATTTATTAAAAAATCAAAAGGAGCCCCCTTTTGTTCTGTCTAGGATTAGAAACTACAAAAAATAAAAACATGTTGAAAAAATTATAAATAATTTACAATGTCTACCAAAAATCACAAAAAATATAACAGAAAAGTCTAAAAATTGAAAAATCTCAAAAACCTCCATAAAAATCTAAATATACAATAAAAATTCGAAAAATATGTTTTTTTGCTTCATAATTTTCTTTGTATAATTATCTATCTATGAAAATTCTGTTAGATAATTTTGGACCATACTTACTATTTTTATAATTCAAAGCAATTTCAGATGTTTATTAAATCCCTGAATTGGGATATTTTTGACTTCAAAATACATAAATTAGCAAAAAATTCCAAAAAATTACAAAAAAATTTAAAAAAATTATAAATTTCAAAAACAGTTATGTTGTATTTTATTTATATTTACTAGTATGTATAAATATAATTATTATATATTGTATATATAGATTTATATATCGTATATATATGTTTTAAAAGAAAAAGAAATATAAAAATCTGAAAAATATAAAAGAAAATATAAAATTTAAAAAATAAAAAATATAAAAAATTAAATTAAAATAAAACTAAAAATCCATAAAAAGATATATGTATATACATGATAAATTACATGGTTGTACATAAATATTTTATTCACAAATAACCATAGGCTACCCACTTTGCTCTCTATGGTTCAAACTCTACGTAATAATAAATTTTAACTCACTTTGTGCTATTCATTGCTTTTATTTATTTCGTGGGTTATTTGATGGTTTACTGAGGACTGTTGAGTGGTCAACAAATCAACTGTTGTTTCATCTCACGAAATCGTACGACCTTCGAATTTTCCTTGGTTATTAGATGGCACCGTTGCTAGGGAGTAACGAGCATAGACTAGTTTTGTCAGTTATATTGTATAGTTATTATTATTTATTGATTAATTCATTATTGTAATTAATGATGGACGTTATTTTGCATATAACTATTTATTTATTCTTTATAGGTAGCTCAATTTGATCTAATTTGATTATTTGTGCTAATACAAATCTCGTTGTGACTTTGTTGTGAGGGCCTGCTATGCGAGGATGGTTTCTTAGGAGGCCAATGCATCCAAGATTTGTGGAGGCTGGTCTTCACTCTATGACCAGTTGGAGAGGCGACAAAGTAAGCAAGGAGAGGAGACTTAGCATCGACATAGGTTAGGTTTAGTTATTTATTTATTGGCGAGAGAGAGACAATCATAATCTGTAATAATTAAAGACTCAAACTCTACTCTCTACAACGAGGTTTAGTGCTCGGGTGTCTGTTCACTAGGAGGCTTTGTCGTAGTTTTCCATGTTTTCTTGCCTTCTTTTATTTTGTTTCCCATTGTGTTGAGTTTTCTGCCTTATTTTTATTTGTTTTGTGTGCATAGAGCCCATAGACATAGGTTGCTTGACTCGGTAATTAGTTCCAAACCCTAATAAGAATGCATGTACCTATAGTCTCTTACGTTTAGATCTAGTCAAATTATAAATGTAAGTTAGTTGGATTTTGATTCACATGCATTGAGAGACATCATACAATGCTAGCACAACCCGTTGTGGTAGGCACCGAGATGTCTCCACGACAGGAATCTAGTGTTTATCGACAAACAACTAACATATGGTTAAACTACATCTTCATCCCTATTGAAATGTGATCCCCCATAGGCTGCATCGATGAGATTTTCTCTTTCTAGCACACCTCACAGAGAGAGATGGGGAGTATTGCAAGTCCTCTAACTCAGCATGCATCATTAGATTCAATGATGAGATTTCCATCATTGAATCGACTTGCATAGCTTTTTCGCTATCTCCCTCTGATTTTGAGCACTTAGGACTTAAATAAAAATCTACAAAAACGATAGGTGCTTGTATGAAAAAAAGATCCAAAAAGTGAAAACCCATAAAATTAAAAAAAGGGGACTATTAAATAAACTTTGACCTTAATTACAATTCGTAATAGATTTTCATTGTATTGGGTTCATAATGCCTTCATTAATCAGGTACCTTAGGAGGGGACCAAAAGCCCTCACATGAGCGAGGAATGACTCGTTAGGGATTAGAGCCCAAAACCCAATCTGTAATTGCCTAGTATTGCTGTGACTGTCTCTAGTTGCCTTGGTATTGTAGAGACGATTGATTTTGGTACAGAGATGGAGGATAAAAGGACTATCCATAGAGACCACCTTGAGGATGGTGGTAAGGCCGGTTGGCCAGTGGCTGACCCTAGTGTTGTCCTACAGGACGGGTTAGTTGTGCATCATCTCCCCATACACCGTTGACTTCCTGAATTAGTGATGGTGGCAGAAATGTTGTATCTGAAGGGGGAGGAAGTCTGGATGGTATATCACCATCTGCTGCTATGACGAGGCCTGCTCGGGCGCTTGCACGCATTACACATGTTGGATGAACGGTTATTGCTGACTCAGTTAAGGCTAATGTGGCGGTAATGGTTCATCCTTCTTCTTAGCAGGAGTCTCTGACGATGGTGTCATCGATTGTGATAGTGCCCACTAGCAGCTCCAAATGCTTCTTGATCTGGTCCAGCTTGTCTAGGTGTTGCGTGATTTTTTCGATCACAGCAAGCAGTATCGGCATCAACAGACGTATCACCAGTACACGGCTAGACAACAACAACAATATCCCCCTCCTCCATATCAATAGCATCAACTTCCTCCTCCTTTATAGCACCATCAGCAACCTAAGCCTTCCAACTATGAGAAACTGCATGTCTTCACGCTGAATCTTCTGAGGCAACCTTAGTAAACCCTACCCTGGATTGGATGGACCAACTTGTGAAGGGTCTAGCAGAAATGACAAAGAATCTAAACAACCTGAACACCATCAAATCTCCAATTCCAGCTCAGGTAGAAGCGAATCCCAATAATTTTAAAAGGAAAGAGAAGGTATAATGTGATGTCCTGTACGTGTCTATTGAGTCAAATAATCATAATGTTGTTTTATCTAATGTTGTCACTCTCAGGAGCGGTAGGAATTTTCATCCATCTGCCGTAAAATAAGGGATGAATAAAGCTTTGACAGATGAATCATCATCTTCTGCGTCAACCGCGTCTGCTATAGGTCTGAGTGAGGAAGAATACGAAAGAGGAGCCATGCCTACAGCCACTCACCACCATCTCCTCTAGCAAAAAGAACAAAAAAATCAAAAAGCAAAAAGGCCAAAAAGATGATTGTTGTCGAAGTAAAGTCATGCTAGCTACGGAGGAGCCCGCAACACCAACCAATCCTATGCCAACCGACGGAGCCGAGACCACACCTTTTGCTTGTCCACTAGCAGCTCAATCACCAGCATGTACTCCTTTTTGTGAACTGGATGTACAAAATATTGTGCACAAGCATTTTATTGTAAATAAGAACCCTGTTTCTGATTTCAGTACTATAAATATTCCTTTTCCTGATGTAATAGAAAATTCCAAAAAAATACAAAAAGAAAAAGTGTATTATCTGCATATGATCAATAATTTAACTATTGATATTCCTTTAGTGAAGGACATGGAATACATGCCCACTGTGAAGAAAGGTTTGAAGGAGGTATGTACAAGCAAGCGTCGAACAACACGCAACAACAAACATCGACAGGTAGAGAAGCATGTCCTTACCATGACCATAGTCGTAGCCATCGGCAACCTCCCAAAAAAGAAGCTCGATAAAGGTGTTTCTTTGATCAGATGCTGGATATTAGACCAAGTCTTCGAGCAAACTCTTCATGATAGTGTTTCCATCAACCTCTTGCCCTCGTCATTGATGCAAGAATATAGGCTGGGGACAGTAAAGATAACACGCATGATCCTTCAGTTCCCGATTCGGTCCGTCAAGTAACCCTGCGGTGTGTTGGAAGATGTAGTGGTAAAGGTGCATGATATGCAGTTCCATGTTGATTTTGTATTCCTTGATATGGACTCCCCTACATCCTAACTCCAGACCCCATTTTCCTTAGAAGGACATTCTTGCGTACCTGATGAATATCAAATTCACCACTCTAAAAAAAATTAGTTAAGCTTAAATCCCTAAAATTCATTGTCATTTCTTCATTTATTCTGCATAATTAGCATTCAGGCATGTTTTGATAAGAATTGCATTTTATCACTCATTTTTACATAAAAATAAGAAGCCAAAAATCTCAGCCAAATTGACCTGTTGAATAGCCTAAGTTCCCTGATTTTA